>BSBK01003419.1:537500-612500 GCA_027943335.1 Chamaecyparis obtusa
GTTTGACATCATGTAATTTATATACATTTGATGATCTAATTTATATGTTTGACAAGTAATTTATAATATACATTTGATGATGTAGAAGTTATATGTATTTGATTGTAGTTATTTCATCTAGGTCCCCGTAAGACATGTCTTAATTAATCAACTATACAAATAAAGTATTGCAATATCATGCATGTACACATTCATTGAGATAATTAATAAACCACTCACTTAAGACATGAATTTAAATTGAGACAAGTATTAAATCATCCCCTTAAGATGTGCAATACATTCAAATTAAAATAAGTATTAATATCACATATACATTCAAATTGAGATAAGTATTAAATTATCCCCTTAAGACACATCCTAATTAATCAACTATACAAACAAAGCATTGCAATATTATGCATACATTCAAATTGAGATACACATTTAATCATCCCCTTAAGACGTGCAATGTACATTCAAATTTCAAAAGAAGTATTAATATTGTTGAAATTGCAATAGTTTACTTAAGACAAATTTATCTCTATGTAAAATTGTTCAACCAAAATTCACACAAGTTGAAAACATGTATATACATTGTTTCTATGCCACATCAAGTGGTTCTCCTTGCTATTGGATAACACGTAATATTCTCTCATGATCATCCAATTTCCACTTACGAATTCCATGTCCTGCGACTGGATGAAGAGATAGGGTACTGACAATTACAAGGTGGCTATACTGATAAACCTTATTGTTAGGTTGATCATGAATAAACTGGATCCCATGTTTAAGTATTTTGATTTTCTTCAAATATGTTTCTTGCACAACAATTGAAGCTACAAAAATAAGAAATAACATAGATAAATTAACCATAGACACACAAAATTCCATCACAATTTATCTCAATTTTAATAAATTAAACATAAATACACTACTAGAACCTGTGGGAAACATAATTTCATCACTTGTTTAATTCTTTGGTAGCTTCTTCCTCTCCTTGGTTCAACATAATAAATACTAACTAACACCTTCTACATTTCTAGACTCTGCTATTACTGCAAAAACATGTCCTGCAAAATATATTTTTAACAACCTGTAAATTTAAATTAAAGAGACTTAAAGTATAATTTACTATATATACATGTATATATTTAATGGTAAATAAGAATGTACATGCTCACTAAATTTATGGAATTGTGATTATGAAACCTAAATATATATGTACCAATTTTGATCAAACTTGAATTATGGTCATAATCAGTAGAAATCAATGGAATATCATCGTACCTTTCATCCTCAACTTCATCATTTGTATTAGTAACATCTAGTGGAACCAATTTCCATTCACTAACATATCCACATTATTGGTTGATGCATTCACCATAGTTTTTAGTAGTGTAATCATAACAAAAGCATGAGAAATATCTAGTGTACAATGACCACACATTACTATCCGTACTCATAACTAAATGCAAGGATCTTGTTTTGTCTACCCTCTTGCATCTATGCATTGATCTTCTATCAACACCTGAAGAAGACATGTAAAAATTTAAAACACATTAAACATGTATGTACACGTTCAAATCAATATTTAAAGTACATACATACAAATTTGATTTAATAATTTGAAAAGATGTTGCATATATACCTGATATCTCCCATAATACTTTGAACGGTATGAATCGATCCAATCATGATGATTTGTTAGCCTCATTTGGAACTGCAAAGTGTGTCTTGCACCACTCAACTACATCATAAGCATTATTTATACAATATACCTAATAGTCCAATTGATACTTTCTTAAAGCACGTTTAATACAAGCTCCTACACCATCATGCTCACCCTTTCCATGTCCACTCTCAAAGAAACTCCAAATGTGTGGTATCTTTTGGTATTGATGATATCTACATAGTGTATAAAATGGCCTTGCTGATTTAAATTGTGATGCACATCCATCTGAACAAGCGAAATACTTTTCAAATTTTATGCCTTTGTTTTCCAAATATTAAAAAAATGTCTTAAAGCAATGCTCGACAGAATGTGTGTCATGCTCTTTATCATCACTAATGTAAAAGTGATATTCTTTCTTAATGAACCATGCTTGATATGTACTTTCAACAACATCCAAATCTAATAGTGCATGTCAATAACGCACATGGACCATAATAGTGACTTGCTTTGTATAATAGTATTATGCCTAAAGTTTTTTTTTTTAGAAACAAAAGAGCAATTCTCTACAAAGTCAACACCTGATAAAATTGTTCCAATTGGGAAAGTTTCTCTTTGTATTTAGAATTGTTTTGCTTGCCATGTAGCAAAAAAACTATGATGTATATATGGTTGAATCAATTTACGAAAATTCTCCATAAATGCTCCAACATGTATCTCCTCCTCTACATATTCCAACCTTGTTGATTCTTTCCCAACTTTTGTTTCAAACTTTATGTACTTGTAACTCTTACATTTTACCATCCTCATCATGTCAGTATCTTTAGCTCTCAAAGGAAATTTAGCCAAATTCCCACATGTTTCACAAGTTCCTCTTATGCAATCTATTTCACATATTGTATGTTCAATTGATTTGTCACTTAAGATTGATGCTATGAATTGGCTTGGCCATTTAGGAAAATCATTTTGAGAACCATCACTTTCTTCTATCATCTTTTGAAACCCTTGATAGTAGATATCAAATTCAATATGATAGTGACAACAACAAGTTTCAAAAGATTTATTTATCTTCACATAATATGGCTTTAATCTTTCTAAAATTGTTTGTCCAATCTTTATGTCAAGGTTTGAATTACAAAATGAGAGATACATTTCATATTGTGTGGTGTCCAACCAATGTTTGGTGTGCTTAGGCCCAATCCTATGCTTGATAACATCTATAAAATTTGGTGAAAGAGGAGTATGATCAGTCCAAAAGTTATTAATCAAGTTCCTAACTATTTCATCAATCCTATCAGAGCGAGGAGCTCTACACATTAGTGCCCAATTACCTTCCAATGTAGTATCATCCAAATTGATTCTCCTATTCAAATAATGTGTTATTTTCTTCCTACTATACCCGATATGAGATGAAAGTGAAGAGATTTATCTTTTTTGGGACATGTTTTTATTTAAAATAGATGTCAATATCACTCTTCTTGAAATGGACTTATCTGCAGATCTAGCTATTTTTCCAATGGAATGCAAACCTTCCTTAACACTTTCAACAATATATTTTTGTACATTAGATGATTTCATCTTTTTCAAAGTTGCATCTACACCCAAAAGTTTTAATGGATCTTTTACCTCATCTTTAAGAAGTGAAATTGATAAGAGTTAGGTTTTTTTCAAGAGGATCAAGATTCTCAAATTGTGCAATTATTTCCTTAGACTTTTTATTCAATGCCATCTTTGTAGTATTTGTAGGTTTTTTAGCATAATATCTCAATTTTTCCATATCCATCTCAATTAAATGATCTATGATTTTACGATTTATTTTTCTCTTCAACCCTTTAGCTAGAATAAAATTATCATATGTTGCTTGAACTTGGGCTACAAACAAAATTAAAAAACAAACTCTTAATAGATTCTTAAAAGGCTACACACAATTCAAAAAAAATAATCTTAAGGGGAAGAACCAAAATACATATTCACCACAAAGAGACTAAATATAGAGAGATGTTTACTTGTTTGAGCGTGAGATGACCCTTCTCGAACTTTTGAAGGTTGTGCTTGTTGACCTTGGGATGACCCTTCTCCAACTTTAGAAGGTTGTGCTTCTCGAGCATTTCCTGCATACAAATATAAAATTACAACAAATGACACAATAAGGAGAGAGAGAGAGAGAGAGAGAGAGAGAGAGAGAGAGCTTGTTTCCTATGATAATATCTTGCCAATGCTTCTTCACGTAGTATTTGTTCAGTCTCAAGTGAATAATTTAATTCAATCTTATTTACCATTCTCTTTTTATTTCCCATCGCTTTCCCTCGCAAAATTGCTCTACTAAAATTTGACAAAATTATAAAAAAATTCCAAATGTCTTACTTCTCCAAAATGCGAATTATTCTGCAACTTTTGAATTTACAAAATAAGACAAAAAAATGTTTATTTATATGAGATCATTACTAGCCTAAAAAATCACTAAATTGGCCAACCAAGGTTTCTATTGAAAGTCAATTAGTACTTTCGGTTGAAAGTACTTGAGTTAAGACTTTAAGCATGTAAAAAAACTCAAGTACTTTTGATAGAAACCTATTATTTTCGATAGAAAGTACTTTCTATCGAAACCTCCAGATTAGGCCCATTTTTCAAAGGCCAACAAATTTCTAAAGATTGCATGGATTTGGGGCTCAATTACAGGGCACAAATGGAACATTAAGGATACACCCTTTTGCATGGTACTAGTACTCGAAACGAGCTTTCTAATGGCTATAAATTTGATAAATTTTGAGTTGATTATGTACATGTTTTTTTATGTCAATCAAATGTAGGTTTCTTACCAAATATAAACATATATGTTTGATGTTCAATGAAAAATAGTAAAAAGGAGAAATTTTTTTCTGAAAAACAACAATGCCCCTAGTATTGACGTCTTCTTTCTATAAAAAAATAAATAAATTGAAAACAATGTATGTCAAAATTACAGTCCAGTCAACTTCAAACATTAATAAAATATGAAATACTAGTGATAAAGTCATGAAACCAATTATAGGTTCTAGATACAGATGTTACAAAATGAAACTCGAAAGAACCACATTGATATATATTTTAGAAAAAAAGTTATGCATTATGAAAACAATGTCACTCTTTGAAAATGATGTTTTCAACAACATACCACTTTTCGTGGGAGAAAGAAAAATTGATTCAAATAAATTTCATTTAATTTTTTTTTTATATATTTAGAATCTAGACAAAAAACTCTAAAGGACTAATTTACTTCATCTTCCGATTTGTAAAGGCTTAGTGACAATTGTGTGTGTGAAATTTGTACCTAGTTGTGGACACAACACTTCAGTAAAACATTAGAGGTTAGCAAATCAAGAAATCTGCAAGATAAATAAACTAAGCTAACCAGGTGATTTACTGCCTTCTAGTAGGTGCGAGTATGGTATTCTCATATTATGACCGAGATCAGTGACAATGCAACACCTAAACGAAGGATTTAAAATGATGAAAGCAACGAAATATGAATGTAAATTAATCTTTTTTTTTTGGTTTTCTATGCAATATGATGAAAACTTGATATGAAATTGATCTAAAATGGATTGAAATGGATTGTAATTCTAATCTAACAATGCTATGAATGCTATGAAAATAATGAATTGAAAATTTGCTAAAATCTCACAATCGCATGTTCGCAAGAGCTTGATTCTCCAAGTATGTAAAATTTGTGATCTGAAAGTATGGTCTTTTTTTTGTGAAGGGTTGAGCCTTGATTATATAGAAATCCAAGGCTTGAAGATGCATTGAGAAAAGCCATAAATCACTCTTGATAAACTCGGGTTGATTTTTGAGTTAACAAGAAATTAGAAATATTTAAACTCATAAAATCATGCAAAAAATAGCTTTTAACTTAAATAAAAACTTTAAATCACTTTTTAACTCAAAATTGGATGTTGAGTTCAAAAAGATAACTAATTGAATTGATTTATTGATTTAGAGTTGACTGCTTTTTTGATTGTGCATGATTTAATATGAATTAATTTAATAATAAAAGTGATTTATCCTCAACTTAACTATTTTTTTGGATTAAAACAATTGATTTATGGGTTAATCGATTATTAAATCAAACTTTATTCTAAAAATTATATTATTAAATATTGACAACTAGATTTAATCAATTAAATAAGAATTTAATCAATTGTAGTAGGATTTTGATTTATTGTCAAAATTAAATAATATAAATTAGGAATAAATATGATTAAATCTAATTAAATAATTAAGTGACAGAATTAAATCTAATTAATTAAATATTTATCATATTCAATTAATTAAATTTAGGATAAATAAAAAGAATATCATTTATTGCCAAATAATATTTAATTAGGAGATAATTAAGATAAATTAGGAATATTTAGGAAATATTCCCCGATGCAGAATTAGGATGAAATTGATTGGGGTTTTTATAATTTGATGTGCAGATGTGCCTTAGGTTAGGACTTTTAGGTCAATTTCGATCGATTTGTCGATGTAGGAGGTTAATGAGACTGAAGCCCATTTTTGGGGTATTACATTTTGCCCCTCTTTGAATTACTGTGCGAAGCACAATGGTTCAAAGATTAATTTTTTTTTGATTATGTTTGGACTCAGTTATGTGGTGGAGAAACTAATCCTAAAAGATTAACCGATTCTGAGACAGAAGTCGATTGAAAGATTTGAATATGTTGATTCAGGTCCTGATTCATCAAGAATCAAGATGATGTCAACTATAGCAACAATGAACCGGCGATTATGAAGAAGTGATAAAACGCTTGATTTTGAAACTATGATTACGAGGAAGTGACTGTCCTGAGTCTAGACTTGATTGTCCAAAGGAATCGAAAAGATGCCAAATTCGAACCCTTCAGTTATGAAGAATCAAGGAAATAACACTAATGAATCATGGTTACGAAGAGTTGATACAATTTACAAGATTAAGAGAATACCAGATTGATATGGATCTCGATAAATCTAATATGCCTCAAGCGATGTGCCCCTAGCGACGAGGTCTTTTGATGAATCAACAACTAGACGTGGTTGTTGTCTTTATTACTGAGGAAAGATTTGATTGACAAAATTAATTTGATATGCAATACCATGTCCCCTTCGGGATGAAAATTGAAATTTGTCAAGAAAAGCTAGCATTTGAATGATTAGAAGCATGTTAATCGATTGTAGAATTGGTTGTACACATCCAGGAATGCATTCTACACGTTTAGAGGTCCTGGAGACCAAGTTTGATCATGAGTTGACCATGGTTGACCAAGTTGAAATTTGAATAGTTTGATGTTAGATAATCAGTTAAGTTGAATCCTGGATTCGTTTGATGTGTATAAGGTCAATTATGCAAGCAGTCGGCCGTCCTGGGTCAGAAAATTTTAAATCATGATTTTGATAATATTAATGATCTCAAATTTTGATTTTGATCTCGAAAATGGGTTCAAAACATCGAAATTAGCTAGGGGTACCTGCTTGGTGAACTGTTAAGAAGACCTTCGTGCAATACTCAGACCTTATGATATGTTTACCATAGATTTTAGAGAATCATTAAGCATCAAGCTAAATTGAAATCATGAGATAAATGTGATCATGCAAAGTACAAAATGAAATGCAAAATGAAATGTAGACCTAGGACCTAGGACTTAGTCACTAATCATGTGTCGGTCTTTTTCATCACTGAATATTTATTAGGTAATCGGATAGTCGATATAATGTCCACTGGCTAGACAACCATAGGCATATGAATATGGACTTTTAGTCAGAAATGTCGGATTAGATATAAGCACCAAGGCATAAATGCCAGGATGACCTGAACATCATGTCCATTTTGATATTGCAATTTGTATAAGCATCAAAACATAAACGTTGTGATGACCTGAATACACCTTGCATACAAACACACCAAGTAGAGGAGAGATCATTCTCATTCTTACGTGAATTTACCCGCAGTGACCCTTTATCATTCACATCCTTGGGTATCAGCATGTTTTATAGTAGAGAAGAAGAAATCACTCAAAAAGACAAACTTAGATCAAACTTTCTTGAATGTTCCAAGTATCAATGGTCGAGGTACAAGTGGTCATCCAATCGTGATGGAGGCACTTATAGTGGATACCAATTCAATCCAGAATTTCCAAAGTTATTAGATTTTCACTCAAAGCAAAAAATAAAGAAAAGGTTATGCCCCCAGTCATCACTCTCTAAATCCTATAAAGGACATCATCGAAGAGCTCAAAAGGACACAATATGCAAAAATCTCAATCTGAATCAGTAAGCATACAAAGAAGATTAAAGCATGTAGCAAAGATTGTTTTCATTCGTGTTGATGTTTGTTTGTGTTTGCAAAATCCTTTCTGGTAAGGAGACAGACATATAGACTCAGATCAAGCTTCAAGGGACTCTAACTAGATATGACTTGTCTGAGGTACTAAGGACTGCAGGATATGACATTGATTGCCCCCAAGTTTGAACATTGATAGGATACTGATGCTTGTGCTGACTGACTTTATTGAAAACAAGGATATATATATAGACTAAAGTAGACCGAAAGCTGGGAAATACCAAGATTGTGCTGATAGATGGAGCGTTTTGAACAAGTGGCACCCGTTTGTCGGGTTTTCACCATCTTGGTAGAGATTCTATTTTTGCTACCAAGGCACCTATTTCTAGGTTTTCACCAAGGCACTTTTTCTTTTTCTCATTTTTTTGTATTTTTTATTTTTTTGTGAATCATCAAGGTGCCTATTGCTAGGTTTTCACCAAGATGATAATTTTTTTTAGGACTTTTTCTAATTTTTAAGATTGTTTCAAGACATTTTTTAATACTGAATGCCTTAGGCATAGAATTTCTTCAGATGGAGAACATTGATTGGTTCTCAAAGCTGTTCTCCTTCAGTCGTTGAGAGTTGATAGGCTCCAGAGCCAAAAGTAGTAGTGATAAAAAAGGGACCCAGCTAGTTGGGTTCAAACTTCCCCTTGCGTTCTCTATGTGATTGATTTTAGGATTTTCTCTCAAGACTAGATCACCAACCTAAAATTATGTGTCTAACTTTCTTGTTGTAGCCTCTAGACATTCTTTTATGATATACTCTGAGATGATCATTTGCCGCTTGTCTATGCTCATCTAGTAGTTCAATTTCTTGCAACCTAGACACTATGTAGTCATCATCAGTTACTAGACCATGCATTCTGATTCTTAGTGATGGGATTTCAACCTCAATAGGCAGTACCACTTCAGACCCATAAACTAAAGTGAATTGTGTAGCCCCAATGGGCATTCTGATACTTGTTATGTAGGCCCAGAGAGTTGGATTGATCATGAGATGCCAGTCTCTTCCTATTTTATTAACTGTGCGATGCACGATTTTCAATAGATTTTTGTTAGATGCCTCTGCTTGTCCATTCCCTTGAGGATAATATATGGATGACCAATGTTGCTTGATCTTGAATTTTGAGCACAAGGAATCTAAGTCCTTATTCTTGAATTGGCCACCATTATCTGTGACTATTGAATGTGGGATTCCATACCGACATATGATGTAGTTCAGGATGAACATTGAAATTTTTTTGTCGGTTGCCTGAATCAAAGGAACTGCTTCTATCCATTTTGTGAAATAGTCTGTAGCTTTAATGATATGGGTATGTCCATTGGAAGAATGTGGATGTATAGCTCCTATGAGATCAAATGGCCATTGTTGAAAAGGCTATTGTGTAGTAAAGGGAATAAGATCTCTCCTGGTGCATGAATCAAGTTACCATGGACTTGACACTTTTGACAGTTCTTAGCAAATTTGATAGCCTCTTTCTCCATTTCAGGCCAATAATACCCAGCCCTAATAAGTTTCGAGCTAGTGTTAAATCATTGGAATGTGATCCACATATACCTTCATGGACTTCCTCTAATGCACGTTGAGACTCTTTGTGTTCTAAACACCTAAGAAGTGTACCATCTAGACTCCGTTTGTACAAATCATTACCAATTATGACATACCAGGATGCATTTCAGATAAGGTATCATTTCTCATGGTGGTTAAAGGTATCGAGAATGATTTGGTCTTGAAGGTAGGAGAAAAGGTTTTTGTATCTGGAGGAATCATGACCAACAATAATGCAAATCATGCGGGTTTTGGGGGAATCATATGCAGGAAATGACAATGCTTCCACTAGGAACTTGTAGTGTAGCTCATGTTCGGGCTGCTGTAGTAGATATGATAATGTTGCTATAAAATCAACAGCCTTGTTCTTTGTTCTAGGAATCTATTCAAATATGATAGATATGAAATATTTCTTTAAGTCATCTACCATGCATTTGTATGGAACTAATTTCTCATCTTTTGTTTGGTACACATTTTTGACTTGGTGTATTACAAGTTGTGAGTCTCCATGAATGTGTAATTATGTCACTCGCCACTCAATTGCTATCTTCATGCCATTACGTAGAGCTTCATATTCATCAATATTATTTGTGCAAGGAAACTTGATTCTAAATGCTTTAGGTATTGAGTAACCTTGTGGTGTTATGAACAATATGCCTGCTCCAGATCCATTATGTGTGTAAGATTCATCAAAGAAAAGATGCCAAGTCCTAGAAGATATGTGCATGATGGATGAATCAAGAAATTCCATTTGTAATGGTGTATCATCAAACATTGGTGCTTCAGCCAACTGATTTGCAATGAATTGACCTTTGATAGCTTTCCTTTCAATGTATTCTATGTCATATTTTCTCAATAGCATCACCCATTTAGCTAGTCTACCTCTGAGGGTAGCTTTGCTTAGTAGGTACTTTACGGGATCAATCTTAGCTATCAATTGCACTGTATGAGCTAACATGTAGTGTCTCAATTTTTGTGATGCAAAGATCACAACTAGACAAGCTTTCTCAATCATTGAATAGTTCTTTTCATAAGCTACCAATGTTCTGCTAATGTAGTAGATAGCTCTCTCCTTATTTTCATCATGTTGTGCTTGTAATGCCCCTAGTGATGTATCTATGGCAGAGACATATACAATCAATGGCTTTCCTTGAATATGAGGCATCAAAATAGGAGGATTTGATAGATACTACTTGATATGATTGAATTTCTTTTCACATTCCTCGCTCCATGAGAAGGTCATACCTTTATGCAATGTCTTTGTGAAAGGTTGTGATATGTCAGCTAATTGAGAGATGAAATGTCTAATTGATTGCACTCTTCCTTGTAAGGTTCTCATTTGATTGATATTCTTAGGAGGTTTCATCTCCATGATATCTTTGACCTTAGCAGGATCTACTTCAATGCCTTTCTTTGAAACAATGTAGCCTAGGAGCTTTCTAGAAGTGACACCAAAAGCACACTTTTTAGGGTTCAGTCTAAGACTAAACTTCTCCATTCTATCTAGTATTTTGCTCAAGTCACTCAAATGTTCAAATCTTATCATTGATTTAGCCAAGGTGTCATCAACATAGTCTTCCATAGTTTGATACATCATATCGTGAAAGATAGATGTCATAGCTCATTGATATGTAGCACCAGCATTCTTAAAACCAAATGGCATGACATTCCAGCAAAAGGTACCCCATGCACACATGAAAGTTGTTTTCTCTTGATCTTTTGGAGAAATTTTGATTTGGTTGTATCCAGAGAAACCATCCATTAAAGAATACATCTCAAAGCCCACAGTCATGTCCACTATCATATCAATGTTTGGAAGTGGAAAGTCATCCTTAGGGCATGCTTTGTTTACATCTCTGAAATCTGTGCATACTCTGATAGATTTATTTGGTTTTGAAACTAGAACTATGTTTGATATCCACTCTGCATAATCTATAACTTGGATAAATCTGACTTTTAGTAACTTTTCTAGCTCAGCTTTGACTAGTAGTGCAACGTGTGGATGCATCTTTCACAATTTATGTTTAACAAGTTTGACTCCTGGAGCTATAGAAAGATGATGCATTATCAAATTTGGATCTAACCCTGGCATATCTGAATACTTCCATGCAAAGTTTATCTTCTTCTCTGTTAAGAAAGTAGTGAATGTTTGTTTCTCTTCCTCTGATAGGGATTGTGCTACATGAATCAGTTGCAGTTCCTCTGGTGTACCCAAGTTGATAGATTGAGTGGGTTCTATCAATACTGGAGATGTGTCCTATAAATGACTTGGAAGGACATCAAATATCTCATCCTTAGGATCCTTAGAGAGGTTTTCACCTTCGGATACATCATTTATTTTTACTATTTTAGGTTCTGAGACTGCCACAAAGTGGTTTTCACCCTCAGAACTCTTTCTTTTTGCTTTTGTTTTTTTGATTGAGATATTTGATATCTAACTATGTTATGCTAATGTTAGGTTCACTGATGGAAGTTGTCATAGGTTCCACTGCATTGAGGTAGCAAGCAAGGGCGTAGTCAGTCGGGAAGGTGTGGATATCTCAGTTTGGATCAGTAGTTGTTTGTTCTATAAGCTCTGGATGTTGGATAGTCAATGTAGGGGAGGATTGGGAAATGGTGTTCACGCATATGGTGTTGTCATCATTGGTCATAACCCGACTCTCAAATTCAAAGGTGATATTACTACTCAAAATTTTCAATTTGCAAATAGTCTAAACATCATTATTGGATTCCACTTCAACCATAGGTGGATCAGACTCACTAAGTTCATTATTTCGCTCTAGACTCACATCAATTTTAGGTGAATATTGGTGAATGACATCAATGTGTTTTTCAGTGATAAGCTCGTCTTCTTCTAAAATGAATCCCCATTCATAGTCATTTGATTCTTCATCTAGATCTCTTGGAAAATTAAGAACATGTGTGAAATCAAGACGAATCCCCCAAGCAGGGTTGCCTTCAAATTCTAAGTGGAATTCATATTCATGGGAGTTTGTTTCAAATCACTATTGTATCCCAAGTGTTCAGCTATTGTGGCAAGTTTACCTTCTTCTTGTTTATTAGTAGGTTCTTGTGTATCTACTACATTGATATTCTCCTTAGGTTTTTCTTCATCTTTAAGAAGATCTAGTATTTCTTGAGGTAAACGTTCATAAGGAATAAGATCAGTGGTGTCTGAATCATCACTGTTTGATTTTTGTGTTTCTTCCTCTAGCTGAGTTGTTGTTGATGGTTCAATCTATTCTAAGACATGTGGAGAATTTTTATTGAGATGAAAAGGCTTCTTTTGATATCCCAAGCCTATAGTATCTTTGTTTGTCTGACCGTGGTGTTCAATGGGCTGTATAAGACCTTTGCCTCTTGTTCCTAGAGGTCATTTTCCTTTGTATCCCATTTTAGACATGAGTTTGTGACCTGGTCCATATGACTTTGAAGGAATTCAATTTGACTTGGAGTCACATTTTTGAACTGACTGGGATTCATCTTTGTATAGACATGCAAGCACAACTTCATCTTCTTCAAACTCTTTCTTGGACACTTGTTCTGTGACAAAAATTCCATTGTAGATGGTTTGAGGTTCTTTAGACTCTTGCTTTGTCTGTTTTAAAGGCTTCCCATAAGATTTAGGTGAGACTAGGAGAGACGTTAGAGATAGGACTAGTTCCATAATGTATTCTCCCATGCCTGTGTCCTTGATTTTGACCTCTTTGGAAATTGTATACACCTAAAAATGGTCACCTAGACTATTAGCCCCTTGCTAGCATTTTTGCTAAAATCATCAATTGCTTGCTCTTGATCAAATCCTAGCTCTATCATTTATTTGATTATTTTCTATGGGCTAACCATCTTATCCTAAGTATTTATTTATTTAAAAGGAATATTTCCTCTCCTTTTAATAAATAAAAAGCCCCCACTTTTCCTCTTCTCCTAAGTTGCACAAATAAAGCACTATTCTTATTTTATAAAAAAGGGAAAAAAACAATTTTTGTCTTATATGGACACAAAAGTCAACTCCTATTTTCTCATTGGAGGATATTTGTGCACAAGGATTGATCCCTCTTCAAGCTCCACCGTTGATTAAATCTTTTGCCTCTTAATCTCCATGGTCCATTCCTTCTCATTTCTTATAAAAGGAGAGCTCTCTTCTTCATTCTAGATCCCCAACTTTTTATGCTAACGTTATGCTGCAGGATTTCTAGGTCACTTTGGAGTTTTTGAAGATTTGGAGCATTCTTAGCATCTACATCTCATTCTTGCATTCTACATCTCATTCTTGCATTCTTAGCTTAGCTTCATATTTATGCTTTCTTAGATTAGCTTCATTTTTATGCTCTAGATTAGCTCACATAGATTAATTAGCTTGGGTTGTAACACTTGCATATTTCCTTTCATAGCTTAGCTTGCATTTCCATTTCTAGTATAGTTGCATTGCATTTTCATTCTTGATTCTTGAGGATATTGGCATTCTTGCCCTTGTCTTCATTGAATCTCCCATTGCATGGTTTACTAGCAAGGTTATAGGCTTAATAGCTCTAGCTGAGAGCATTCTTAAAAACCCTTGCACTCCATGCCTAGGGAGCTATGGATCGATTTAGTGAGGGCTCATTCTTGAGTTTCCTTGCATGTAATGATCCATAGAAGTGTGACACATTTATAGCACACAGAAATGTCTTCCATCTTGGATGTAGATGCTATGTCTATTTGCTTGGTAGGAGAACCTCTATTATTTGGGACAAGTTTGTCGACACTTTCTTTTAATGCATTGTAAGATGTAGATATGTCAGCTGGAATTGTTACCTCTATTCCGTCATAAGGAAAATTCACACATTGGTGGTATGTTGATGGAATAGCTTGCATCTCATGTATCCAGGGTCTCCCTAGAAGAATGTTGTAAGCCAATGGAAGATCTAGAACTTGACAGGTGATGTCTTTGATAACTGGTCCTGTTCTAATAGGTAAGACAATTGTTCCCTTAAAGGATCTTTCTTGCTCATCATATGATTTTATAGTAATATTCTTTTTGGGATCAATAGCATCTTCTGATAATCCTAGTTGTGTGATCAATTTGTAGGAACATATATTCAGACCAATGCCTCCATCTATCAACACACATTTGACATGATGGTTTTGGATCAAGACTTCAATGTGCAAGGGTTGGTTATGTGGATGACTCAACGAATTGTCATCTTCCTTTGAAAAGGAGATATACTGGGGAGATATCAGATGACCAACCATAGTCTGGAATCTATCTAGATCAAGATTGTTAGGAACATTGGAACCAAGCAGAGCTTTATCCAGAATAGCCCTATGAGAAGGAGATATCCGAAGCAACTCAAACATGGATATTTTTGCATCGGTATGTTGGAGTTATTGGACAATATTGTATGATGTTGGTCTCGTCTCTTTAGCATATGATGATTTTGAGGCAACCCTTTGTTTAAAAGTAGATGAAATATTGAAAGGCACCTTAGGGGCATTTGATGAACTTGAGTTTTGTCCTTATAGGTGTACCTAATCTTGTGATCGAGTTACTACATTTGCTGATTGATTATCTCTATCTTTTCTCACAATAGTGATGACATTGCAATATTAAGATAGGTATGGTTCAACCATGTTTATGGCAACATTGTTTCCAGAGTAGGTGTAATTAACTTTAGCACCCATGTTAGGTTGAGAAGATGAATCTCCTTGACCACATTTTAGAAATGGTTCCGTGAATGCCGTATGATCATTGTTGATTTTGTGATTATCAATTATATTTCTCCATTATCAATTTTGTCTTGTATGAGATGCTTCAAGCATATGCAGTTATTGGTTTTATGACCTTTGTTTCAATGGAATTCATAGAAATCGATCTCTCTCCACCATTTAGGTTTAACTTCAGGATCAAATGGTTTTATCTCAAGTAACATGATGATTTTGTTTACCAACAGAGTTTTCATGGCAGATTCTAAGGACTCACCTAAAGGAGTGAACTCACGTTTTGGTGTTGTAACTCATGGTTTATAGTCTTTTGAATTTTTAGAAGGTTTAGATGCTTTTTGTTCAAAAGATTTTATGCCTTGGGTGCCAATGGTGAGATTGAATGCTAGTGCCTTTGATGGAGCACTGATGTGATCGACAACACCATCTGTTACAACATTCTTGTTCTTGTTCCAGAATTTACCTTTATCTTTGTTGTTGGAACTAGAACCTGATTCATACTTGCTATCTTTCTAAGCGATATGTCTCCATTACGAGCAAGCACATTTTCAATTTTTATGGCATTTTCTACCATTTTCTCAGAAGAAGTATGATTCTGGATTTGTAGATGATAGTTGAGTTCTGGAATCAGATTGTTGATGAAGATTTTGATTTTTTAGTTTCCAGAATAGGTCGAGCATAGAGTGAAAACTTCTTCCTCCACCATTTGAGGAAGGTCAGGAAGGGTTCTCCTGAGTATTGCTTCAGATTGTAGATGTCGATCATGGTGACCAGATGTTGGATATTGTAGGAGTATTGTTGATAGAACAATTTGATTAGCTCCTCAAAAGTTTTGATAGTTGGAGGTATTTTAGAGAACCAATAAATGGCTGATCCTCCCAGAGATCATGGGAAAAGATGCATCGAGTAGGTTGGTTCATGCATAAACTCCATGGATTGAGTACAAAATTCTTAGACATGATCTTGGGGGTCAGAGTTTCCACCGTATTTGTCATACTTAGGCATTTCCACTCTTTTTGGGAATGGTGGCATATACAAGTTTTTATCAAATGGAAAAGGACATAGGGCTTCCATAGAGAACTCCTTAGGTTCCTTCTCTTTTTCTAGCTTGTTGAGCTTAACTTGCATAACATGCATCTATTTCATCATAGCTGTGATGGGATTTTCTTCCTCTTGGGTGACAATATTTTCAACATTGAAATTTGGAGGAAGTTTGGCTCCTTGTCTGGCTAGGTCAAGAAAATAAGCCTCTTTGTCTTCTTGCAAGAAGTGTTTCATCAGTTTTCGAAAGTGTTCATCACTTTTGTATCATTCAATTTCAAATGGGGTTGGCTCTAGATCTTCGTGATTAGATTGATGGCCTTGGGATCCTTGGTTTCCTCCTCCTTGAGACATTGTGTTGTTACGAGGACTACCAGGGATTGATTGATGTGGAGGTGATTAAGTACCTCTGTGGATTGATATAGGTGGAGTTTTGTAACCACCTTTCAAATAGATATTTCCAAGAGCATCTTCTTTGAAGATATTTATGTCGTAAGGCTAATGAAATGTCTAGGCAATCACAGAAGATGTGGCTGAAGAGATTCTGGGTTTTTCTCTTTGTTTTCATTTTGAGGAAGCTCTAGTTTCCACCATTAACCTTCGGTGAAGCAAAAGAGCAAGATAAAGACAACTAATGAAAGATATGGTTTAGGAAAGATCAAATGATGCAACCTTGTCAAGATTGGGTTGATTGTATGATGAAAAGATTGATTAGATGTAAGTGTAGGATATTGTGCCCTAGTTGTATGGGTAGATGCCTAAAAGATAGCAAACACGAGCTCACAACACTTAGCCATTTTGAAGATTGAATTGAAATATGGTTTTGACAAGGTTTTTGACACAAGATCAAATGAGATTCAGATCAAAAAATCAGAAGGCTGGATCAAACTCAAGAGACCACTTTTTGGAAAATGTATTGGATTCTTCTAGTTTTTTGCTCTGTTCTTGACACGTTGAATTTTTTGACAGAATTTGATGATTGACTGTAATGGCTGACTTTCTGGCAATTTTGAGTACTTTTTGACAACTTTGACAAAACTTTGATACGACTTTCTGCATGCTCGTACGACATCGTATAGGGTCTGGCACAACAATTGACAAAACTCATATGATAGTTGACATCAGGTTTTTGGTTTTGCTTGTTTTGTATGACAACACTTGTACGACAATGTGTAGGCTCACGTACGACAATCAGGGGGTTCTGATACGACAATTGAGAATACTCATACGACTTTTGAAATTCCAGGATGACTTTTGACACTAGAAAGGATTTTTGTTCAGATTTTGCAATCTTTCTAGATTTTGGTCGATTTTGAAGGTTGTATTATTTGTTTTAATAGATTTGTATCAAATATCAGGCACACAAAACATCAATCAAGGGATTTCAAGAAATCAGTTGTCTTCAAACAATGAACAAGGGACAAAGAAACCTTGCACATGAACAATAAATTGTGACTTAATGATCCTAATCCCTAAGAATTCTGCTTGTGTATGTTCTCAAAATGTTTTTGCAATCACCCACATAGTCCTAGAAAATAAAAATTTGGTTGCACTAGGGCTCTTAGTAATGGTTTGACTCTGTAACTTTTGTAATCTCAAGAGGGAAAAATCCAATCCAGGTGCACCGGGGTTTTAACACAGTTCGATAATTTAATCAATCAGGAGCTGCTGAGGAGATCTGACAGCCCAACAAGAGACTACACCTGTGGAGATTTCTTCCACAAGGAAATTTATATAGTGACTGTTGCTACCATGATGAAAATAGCTATTATCGCTTGAGTTTCCATCCACGTGGTTGACCCAATAAAGGGAATGTCCACTATGGTTAACCCTCTCTAATAAGGTGACTCACAAAAAGGACCACATGGGGACTTAGTTCAGATTCAAGGATCTGAGTTTCTGATACTACCCAAAAAGGGAGTAGAGCATAATCCTCTAGCCTCTTCACTTCACTCAAACACAATAGATAGATTGATTGACACGCTATCTTGAAACTACCTCACCAAGGTTTGTATATCAATAACAATGGCTACCGAGCTCTCTAAGTGGGTCCAAGAGAGAACGTACCGATCAAAGGTGAAAACTAAACCAAGTAAGACCGTGAGATAATAACAGTATCCTCCCTACCTATAAGGGGATCTATCTTCAAGAAGAGCTTCACATGCAAAACAAGCAAATGAAGCCCACTCTTTCAAGAAATCCAAAAATAGTGTTCATAGGGCCTAATTACTATGTGTAACAGCTATGCAAGAAAGCAAATCTATGTTCTTTTTAGAGCCCAAAATCAAAGTGTGATTTATGAAAGCGAGAGACACTCAAGCTAAACACGTGAGAGGTTCATTTTAATTCCCAAAATTGAAGTTTTATAGGGATGTAGTGAGATACCTCAGATCCCACGCAATGCGCTTAGTAGATTTTACGTGATTTTAGCTTTGTTGAGCAATCTCGCCCAAGCAAGCCACAAACTCTCAAACAAGCAAACAAGATATGCAACACATATTCAACTTATGCAAACCTTAGGGTTAGATCTAAAAATCAATTGTTAGGAGCAATAATAACTAACAAATAATCTGAATGACAACTCATATCATGCATTGAAGCATGTGAAAAATAAGTACATACCCATCACAATTTTTTTTTTGTTGCATTTGACCTAGTCAACAAGATCTGATTTTTTTAATATGATTTCAGACACAAAAATAGAAATGCAAAATAGAGACCCCTACTAAAAAATAAAGAGCTTTCCAAAAATGTAAATGTTTTAGAAAAATCTCTTCATTTGTGCCTTAGAGACCTATTTTACCAAAACAGACCAGTTTTTGTAAATCGACTATTTGAGCTATGATATTGCATCCAAATTTAAAACACAAAGAATGGACCCCCTGTAGAATTTAAAGAGATTTTCAAAAATGTAAAAATTTTCAAAAAATATGCTGATTTGCACTAAAAATTTTTTTTTTATGAAAAATAAAGAAAAAATTATTAAAATTCAAAATATCTCAAAAAATTCTAATTTTTTTATTGAAGGTTCCCTGATATGTCGCCAACCTACAAACAAAATTTTAGACCGAAACTCCAAGCCGTTTGAGAGATATGATCAAATCTTTGAAAATTTATGGTTTTAGTCTCCAAACAAATCTGCACAAGGGGGTTAGCTCCAAAAAATAACCAAAACTAGCATGTAAAGGTGGGTTGCCCCATGGTGGGCGCCAGAAATGTGTGTGTGAAATTTGCACCTAGCTGTGGACACAACACTTCAGTAAAATATTAGAGGTTAGAAAATCAAGAAATCTGCAAGATAAATAAACTAAGCTAACTAGACGATTTACTGCCTTCTAGTAGGTGCGAGTATAGTATTCTCAGATTATGACCGAGATCAGTGACAATGCAACACCTAAACGAAGGATTTAAAATGATGAATGAAATATGAATGCAAATTAATCTTTTCTTTTTGGTTTTTTATGCAATATGATGAAAAACTGATATGAAATTGATCTAAAATGGATTGAAATTCTAATCTAACAATGCTATGAAAATAATGAATTGAAAAGTTGCAAAAATCTCACAATCGCCTGTTCGCAAGAGCTTGATTCTCCAAGTATGTAAAATTTGTGATCTGAAAGTATGGTCTTTTTTTTGTGAAGGGCTAAGCCTTGATTATATAGAAATCCAAGGCTTGAAGATGCATTGAGAAAAGCCATAAATCACTCTTGATAAACTCATGTTAATTTTTGAGTTAACAAGAAATTAAAAATATTTTAACTCATAAAATCATGCAAAAAATAGCTTTTAACTTAAATAAAAACTTTAAATCACTTTTTAACTCAAAATTGGATGTTGAGTTCAAAAAGATAACTAATTGAATTGATTTATTGATTTAGAGTTGTCCGCTTTTCTGATTGTGCATGATTTAATATGAATTAATTTAATAATAAAAGTGATTTATCCTCAACTTAACTATTTTTTTGGATTAAAACAATTGATTGATGGGTTAATCGATTATTAAATCAAACTTTATTCCAAAAACTATATTATTAAATATTGACAACTGGATTTAATCAATTAAATAAGAATTTAATCAATTGTAGTAGGATTTTGATTTATTGTCAAAATTAAATAATATAAATTAGGAATAAATATGATTAAATCTAATTAAATAATTAAGTGGCAGAATTAAATCTAATTAATTAAATATTTATCATATTCAATTAATTAAATTTAGGATAAATAAAAAGAATATAATTTATCGCCAAATAATATTTAATTAGGAGATAATTAAGATAAATTAGGAATATATAGGAAATATTCCCCGATGCAGAATTAGGATGAAATTGATTGGGGTTTTTATAATTTGATGTGCAGATGTGCCTTAGGTTAGGACTTTTAGGTCAATTTCGATCGATTTGTCAATGTAGGAGGTTAATGAGACTGAAGCCCATTTTTGGGGTATTACAACAATAAGTATCCGAAAGTGAATTTTTTATTTAAAATGTAGAGTTCATTGTCCATTCAACAAAAAAAGTGTAACCCACTATTGTGGGTTCACCCTATATATATATATAGATAGAGAGAGAGAGTATTTACCATAATGCATTCAAAATTTTAATAATTAATAATCTGGTTTTTTATGTTTGTCTTTTCAAATGAAAATTGACACGTACTGAGCGATTAGGTGTTTCACTTGTAGGCCCCTAACCTGTCCAATACTCTAGCATATATTGGACCTCACACACATTAGCTCCTCTCCCCTAATTCCTTTATTCTCTTGACAACTTATTAAATCCCTTATTCCTTTAATTTTTTTTTCTTTATTTTGATTCAACATGAAAAAAAAAATATTAGAATATATATATATATATATATATATATATATATATATATATATATATATATATATATATATATATATATGTATGTATGTATGTATGTATGTATGTATGTATGTATGTATGTATGTATGTATGTATGTATGTATGTATGTATGTAGAGAGAGAGAGAGAGAGAGAGTATTTACCATAATGCATTCAAAATTTTTATAATTAATAATCTAGCTTTTTATGTTTGTCTTTTCAAATGAAAATTGACATGTACTGAGCGATTAGGTGTGCACTTGTAGGCCCCTAACCTGTCCAATACTCTAGCATATATTAGACCTCACACACATTAGCTCCTCTCCCCTAATTCCTTTATTCTCTTGACAACTTATTAAATCCCTTATTCCTTTAATTTTTTTTCTTCATTTTGATTCAACATAAAAAATAAATAAATTAGATGCTAGATACATAAAAATAGAAATGTCTTTTCTATTTCCTCTTTTATGGAAGTGTAGAAAATACACTCTTTCTTCCCAAGCTTCTTTTAGACTTTTCCAACACCCAGTTTCACAGTTAAGTTGATGATAGGTGGTCTTTAACTGAGCAATAATAATTTTGGCTCTCTAAGAGATATTGACCCCAATGTAATCTTTTTGATGATGATTAGGAGTGGGACTAAACTCTACAATATAAAACTCTTTCTTTCTCGTTAAACCTTTATCCCAAGAATACTTGTGGAATTTATTCATAACAAAAGCATTGATCTCTTTACTATTTGTGGGGCATTTTTAGTTTTTGGTGACTAATAGACAAGTACTATACACTTTGGGGTTAACTCGTCAAGCATTTTTGAGTTGATTGATCAAGCATTTCTCTAGGTTGACTCGTCAAGTATTTTTTAGGCTTAACTTGTTGATCAACACAAGTCTTGTTAAATGTGGCTTAGTGTTAGGGTTTTCTCTTAATGAGAATTTCATAGCTTCTTGTAGCGGTATTGAGTTGCAAGAGATTGCAGATTGTAATAGGTTAAAATTAATGGATAATAAGATTGGACTCTTTATTTGGTGGACGTAAACCAAGATTGGGTGAACCACTTTAAATCTTTGTGTCTTCTTGTTCTACTTCTGTGTGCTTTATTCCTTTGCATTATTGGTTATATTTTCATGTAACTATTATATTTCTATCTTCTAGTCCTAACATGAACAAGTTCAAGTAAATATCCCATTTACTAATCCATTTTCTATTTTGTCGCATCCAAGTCTTCTTTCTTTTGCATAATATGTCACTGAAGACAACCTTAAGCCACTTTCCCTCATCCATTTGCTCAATTATTTTTAAATATCTTATGAGTCTCACCATAACAATTACTTCAATAGGAGTAGCCTCCACCTCACTCAACATGATATCATAGGGGATTGAATTTTTAATTTTGAACAAGTGTTTTTAATCAAGCATGTTTTATTTTTTTCAATTTCCTTTCACTATAAATCAGAAGTGTTGCTGACCCACAATTTGATAGAGCCTAATTGAGCCATGCAAATTTTGGCCTTTTCCCATTATTCTTTTGTTAGGGTTTAGGGTTTTGGTTCAATATAGAAATTTCAAGTGAACCCTAAGTTTTTTTAATCTGTCGTTACCTTTTTGGTTCATAAGGTTGAGGGTGTCTTCGTCATTGAAAAGGGGGATCAATTTTTTTAAGTCCTAGTACCATAAGTGATCAAGTGTTGACCCCTTTTATTTTTCACGCCTTATGTTCTTTTTCCCTAAGTTTAGCTTTGTGGTCCCTCCTTTGTTTTTTAAGTCATGGGTTAAGTGTTCATGTTTGACGTGACCCTTTACCTTTTCCAACAGATGGATATGTGTTATGTTCTCATTCACCCCACGATCCCATGATGATGTCATGGTCTGGACCCAGCTGATCGCGAGATGGTGAAGCTTTTCCATTTGTCCTTTATTGGTTGGTTGGCGGTGTTTGTTTAAAGCCTCATGTTATGTCTAATGTCCTTTTTGGTTAAAGGTTGATTTACTAATATGTCCATCTTTCAACATGGTTTGTTTTTCAACGAAGATATTTTGTTTTGTCAAAAAAGATGCTCAAAGGATACTTTATGTCATCGCTTGTTCATAGGATAAAATTCTACAAAGATCTATGAATTTTGTGATCTCGTAATCAAAGGTGTTCGAAGATTATTTAGTGCGAGATTATGAGATGATGCCATGTGTCCTGGGTTGGTGAGCGACTGTGAAGTGGGACCAAGGCGTGTAATAGTTGATGACTTGTAATTGGTTGGAATTACTGACAAGGACTGCCATAATATCATCACTGATTTGTATTGAAGACAAAATGCGTGCAACTAATGGTCTGATCTTTTAACACATGGTAAAAATCAATAGTGATGTTGTAACTTAATGAAAAAGGTGCTCGATGTTTAGGGGGCCTTTGTATTTATGCAACAATAAAGTTCCTATGCGGATCAAGGGTTATCATGATCCCGTGATGATATATGCACGATGGTTATTTGGCCCAGGATCACAAGATCCTGCCACATGTCTTTGATTGGCTAGTGTCGGTTAAAGATGATGCTAGATGACAATGTGGTAACTTAAATATTTCTATTCGTTGTTTGATCAACCAATATTCCAGGTTAGGAGTCAATGTCAAGTTGAATAATGATTATTGTCTGATATGCCAACGAGGAAGGAATCAACAACTTTATTTTTAAACTTGATGTAACGTGGGTTAGCTTATGTAGTTGAAACAAAAATTAGATTAAGTGAAGTTTGAAGGTTGCAAGATAATGACTAAGAGCTAAAGATGCAGGTTTGCAAACTATCATGATATTACGATATTTAAAACTTAGTACATGCAGAGTTTTGGGGATAAGAATAGAAACAAGAAGAGGCATCCATTTGGAGATCAGTTTATATGACATGCAAAAAGACCTAAGGGTCACTTGCAACTGAAAAATTCAGAAGATCTTTAGGTTTACATAGGACTGATAATGAGATTTGATACTGTAAAGGGAAAAATCTACAAAGTTATTGTATTACGCCAACCACCTACTTAATGTTGATGAGTACAATCACATGCAATCACAAGAAGAGTATGTAGAAATTGGAAGTTATAAGTACCATGTCCCAATAAATGCATTATCCAAGTGTTAGTAGAAATTTGGATGTTCTATAGAAGGTAGATGACTTATAGAACATGGTTAGGTTTGTGAGGATGTAGTTGCAAGAAGTATATCGAGATAGAAGGGAAGAGCTGAGTGCACTATAGCCATAGAGATATCTAAATGGAGAACTATAGCCAAAGGGATATTTAAAGATGATTGGAGCGGCATGCTCAAAATCCACAAAGCTAGCATTCTCATATCTCTAGATGGTGGCATTACAGATAGAGGCAGGATGAAGAAGAGGTTGATGAGACCTTGAAATTATACATGTTGTAGTAGGAACAAGTCTCAGAAACCTTTAGAGTCTGCATAACGGGTTTCTAAGAATCTTACATCCTTGCGCTCTTTGTAGCAATATCTGTAAAAATGGGTTTGCAAAGCATTTGGAAACCCTAGATGCGAGAAAGCTTTGCACATATAGAGGCTCATCTGGAGCATGATATTGGCATAGCTCAAGAATGTGGCATTTTCATACATGACTTCTCAATTTCTACCAGCTGACAGTTTGTGCACCTGTAAAGGTTGGGAGGTAGTAGATAATTTTAGGATAATAAGGTTTGTTAAGACTTGATTCATGTATCAAATCTTGTTAGGAAGTCAGTTTTAGGTTTTGACCCAAAGCTTGTTGCACTCCAAAAGATTTTGGAATCCCATGGTCATTAGAGTAAAGGACAAATGAGGGAGAAGATATTTCTCGATGAATCAGATAGGGAAAAGATGGGACAAGTGTCAACAACACATCAGATCTGGAGTTCTCTTCTTTTCTATATGTTCTTTCTTCTTCTTAATTATTGAGGAGGGGGGTTCCAAATTTAAAAAAAAAGGATTTTCTTTTTGGTCCAATCTCTTTGTATGGTTCGAATAGCAAGTGTCCAACTAGGTATGAACAACTTTGTAAAACCATGTTTATGAGGCATTAGTGGTGAATCAGTGTTAAAAAAGTTCTTGCAGGTTTTGAGTGATTGAGTTATATAACCATTGTATGTTAGAGGTAGCACAAGGTTTTTATAGAAATAAAACCCTAATTCAAATCTCTCCAGTGTACAATTTAGTCAAGTTTTACATGAAATAAAATAAAGCATTTTCTCATTTAGTGTCTTGTTGTGAGATATGTGATTTTCTATTCATGCTTTGATCTAATGGGTCAATTAAAATTCTTGAAAAGAGTCCCAAATTTGCTGGGCTTGTGCAGGGATTTTGATAAGTAGGTTGGGTTGGGGATTGCCATTGAAGAATATTGTAAGGCAATATTCTTAGATTTCATGCTATTAGTAAACTTTGTTGTATGATGTCATATTTATTAGGACTTCAAGCACCCAATGGGATAAGGCATTGACCTCAGCTATTGAGGGTTTTTACAATTGTTTTGTTGTTTAGATCCATGTTGTGCTTGCTGTAAAAAATGATTAAACTCAAGAATATCTTTACTTTCATGTATGTTTT
Source organism: Chamaecyparis obtusa (assembly GCA_027943335.1). Taxonomy (NCBI): domain Eukaryota; kingdom Viridiplantae; phylum Streptophyta; class Pinopsida; order Cupressales; family Cupressaceae; genus Chamaecyparis; species Chamaecyparis obtusa. The sequence continues at coordinate 563,218 of BSBK01003419.1, forward strand.
TTTGTTGTCTTTCTTCAATCTCATGCTCCTTTCAGGTTGATGTCCAATGGTTAATTAGCCATTATCTTGTATATCCCTATTATGTTGAGCCTCCATATGAGATTTATCTACTTTATGTTAATGCTAATTGTGAGTTTAATGAGTGTTTTAAAGACATTAAGGGATCATCCTCCTTGGTTTTGCAGAGCCTAAAGTGCAGAAAGGTTTGTTAGATCTTTGTCAGTTGGTCCAAGTCTCATAGATTTCTGATTACTGGAGTTGGCTTCTCCATAAGGAATTGATTGGTCAACTTGGTTGCTATTTTGTAGTGTAAACTCTTTCAGGAACCAACATAGTTCATACCCATAAAGAACAATCGAAAGCACTAAAAGCCCAAATAGAGTTTGGGTAGTTTTCCAATCCCATATTCCAACCTCCCAAAATTTGCTTCTTTCTGTACCCTTCCCAATTTAAATTTTTATTGAAGTCAATTCTGAGATATTTGTAATCTGACACTTCTTCAAGAGTATTACCTTCAAAGCAAAACTTATGTTGGTAATGTTTTTTTTTATTAGAAAAAAACTATCACTTTTGTCTTATTGATATTAACTTGAATCCCACCATTCTACAAAAATACTTAAAGGAAAGTAAGTGTTTTCGTAAGCCAAGAACAGAATTAGAAATCAAAATAAGGTCATCTGCATCTTATAACAAACTCACCCAAATGAACAACATCACTATATGTAAGTAGTTATTATTGCAACAAAGTTAGTGTGTAAGTAGTTATTATTGCTACAAAGTTACTATATGTAGTAAGATTCCTTTTTTGTTAATTCTCTCAAAATTTCTCTAAAATAATCATAATTCATCTCCATGAAATCTAACAAATTATTTCATTCGATGCGATCATTTGCGTCTGATTCTATTCCATTTTCTCCTCTTGCCCTGCTGCCCACTTCACCTCGGCCCTTTATTCCTGGTTCGATTCAAAAGCAAATAAAGGTTCGAACAAGCTCCGATCACCGAGTGAATGTGGTGTAATAAGGGTGTATCTTTTTGCCTTTTGATCGGGAAAAGACAGCGGAATCACAGTGATCATTTTCTACAGGACCATTTTCCAATTCAGAGAAGTGGAAAGAATTGGGTCTGAGGAGGGATGGGAGAAGGTCAGGCCAGTCTCCTGCTGAAGAAACAACTCAAAGGTAAAGTTTTTCCTTTGCCCACATCTTTTATTTTCTCGTCTGATTTGAGTAGCAGGTAAGTTTTTTTCTTTGTTCACAACTTTTTTGTTTTACTTCGGTTATTTGGGTATGTTGGTTGATATGGGTACATGTTCATTTCCTTACTAAAGTGGGATTGTTTTTAAGGTAGTCGAGAAAGGTATCGTGTATAAATATCCTTACTTTATCTTTGGTGTAGGTGGATTGGTGTGGTTTTATTGATTGTTGACCTGGTTTATGAAACCTAAGTTATAAATGTTCTATTGTTTGTCCTCAAGGGGTATCACATGCCAAGTTGGTGTGCTCAATTATCTGAAACCTGAATAGTCAACTTTACCTTTATATCTTCATGCTCAATGGCCCGGGGCCATTCATCTTACCTGTTGTAAACTTGTATATGTAGAAGTGAGACTGGTGGGATTTCGCCATGGGCAGGTTTGGGGTGTTCATCCTGCAATTATAAGTCATATACGGGATATTGGTAGCTTGTAAATAACCCCCGCTGGAGAGTTTCTCTGAAGTCAAGATTTCAATCTGGGCATCCAAATAATGGCATATGAGCCCTCATCCTCACCATTTCCAAATCAAAATCAATGTAGCCTTTGTGTACTGGGTGTTATATTCCAAGAACTAACCAAATGACTGAGTTTAACTTATCAGGTTATTGTTGCTTTTCTGAATTAAGGCCTTAGCATATTCTTTCTGAGTTTCTTAACTTCTCGTGGAGTGTGCTTGTCAACATTGCTTGAAACCCTGGGGCCAAAAACCAAATAGGAGAGTTACTTTCCATGGATTCTTGTAATGTTTTCTTGAAGAATGCATTGAAGGTTATCATGCAGTTGTCAGAAGGTATCTTCTGTCTCATCAGTTCGCGCTATCTATATGTACATACTGCATAGGTATGCATGTAATTTTCTTGTAATTAGACATGTTACTTTTCTTGGAAAGTGCCTGCCTCTATTGACATTATTTGTTTGGCGTCTATATAACTAAGGACCCCTGAAACCCTTCATCTTATCACTGCAGCTTGAATAGTGCATAAGAAGTCTGATAATGGTGTTGCATTTGTGTCAACAAGAGTTGGGCTACATCTTTTTTTTTCCATCTTGAAAGCATCTACTCAGAACCAGACATTATGGACAAATGCATTAAAAAAAATCACATTAAATTTAAATAAGCATAGTAAGTCATGAGAGGTAAAGCTTTCTATGCAATTTACCAATCTTTTTCTGAAACAGTTCAACTTGTCAAGCTGTTATTTTGTGGAATTGATAACTTGGTATTATCAAAATTCCAACATCATTCTCATACTTTTTTATAATTTCTTTTTCATTTTTTGTATAAGGGTCTTGTTATTCGTGCATTTAATTAAAAGTTCTCCACATTTGTGTTGCTATTCTGATGCAGATAATTCGTGGTTATTTTTTTGCAGAATTGTCAAGAAATCCTTTGGATGGATTCTCAGCTGGACTTGTGGATGATTCCAATATCTTTGAATGGAATGTAACTATTATCGGACCCCCAGATACACTGTAGTACGTCTGTAATTTAATCAAGAATTCTTTTTAAGCAATTTTTCATTGTGTTTTGAGTTTTCCCAACAGCAGACATTGGATCTTTGTCATTCTATGTGCTGTGGCTATATGCTTTTATCTTCTAATGCTATTGACTTCAGTGTATATCTCAGAGTTTATATGTGTTCTTTAATGTTAAAGAATGCTGCAAAGGTTGGTTTATTATTTACATGGTTGAGATGAATGTGAGAAGTTATAACCTATAACAAGTGACTGTGTTTAAAAATTGGCTTCTTTTGTGGGTGCAGTGAAGGTGGATATTTTAATGCAATCATGAGTTTTCCACCCAACTATCCAAACAGCCCACCTTCTGTGAGATTCACATCAGAGATGTGGCACCCTAATGGTTAGACGGTGTTTAATTTTAGTGTTAGACGTTTTTTGTTTAAGGATTTGGTAGAAATAAGTTTTATAACCAACATGTAAAGTACTGGTGATGTAATTTAAGTCTTGCTTTTTCTGCTATTAGTTGCAAGTGTTAGTGGGATGTTACATCAGATCACCAATTTCATGATTGCATGGGGATGTCCACAAATGATATTATCTTTCCTGACAGACTGTCTTGCATTTGCAGTATATCCAGATGGACGAGTTTGCATATCAATCCTTCATGCACCAGGAGATGATCCAAATGGCTATGAGTTGGCGAGTGAACGGTGGTCACCCGTACACACGGTACATCTTTTTGACCAGATTGTATTAGCTAGCTTGAACTTCAGTATATGTAAAGCCTTAAAGGAGTAATTCATTAATACTTTCTTGTAATCTGAGTCTCATAAGTGGATCACAATTACAGGTAGAAACCATCCTTTTAAGCATCATATCGATGTTGTCTAGTCCGAATGATGAATCACCGGCAAATATTGATGCAGCGGTAAGATATTTGCTTGAATTGATGCCTGCTTGAAAAGATTTGTATAATTTCCTCACTGACTCTTATATCCTTCCATCTGATAAAACTTGCTATATTGTTTAGAATGCTAAGAAACTATATTTAAGAATTGTTATGGGACTTTTTCTGCAAAGTGAAAAAGAATACTTTTTTTTCATGTCAACAACCCCTTGAAATTTAAAGAGAGACAAAAGTATTCTCTTGTTGAACTATATTTACATAAAGTAAGAGGTTTGTGAACTTGGAAATGTTACTATCGCAAGTAGGGACATCTACAGGAAATGGCAAAACAACAGGAAAGGGGAAACTGGAAAACAAACTTACATTAGTATTTTAGTAAGAGAATCAGAAAAGGAAGAACTATGGATGACAGAATGGTTGTCTCAAGCCATGGGATATGTCCAGTACAGTTGTCATATATACTTAACAAGCATGGTCTTCAACCATTAATTGGATGGATTCCAAGTTATTCAAGGTTTGTTTTCATAATTTGTTATTTTTTAGTTTTTAGTTAAGATAATAGATTAGCTTCGATCCTTTTGTATTTTCTCATTTAAAGTGTCATCTAGGTTAACCTTGCATTGGAAAACTCAATTAAAAATGTAGTCATGGAATAGATTCAATATGCAAAAATGACATACAGATTATTGACATAAGATCTTGGAACCGGCAACAAATTACAAGATACAACTCATAATGTTTCCAAACATTCTTGTAGTTATGTCACGTTGATCTCATTGAGCTGTAGATTATTTGTATTTCACGACTTAGTGAGTTGAAGGTCACGTTGCATCTATAATAAAGGTTCATTGTCTGAGATGTTACATGACCAAGAAATGTTTAAAGAAGGATTCACAAAAATAGCTTTATTGTTTGCTTAGTTCATTTCAGTGTATTCATACCCCACATTGATTGCATGGTTATTCAGAGAATTTTGAATGGTACATTTCTTTTTGTTTTGTGTAAAATTGATATGGTATTTTATTTTAATTACAAATTAATCCTTATTGGGTGAATTTACTAAAACTGTGTTTTATTAGCATGAAAAATTACACGATAACTCAATGTAAATTAAAATGGCTTGATTGCTAATTCCAATTTACTGAACCAGAATATAGATTGACAAGGAATCATATGATTTCAGCTAAGGTCACCAAACGTGTAGTAGTTGTTTGGGAGTGGGAGTAGTACCCTAATTTTTTTCAGGATTCAATTAATTCTGTCTATATATCTGCACATATTATCTATCTATCGAATCCGGAAATTGTAAATACCTCTTTGAAAATGATTACTGTATTTGAGACAGGAAAAAATTATAAATGTTTAAACAAAATATTCAGAAGTTATGATTGGTTTGGGAATTGGAATCTGTTCCCAGTAGGCAAGTCTAGTTACTTTGGATGGCATAGATATATAAAATATTGTCTGAAGTTACAAATACAACACAAAAAGATCAGGAGTACCAAAGGCTGAAGAAAAACTATAAACAAGATGGATTCGTGTGAATTTTCTTTTGAAACATTGACTGCCTTCTTACCCCACCCCTCTAATATGAGAAGATGGAGACAGTGATCTTTTTTTCACTAGAACATGAAGCCTTGGTACCTGTACCAATATTGTTCGTATAGTGGTACTGCTTTAATTACCTCTTGGATTCTGGCTACCTGCCTGTCATAATAAAGACATAGTTGTAAAATGGTGCTGGTCTAGGTAGAACGATCATAATAAAATAAAAAATTGCAAAGAAAATAATATTAGAGACATAAAGAAGACTACACAAGTAAACTGCTGCTGATAGGTTTTGTATAGAAAAATGGCAAACGATTGTACCTAAACCCTGAACTCTTTGCTGAACTCTCACAAGTAACTTACAATTTTTCCTTGGGAGGCAGGTTTTTGCAATTTAAAGTTATGGCCATTTGAAACCATCTTGACCTACATGACCAGTTATCTTGGGTTAATGGTACATTCCTATCCCTTCTTAGAAGATCTTTTTTAGCATTGTAAGTTGGGAAAGATTCCATAGCAAAAATTGACAAATAACATGAAAATTGGGAAAGATTCAAAGCTTGCAAGACAAGTTCTAGGGAGCTCAATTCTGCCATATTCCTAGAGAACACAGTAGAGTAACGGATGGGTTAGCCAGTTGGGCTCTTGACAACTAAACCTTATTTGTTATGGTATGTTCCCTTTAATGATGGTTGACCAAGCTTCAAGAGGATTTGAGAAAGATTTTGGATTCTAATTTGTCCTAATGAATTCTAATATTTATTGTGATATCCCCACATTATGAAATAAATAAGTTTGGCAAGGAATAAACATAACTTGTCTCTTGTAAATAATCTGCATTTTTTTTTGTAACAAGGAAATAAATTTGTGATAATTGATGGAGCTTGGCAATCACCAGGACATCCATCCACCATGTAGGCAATAGGGCTATGATGTTATTTATAAGTGACCATAAATGATCGCTTATAAACCCACCATAGCACATTGGCTATATGATGGACCGATGGCTTGATGATCAGTTGTAGCAACCATCATCTTGTAGCCACCATCATAACATGCATTTCATTTAGTTAGTAATCAAGGTGCATATGCAAATGCCATGACCCTGCATACATCCATCCATGATATATCATACCATGAACATTCTGCCATATACATATGCACCACAGTCATCATTGTCATGCCTACATATATAGCAGTAGTATAATAATATCATACATACATGCATCCAGATTGATGTAATTGTATTCATCATTTTCATACTGAGCATCAGCCTTGCATGCCATTGCATCATATTAGTCGTGCATCGTAATCACCTTGCAACATCTTAGCATTGCATCATGATCACCTTACAACATATTAATCTTATTGCATTCGTATTGCCTTATAATTGCACTTATCATATTCTTCATAAGATTTCATAATGTCTGCGATTATCTTTACACAACATAACTAAACATTGATGCATGATTAATATGGTAATTAGTAATATCTGATTACCATAATAATCATTGTCATAATTAGAGGGCGACTCTTCCTACGCGCCTCTTCCCTTCAATGTGCACATGTATATTGAGGATCGCATCATTTGATGGAGACATGAATTGGAAAATATATTACATATCGTATCCTTTGTGGATTGCTCTATCTTAGAGCTTATTGCCTTTGGCAACCATCAGTGCAAGCACATAAAGATTAGTTAGAGACAACATCATACTTGAAGCACATATATATTGTCATATCAAAGACGGCTTTAACATTATTCAAAGCATAATAATATCGACATATCAGATACAACTTATCACAATATTTTGAGCACATTTTTATTGTTGAACATGCCGAATAACTGAGAGGGGGGGTGAGTCAGTTATTCACAAACACTTTGTAAAAGTTTTACTGTGCTGGTAAACTCGCAAACCATTCAAATGATAATGTCATTTATATCTATATTAACTTCTGTTCTATCGATGACCACATCAAGCAATTATAACATATGTAAATATGAAAGCACAAAACCACCAACACAAAGAACACCAAAATTTACGTGGAAACCCAAACTGAGAAAAACCACAGAGAAGCTAATTCTCATGAAATGAAACACCGGTTAAGGTGATTTTTACAAAGACTCATTGTCATTCGAGCTGATTACACTGAGATATGAGATATGAACACAAATTTTACTGACAACAGATGAACTGATAGAATTGCATCTGACCATGCATGAAACAGTTCCAATTGATAGCACACAGATTACCGACAACAAAGATCCAATATAGATCCTCTGCTAGCATACACCGATCTTTTGCAATTCAGTATATAAGGCTTCTCTCTGCAATACTCAGCTTCAACCATTCTACTGCTTGATATACTGAAAAGGTCTCCCACTATATCACATTCAAATCTCTACTACATATGCTCGCACTATTTCACTCCACTCACATACCTCAAATACAAAAAGTTTTTTCTTTATTTATATAAATATTTGAACATACATATGTAGGCCACACTAAACGTGTGTCGACCATAATTCAAAAGGATATTACAATTGTATTAAATGCATTACCACCAATCCTAAATCTAGGACCTACTTATGAAAATTTCACAACACGCTACACCAGGACCTAAATATAGGTCACACTTAAGATGTATACAATGTATATTTCTTTTATCGAAACTATCGGAACACCACAACCAAGTCCATGACTTGATTAGCACAAAATCTGAACCCACCGATAGATGAAACTTGATAGAACATGTCCAGAATATGATTCCAAAAACCAACTGATAAACTTCAAGAAAGTCCAGATAACATAAACTCTTGGAAGAGCACTATAAGCATAGCGATCAATAGTAACCGACAAAAAACACCATGCACCACTGATTACTGAAAGCACACAAGTGTACCAAAATATGTAACTCATGAGTAATCAAGTACACCTGCCATAGAACAAAAATTGTGCATACTGAACCTGTCCTATGTATAACCGAAACTACTAATACTTTACCAACATCCAACAGGTACACAACCAAAACTGCCAACAACCAACCGATACCTCCAAGATGTCGGCATGAAGGTTTTGACATCAATGACAACAATGCCAATAATATCTCAATATGTCTAACAATCTCCCCCTTTGGCATTGATGACAAAACACAAATTTCAAAAACAAAAAAGAATTCTGCTTTTCATAACCTAAAACTCCCCTTGAGTAGATGCAACATTTCATTTTTGTTTTTCTCTTTCTCTCCCCCTTTTGCCACAATGACAAAGGGCCAAAAAACAAAACAAAACAAGTCAAATAAGTACAACAAATTTTACAGAAAAGACTTTCTTATACCTTTCCTTCAAAATTGGAAGCTCATTCTTCCACTTAGCAATAGGGGCCCCCAACTGGGCACACAATTGTCACACTCAATCAATTTGTCAAAAGATCTACTCCAGTTCGAAGACTAAAAGTGGCGGTCATAATCTTTTGCATTAGCAAGATGCCAGTAACACGCTTCAACCAGATTTCTACCTTGTTCTTCACTAACCAAAATGTCTTTATCAGGTCTTCCCTCTGTCTCTATAACAACTCTGCCTGAAGCTCACCAACTCTAATTCTCTGTTTTCCATCTCCGTCCTTGAAGACATCATATGTCTCTCCCAACTCATTCAATTCTTTCTCAATTACTTCACTTCTTCCTTTGAAATTGTCTACAACAGCAGGCCATTGAAGATAGTATCTATATATATCCGTTATTTCCTTCACACAATCCTTTCTTCGTTGATAACTCTGGGAAGTTTCTGCTTTGTATTTATACATTTCTTCTCTAGAGACCTCTTGACCACACCAAAATTTGCACCATATTGTAACAAATTATTTTCAATGTCTCTGACTAATTCAGCCGGTAACATACCAAACACACTAGATACTGTGATCCTTTTACTAATCAAGTGATCAGTCAACAATTTCATCATCAAAGTCTTGTTCACCGATGAACAATCAAACCATAGTCCACCAATTTTGTCAAAATCACCATCATCTAGCAAAGTCTGGACCTCATCAAAATCCACAGAGTCAGATTCTGTCGGAGAAACCACATCTTTCTCCACCTCTTCTTTTTCTTCTTCCATTTCTTTTGATATAGTCTATTCCTTATCTTCTTCTTCATCTTCCAAAATGGTAACAACTTCCTTTCCTTTGACACTTGTTTTCCTCTTCTTAGGTTTTGGAGAGGAACCACCGACAACAACTTCCAATATCTTCTGTCCCGAGGATGAACCCTCCTCACCATGACTTACCGGTACAACACTAGTAACTGTCATACCTGAACCAATACTTTCCTATAAAGACAAGAAATATGCCTTGCAGGCATCTGCTTTGTTTTCCAATACATCTAGATATTTGCAAATTCGCTTATTGACAGGGATGCCGGTCTTCCACTCAACATTCTCCTTACCAGGTAAGGACCTCAAGAAATAGAAATCTAAACACATGACCAATGACCCAAATCTAAAACCATATCCACTTTCAACAGACATCTTCACATTTTCAAGAAAGTTTTCCAGCAACATCTTACAAAGATCCATTTGAACATTTTCCCTTACAATTTTATGTGCAATATAAACAGTTACAACTGACGTAGAACCATCACAATTCCGAAACTGAATTTTGTAAGGAACGCCATAGGCAACATACCTTACTATCTCATCTTCCAGGGTGTTGATTAACAGTGCATGCTGATCACAACCAATTTCAGTCAATTCTTTGACCTCTTTGTAACTTATCATCTTCTTCCCAGGTAACTCTCCGACACTGCATAAACCAATAATAGCTTTAATTACCTCTTTTGACACCAGACAAGGTTTGTCTAGCTCTAGGGTTTCACCTTGAAACTGACTCAACAAGAACAAAATAAATTCTTTGTTGTCGCACCAGGGAAATTTTCCCCAAATATCCAAGCCAAAATTTGTAATCCTCTGCATATCCTCAACAGGGAATCCGAACTCCAATTTATTGATTCTGCTATGATCAAATTCTTTCAAGTCAACCTTCATTTCTTTCGTATCGACACTATAAACGACCAATTTCACAAATTTCTTTCTCAAGCTCTCTTTGAAAATTCTCAAATTTCTCTTCTTGCTACAATACCAAATGATTTTAAAAATTCATATTTATAACTTTGAACCTTCATGCTTGCTTTTCTCGCCAAAAATTAAATATCGTTGACGCAACGCATTCGTACTGTGCACATCAATCAATCAATAACTGCAATTATGAACTGCCATCATTATTACTTCATCCTTCCTACTAGAAACAAACTAGTTGCAACCGGTATCACTTCGGAGTAGGGGCGGTGTATGATTCAGCATGTTAGTACTCCCCTTGTGCCAAAGCGTTCAGCTCAGTTGTCGGAAGAGCTAGTATCGGGATCTGGTACCAAGAGGCTCTCTGAAAAACGTGCAATACTGAGAGGGGGAGGGGGTGAATCAGTATTTAACACAGACTATTAAAAGATAGGAAGCAGAATTCAAGAAAGCACACAACAAAGAACACAAGACAGGCCGAATTATCTCGTGGAAACCCAAGACGGGAAAAACCACGGCATCACTAGTCCAATGGGCAACTACCCGTTACAACTGAGAGCTACAACTCTCCTCTTTAACATAGCTACTTAGGCTACAACCTGACCCTGAAGGCTGCAACCTTCTCTTGAGATTTGTTAGCCAGAACGAAAATAAACACTGTGTCTTCACAGCAGCATGAAGACGCTTGACTGCAAATATCCTCAATACAAAAATTGACACGCTGCAAGAATAATCAGATTTTGCAAAACTTCAAGGCTTACAGCAAACAGATTGTGTCACTCTGTGATACAACGGATGATCTTCTTCAAGCCCTGTTACGAAACTGAAGCTAACTGTCACTCTAACTGAATACACACAGTCCTCAGACGAATTAGAAGGACTTGATACAGCCTGTACTCATTAGTGACATCAAAAATTTTACCAATCTCCTTTCCATGCACTGGTCATTCCCAGCTTGTACAACTAAAGACACATACTCACTGTCTCCATCTACTTTCCTCAAAAACTTCTGCATACGACACTCCTTGTGCTGCCAAACCTTTGTAAAAACGTCCTGATAGTTTTTTTAATGTCTATCCCTCACCACCATTTTTCCGCTGTCATAGCCCTACCAAAAACATTGCTAACAACAGACTTCACTTATTCCTTACTATATCATTCACTTGCATTTTTAATAACTTCAATGCTGCGCAATCCCTACTGGTCACACCTCATAGTCTTGAAAATGTTACAGCACCCGCAATCCCAGAAAACTAGTCGCTATGCTCAGAAACCTTCTTCACATCGATACTCCACATACATTGCTATCGCATGCTCTTCTCAAAGACAACTTCCTTTTTCGACTACCCTGCTAAACCCGAGATCATTTCGCTGCAGATTTTCGGTTTTGTTTTCTGGTGTGTATGTAGTGATTAGTGCCTTCAAAAACGTTACATCCTCACACCCGACCCTTGTTATATATGAAATTTACTCACGCCAATTTTTGAAGAGCAGCTCCCAAAAAAAACAACACACACTCCGTATATGTCTTTGACTGTTCGAATTAAAGGAGATATCATTCCTTCATTCGATGCACAGCTCCACTCCTTCAAAAGACGTCTCAGTTTCTTCACATAGTTCACTCAATTTTTTAACGCCTATAACTGCCGTCCTAGTGTCTTCGTATTTGTCATGCACAGTCCCCTTTTGATTGCCCGCGCCTGATTGCAATTTGATTCCTTATGCATACGGCAAACATCGTGCCACAGTTACAGTTGCCATTAAAACACACTTGTAACATTCAAATATCTTATTCCATTTGGCGTATGTGTAATTATTTGGCAAGATGAAGGACGTTTCTTTAAAATATGCGACACTTGCCAACAACAGCAGCGATGCCAAACTGTTCAACCAAACGCGGTTATCATTACCTCTCTTTAGCAAAAAACATTTTTTATTATTCCCAGTTGCTCATGAATTGAAGGCGGTTTACATATATAATTTGTCTTACGCACACACACAATCGCCAGGTGTAAGAGCATGGACTTGGCTCAAACAGCAAACAAAATGAATCGGATCAACTGACAAAAACACAACAATCTCCCCCTTTTTGTCATTAATGGCAAACCAATGGGAACAAAATCTAAAACAACTCCGAAAATTGAAGAGCTCCCCTTGAGCAGATGAACTGATCTGAGAACACTGCAAAACTAAAACAACTCCCCCATAAAACTGAACCAATTTGAACAAAGCTGAATAGATCTCTCCCCCTTAAACTCTACTCCCCCTTTGTCATCAATGACCACAAGACTGAAACACAACAATAATTCGAAAGATATAGCAATGAAGTGGTGAAGACAAACCTTTTATTGAGGTGAAACAACACCAAGCTTGCTTCGAAGATACTCGAAGTGATCTCGGGGTAGAGGTTTAGTAAACACATCTGCAATTTGCTCCTGAGAACAAACATAATTCAGCTTAACAACATTATCTGCAACCTGGTCCTTCAAATAGTGATACTTAATTGGAATGTGCTTGGTTCGAGAATGCATCACTGGATTCTTCTAAATGTCAATGGCGCTAGTGTTGTCATAGAAAATGCAAATAGGATCAGTAATTTCAATCTTATAATCACATAGAGTATTCTTCATCCAAATTACCTGAGTACAACATGAGACTGCTGCAACGTATTCAGCCTCAGCGGTGGATAATGAAGTGCAAGACTATTTCTTGCTTAGCCATGAAACCAAACAGCCACCTAAAAAGAAAGCACACCCACTAGTGCTTTTCTTATCATCCACTGAACCTCCCCAATCTGCATCTGTATATGCTGTAAGAAGAAAATCAAAACTCTTTGGAAACCAAAGACCAAAATCAACTGTACCTTTCAAATATTTAAGAATTCTCTTAACAGCTGAAACATGTGTTTGTTTTGGAGAAGCCTGAAATCTGGCTACATATCCCGCAACTTGCATGATATTCAGTCTAGTGGCTGTCACAAACAGCAGACTTCCTACCATGGATCTATAAAAAGACTAATCAACAAAGGGAGACACATCTTCCTTACTTAATTTACATCCGGTTTCTATTGGAGTGCTAACCGGATTACAATCTTCCATTTTAAATTTCTTAAGTAACTCCCTAACATACTTAGCTTGGGAAATAAAAATACATTTAGAGGATTGATTAATTTGTAGCCCAAGAAAATATGTTAGCTCACCCATCATAGACATCTCGAACTCATTTTTCATACACGCAACAAATGTCTTGGACATCTTGACACTATCACTCCCAAAAATCAGATCATCAACATAAACAACAACAATAAGAATGTTGTTACCTTCCTCTTTAACGTACAAGTTGCTATCAACATATCCCTTCTTGAAGCCCTGCTGCTGCAAATAGTTATCCAACCTATCATACCAAGCTCTAGGAGCTTGTTTGAGTCCATATAATGCCTTTTTTAGTTTGCATACATAGTCTACATTATCAGAAATCAGACCTTCTGGTTGTTCAACATAAATTTCTTCAACTGGATCTCCATTTAAGAAAGCAGATTTTACATCCATTTGGAAAACTTTGAAGCCTTTAAAAGAAGCAAAAGTAAGAAAAATTCTGATTGTTTCTAACCTTGCAACCGGGGCAAAGGTTTCACTAAAGTCCACACCTTCAATCTGAGAGTAACCTTTGCAAACTAAACGTGCCTTATTGCGAATAATCTTACCATCTTCATTTACCTTGTTTCGGTATACCCATTTTGTACCTATCACGTTCTTGTTGATAGGTCTTGGAACAAGCTCCCAAGTATTGCTCTTTTTGATTTGATCCAACTCCTCTTTCATGACAGCCATCCAATGTTTATCTATAGCTGCTTCTTCAAAACACTTAGGCTCAATCATAGAGATGAGTGAGAAATCATCATTCTCAAAGTAATTAACATTTTTCCTAGCATTTCTAGTTTGCCTTTCACCTAGAACCTGATCAATGGGATGATTCTTTTGCACAAACTTAGAGGGAGTTTTGAATTTAGAAACATTATGTTCATCTTGAGAGTCATTTCCAGAATTATCATGTAGATCTTCAACATCAATAAAAATAGGGATTGATTCTTGATGAGCAGATTGCACTTTACCTTGGTCATTCTCACCACTCTTGCTAGCTGATCCAACTTGAACATGTGGAGGAGAAGAGGGTACAACAGTGCTGGATTGAATTTTAGAGGCTACCATAGTGCTGGTTTGAGTTTTACTTTCTTCGGGGCTGTCATCATTCTTATCAAATTGATTAGTACCTTCATGAACCTTGACATTAGCACTCTCTACTAGTTTATGCAGCCTTTTATTGTAGCATTTGTATGCCTTACTCTTAGAAGAATAGCCAAGAAAGATGGCTTCATCAGCTCTAGATTCAAACTTACCCAAGTTATCTTCATCTTTCCTAATGTAGCATGGACTTCCAAAAATTTTAAAATACTTAATAGTGGCTGGTTTACCTTTCCAAAGTTCATAAGGAGTCTTTTTGAGCTTTGGTCTCAACAATGTTCTATTCTGAATATAAACAGCAGTGTGAACAGCCTCTCTCCAAAAAGTATCTTTTACCTTACTTTCATTCATCATGCAACGAGCCATTTCCTGAACGGTTCTATTTTTCCTTTCCACAACACCATTTTGTTGTGGTGTTCTTGGAGCTGAAACCTGTTTCTTAATGCCATGTAGCTCACAGAATTTGACAAACTCATTAGAAGTGAATTCTCCCCCATTATCAGAATGCAAGCATTTGATTTTCATGTCAATTTCATTTTCAACCAGACTTTTAAAAATCTTAAACTTCTCTAAAGCTTCTGATTTTTCTTTTAAGAATGTAACCCAAGTTATGCGTGTATAGTCATCAATTAGAAGCATAAAATATTTCTCACCTTGAAGACTAGCTACCCTTGTTGGTCCACAAAGATCCGTATGGATGAGCTCAAGTGGCCTACTGCTGAATTCATCTTTTGGTTTGAAGGAAGCTCTGGTTTGTTTGCTTTCTTGACAGTTTTTGCAAACAATGTCTGGTGGTTTTTCTAGCATAGGCATATCT
Organism: Chamaecyparis obtusa; assembly: GCA_027943335.1. Lineage (NCBI taxonomy): Eukaryota > Viridiplantae > Streptophyta > Pinopsida > Cupressales > Cupressaceae > Chamaecyparis > Chamaecyparis obtusa. The sequence continues at coordinate 578,521 of BSBK01003419.1, forward strand.
CTAACAGCCTCCTTTTTGCTGATTTTAATAAGATTGTCAAAGTTAACATGCCTAAACCGCTTGTGCCAAAGCCAAGCATCCTCTACCTTGCTTAAACAACATGTCTCAACATTAGAATCATTAAGAATGTAAAGATTATTTGCAGCTCTAGTAGCTTTCGCTATGACATCAGTCCCCTTTTTAATAGAGCAAGCATTAGAGTTAAAACTGAGATCATAACCTTGATCACATAGCTGGCTCACACTCAGCAAGTTATGTTTCAGCCCTTCTACATAAAGTACATTCTCAACAATAGTTTCATCATTGTTAATTAGGACTGTACCTATACCAGCAACTTTAGCAGAAGAGCTACCACCAAATCTAACTTTACCACCTTTCATTTTCTTAAGAGAATGAAACTTACTCAAGTCACCTGTCATATGTCGGGAGCAACCACTATCAACATACCAGATGTCCTTCTCACTGCTAGCTAGAAGGGCTGTTTGAACAACAAGTGCTTTAAGAGGAGTCTCTTGAACCTTTTTCCTCCAAACCTTAGTCACTTTAGCTCTTCTTTTAGGCTCAGTATTATAAAACGAATCTGCATTGTAGCTGTTACAAAATCTAGATGTATGTCCAAACTTATTGCAGCTGTAGCAAATCAGATTGTACTTCCTAAACACACTTCTTTCAAGCTGATAATAATTCTTGTATGGAACAGTTCTACAATCAGCAGCTCTATGACCAAAGTAATTACAAGCAAAACAGTAGCTATAGAAAAAATGTTTATTTACCTTGTTAGGAGTAGGCTGATTACTTTCTGGTGGTGAAGTGCTTGATTCAGATTGCATGCCAACTCCACGTTTATCTTTGGTGGGTCTTTGAGAACCAAGAACATCATCTAAAGTGACTTTACCACTATTGAAAGATAGTTCTTCACTAGAAAGCATAGAGGTTTTACCAATGTTTCTCATAGCAACAATTTCTACTTCCAACTTAGCAATGTTATCTTCTTTTATTTGAATCTGATTTTCTAAATCTTCACGAATCTTTTTGGCCTCCTCATTCAGAATTTTAATGTCAACAAGCTGAGTTTCAGCCTCCTTAAGTGATGTAGCAATTTTTAATTTTTCAGCACTCTCGACTTGAAGAAGATCCATAAGATTCAGATTTTTTTTATTTAGTTTTTTAATTTCTGATAGAGCTGAAATCAACTCAAGCTCAAGGTCTACTTCACCATCTTCATCATCTCCAACATCTTCAATAACCACATCATCAATAGCCATGAACATGACTTCACTTACCCTTGAATCACTCTCGCTGCTTGATGAATCATCGCTGTCGTTTTTTGATAACAGCACCTTCTTACCCTTTTCGGACTTCCAATTTTTCTTGGTAAACCTCCTAGATTTTCGATGCTTGAATTCCTTTTCATCATTGCTGTCCTCATCTTTATCAAATGGACACTTAGAGGCAAAGTGACCAAACTTTCCGCAGTTGAAACATTTCAGACCAGACTTGTTTCTGTTTTTGTTAAAGCCCTTTTTCAACTTTCTAATGAGGTATGCTAATTCCTCATTTGAGTCCTCATCCGAGCCTTCACTTATATTGGTTTCTTTGTCCTTGCTTTTTTTAGAAGCCTTAAATGTAGATTCAGTTTTAGAAGACCCTTCAACCGTAGTTCTTATTTCATATGCAGTCAAGATGCCATGTAGCTTATCAACAGTTAGATTGTCTAAATCAGACATTTCTTCAACTACAGAGACTTTAGCATCAAGTCTCATGGGAAGAAATCGAAGAATCTTCTGAACTACAGTCTTCTCTTCTACATCTTCACCTAGACCTCTTAAAGTGTTGACAACTTCATCAACACGTAGAAAATATGCAGCAATGTTTTCGCTGTCCTTCATTCGAAGACCTTCAAAAACAGCCCTGTGAGTTTGAACCTTAGCTTTCCTGACTTTGTCATCACCTTGATATGCATTGTGCAATTTATCCCAAATTTCTTTAGCTGAGTCGCAGTGCATGACCTTTACAAACTCAGCCTTAGTTAGACCACACAAGATTGCATTCATGGCTTTGGCATTGTTCTCAAATTCTTTCTTATCATCAGGATTTGTAGGAGTAGCAGGGATTTTATAGCCATTTACGAGGCTGAGGTACACATCGCAGCCAAGAGACATAATATAGGTTTTCATACGAACACTCTAGAAAGCAAAGTTATTTCCATCAAAGAGAGGAGCACGGTTTGTAGCTAGACTTTCTAAAGCACTCATGATGGACACAAGGATCGAACTCTCAAGCTTTTAAGCACGGGAAGAGAGTGACCTGCTCTGATACCAATTGAAAAACGTGCAATACTGAGAGGGGGAAGGGGTGAATCAGTATTTAACACAGACTATTAAAAGATAGGAAGTAGAATTCAAGAAAACACACAACAAAGAACACAAGACACGCCGAATTATCTCGTGGAAAACCAAGACGGGAAAAACCACGGCATCACTAGTCCAATGGGCAACTACCCGTTACAACTGAGAGCTACAACTCTCCTCTTTAACACAGCTAATCAGGCTACAATCTGACCCTGAAGGCTGCAACCTTCTCTTGAGATTTGTTTAGCCAGAACGAAAATAAACACTGTGTCTTCACAGCAGCATGAAGACGCTTGACTGCAAATATCCTCAATACAAAAATTGACATGCTGAAGGAATAATCAGATTTTGCAAAACTTCAAGGCTTACAACAAACAGATTGTGTCACTCTGTGATACAGCGGATGATCTTCTTCAAGCCTTGTTACGAAACTGAAGCTAACTGTCGCTCTAACTGAATACACACAGTCCTCAGACTAATTAGGACTTGATACAACCTGTACTCGTTAGTGACATCAAAAATTTTACCAGTCTCCTTTCCATGCACAGGTCATTCCCAGCTTGTACAACTAAAGACACATACTCACTGTCTCCATCTACTTTTCTCAAAAACTTCTACACACGACACTCTTTCTTGTGCTGCCAGACCTTTGTAAAAACGTCTTGATAGTTTTTTTAATGTCTATCCCTCACCACCATTTTTCCGCTATCATAGCCCTACCAAAAACATTGCTAACAACAGACTTCACTTATTCCTTACTATATCATTCACTTGCGTTTTTATTAACTTCAATGCTGCGCAATCCCTACTGGTCACACCTCATAGTCTTGAAAACGTTACAGCACCCGCAATCCCAGAAAACCAGTCACTATGCTCAGAAACCTTCTTCACAACGATACTCCACATACACTGCTATCGCATGCTCTTCTCAAAGACAACTTCCTTTTTCGACTACCCTGCTAAACCCGAGATCATTTTGCTGCAGATTTTCGGTTTTGTTTTCTGGTGTGTATGTAGTGATTGGTGCCTTCAAAAACATTACATCCTCACACCCGACACCTGTTATATATGAAATTTACTCACGCCAATTTTTGAAGAGCAGCTCCCAAAAAAAACAACACACACTTCGTATATGTCTTTAACTGTTCGAATTAAAGGAGATATCATTCCTTCATTCGATGCACAACTCCACTCCTTCAAAAGACGTCTCAGTTTCTTCACATAGTTCACTCAATTTTTTAACGCCTATAACTGTCGTCCTGGTGTCTTTGTATTTGTCATGCACAGTCCCCTTTTGATTGCCCGTGCCCGACTGCAATTTGATTCCTTATGCATACAACAAACATCGTGCCACAATTACAGTTGCCGTTAAAACACACCTGTAACATTCGAACATCTTATTCCATTTGGCATATGTGTAATTATTTGGCAAGATGAAGGACGTTTCTTTAAAATATGCGACACTTGCCAACAACAGCAGCGATGCCAAACTGTTCAACCAAACGCGGTTATCATTACCTCTCTTTAGCAAAAAACATTTTTTATTATTCCCAACTGCTCATGAATTGAAAGCGGTTTACATATATAATTTGTCTTACGCACACACACAGTCGCCAGGTGTAAGAGCATGGACTTGGCTCAAACAACAAACAAAATGAATCGGATCAACTGACAAAAACACAACACTCTCCACACCAACATCATCCTTCTTTTTCCAAGTCAAATTAGTGTTCTGAGATTCACTTGAAATTGCAACATTGTTACCATCTCCAACATTTACCGGAGCACTGCTAGATCTGCATGTGTTAGCATAATGACCAATTTGCTCACATTTGAAACAATTAACATTCCTCTTATCAGATCTCACCGTCTGAATTCTAGATCTGCATTGACTAGCCTTGTGACCATAATTGTGACACACAACAATTCCCATGAAAGATATTGTTCACTGCATTCTTCTTTTCCTGATTTGAAACTTGACTTTTGCATTGACTTGCCTTATGATCGAACTTATGACAATTAAAACATTGGACCTTCTGCTCCTTTCTCATCTTACAATCCACAACCTTATGACCAAAATTCTTGTAAATATGACAATAATTGTTAAAAGATAAGTACCTTTGAGCATTCGGTTGCCTTACTAGAGGCCTTGTAGATGTATTTTGATTCTTGATCTTGCCAGTTGCTTCAGACATCGCCTCAGCATCAACTGCCTTCTCTTTGCCTTATCCTTTTGATTTGAGCATTCACTGGTAAACCCTAATCCTTTATATTTGTGACTCTTATGCAAGGCTAATAATTGATCCAAAATAGTACTTCTCTCACATCCTTTTGCTTCAGAACTCAACTTCTTTAATTCTTGATCGAGCTTCTTATTTTCATCTGACTTCATCTTGATGATATTCTTGAGATTCTCTTCAGATTTCTTCCATTCCTCTATTACAATCTCCATTTCTCCTTCTGTCCTCCTAATGCCTTTCATTTTATGCTTCAACCCATCTCTGATGAATTCTACAGTGTTTTCCTTGTCATTCAACTTCTTTTCTAGGTTTGCTGCCATTTCTTTTGATTTCTTTAGCTTCCGTTCCAGATCTGCTATTTTTTTCTTTTGATTCCTTCAGTTCCTGACTGACTTCCTTATGTCTTGCTTTAAATTTCCGAATATGATTGCTCAACTTATTAATACATGCATTCACTTCCTTCGTGTTTTCTTTCAACTCCTCATTTTCTAATTCAGTACTCTTAGTATTGCTCATCATGATCTGCCAATCTTCATCAGCATAGTATCCTCCCTCCATCTATTCAAACAACCAAGATCTCCCTCAAGCAGTTAAGCTTTATCTGCAATGGACCAAACTCTGATACCAATTGTTGAACAGATTGAATAACTGAGAGGGGGGTGAATAGTTATTCACAAACACTTTCTAAAACTTTTACCATGTGGGTAAACTCACAAACCATACAAATGATAATGTCAGTTATATCTATATTAACTTCTGTTCTACCGGTAATCACATCAAGCAATTATAACATATGTAAATATGAAAGCACAAGAACAACAACACAAAGAACACCAGAATTTACATGGAAACCCAAACCGGGAAAAACCACAGAGAAGCTAATTCTCATGAAATGAAACACTGGTTAAGGTGATTTTTACAAAGGCTCACTGTCGGTCGGGCTAACTACCCCGAGATATGAATATGGCTAACTGCCAATACAAATTTTATTGACAACAAGTGAATTGATAGAATTGTATCTGACCATGCATGAAATAGTTCCAATTGATAGCACACAGATTATCAACAACAAAGATCTAGTAAAGATCCTCTGCCAGCATACACTGATCTTCTGCAATTCAGTATATAAGGCTTCTCTCTTCAATACTCAGCTTCAACCACTCTGCTGCTTGCTATATCAAAAAGGACTCCCACTATATCACCTTCAAATCTCTGCTACATATGCTTGCACTATTTCACTCCACTCACATACTTCAGACACAAAAAGGTTTTTCTTTATTTGTATAGATATCTGAACATACATATGTCAGCCACACCAAATGTGTGACAGCCACAATTCAAAAGGATATTACAATTGTATTAAATGCATTACCATCGATTCTAAATCTAGGACCTACTTATGAAAATTTTACAACATGCTAGCCCAGGACCCAAATATAGGTCACACTTAAGATATATACAATGCATATTACATTTACTAAAACTGTCAGAAGACCACAACCAAGTCCATGACTTGATTAGCTGAAAATCTGAACCCACCAATAGATGAAACTTGATAGAACATGTCCAGAATACGATACCAAAAACCAATTGATGAACTGCGAGAAAGTCTAGATAACAGGAACACCTGGAAGAGCACTGTAAGCATAGTAGTTAATAGTAATTGACAAAAAACACCATGCACCACTGATTACCTAAATCACACATGTGTACCAAAATATGTAACTCATGAGTAGAACCAAGTACGCCTGCCATAGAATACTAAAAACTGTGCGTACTGAACCTGTCTTGTGTATAACCTAAAGTTCTGATACTTTACCGACAGCCAACAGGTACACAACCAAAAATGCCAACAACCAACCAATACTGCCAAGATGTCGGTATGAAGGTTTTAACATCAATGACAACAATGCCAACATCTCAATATGTCTAACAGTTATTGTTAGACTAGAGACAACCTGCATATTATCAATTTTATATCATAAACAGCAGTACCAGGTACTGAGATCACTCTCAATTGTGCATATAATTATCTGCATATCAGACAACCATAATATATTGTTAATTGATTGTTATGCAATGATTATCATTTTGTAGCTGCGTATGCATTTGAAATTAAGCATCATTCAATAGACTTAATTATCAGTAATATCAGTCATTATCATTTGTAACAGCATATGCATTTGGAATTAAGCATCATTCAATAATATTTAATTATCAGCAATTGTTTGTATATTCATTAAATTATAAAGGATTACAAGTAGTGTCTCAGTTTATAGAAAAATGAACATTACAAATTGGTATCAAAGCTACCTTTCTGACATAAATGAAATACAAAAAGAGAGGAGAAACACGATGGGTGATGAAGAAAGGGTCAGCAACAAATTGGACCAATTCCTGAATAGACAGAGGAAGATCCAAGTCTACATGACACCACTCATTGAAGCATTAACACAGGTCGCCATAAAACCAACTTCAGAGAACAGTCAAACAATGAAATCACCAAACAGAAGTTCATAAAGCCAGGGCTTGCGGCCAAGATTTTCCACTTTTACACCCCAATCAAAACCACCCAAGTAGTTTGAATTCATTCTTCTACAAGAACAATTTAAGAGAGATTGAGAAAACAATAACCTGAAAAACGAACTCTCTCAAGGAGTATCTAGAACTAAGGATGAAATACCAACCAACCGTAACAAGTTCAGGAGAAAAACCCCACACATCCCCCGCAATAGTAAAATACAAAAGGAACGATATGTGCACTGCAAGGACATACAATGAGATCCCAACTTCCTCTCAAGGATCGTGCACAAGGGATACAAGTTCAGGAAAATATAAAAATACAAGCTACGATACAAATGAATCCAACAAATGCAGGATACCCTTCTTTCTCCCAAAGGAAAACTCTACGACTTCCTAAAATGAGGAAATAAACTCCAGTCCATTCCATTTAATTAAGTCCCTAACAAATGGAGGTATAGCCATAAGAAGATGGGGACAAGAAATTCCATCTAAAGAAACACTCTCACCCCCGTTTGAAGGGAGAGAACTCAAGGGAATGCCCTATCAAAGACAAGAAGAAATCCTCAAAACTCAAGGGTTATGATAAAAATAAAACCACACACAACCCCCTTTTTGAATTTAAAAAGAATATGGTTTATGACAATCCTTCTTCTAGATTGAAGGGGAATTTAATGAGCAATCAATCAATAAAGATGACTCCGAAGGAGACTCAGACCAAGGAGGATTCTTGGCCACCTTAGAAAGATCTTCCCAAAATACATTCCAAATTAGAGGTCAAGTAGATGGAGAAAACATAAAGTTACTTATAGACAGTGGATCCACACATGATTTTATCAGCCAAAAATGGATTGATAACCATTACATACCTAGTTGTAAACATAAGGGTATTAACATAACAATGGCAAATGGGCATCTCTAAGGAGTAACACCATAACCCCCGCACTTACTCTTAAGATGGGATACTATTCCTATACAAGAAAATTCCACATCCTCGGACTTGAAAGTATAGAAATGATGCTTGGTATTCCATGGATGATGCACATAGGCCCCTTCAAACAAGATGTTATCCAACAGACCTTCCAATTCAAAATATGGGTTACATGCAGATAGAACCCTTGACAAATGTCTAAACCCCCATACTAAGGACACTATTAATAGAGTCTCACAATCCTCCCACTCTCAAAGAGACATCCTCCACAAAATAGCCCATTGCAACATTTTCTCTAAACTTACGGAGATCCTCTTCATGCAAGGCAGAGAAACATCAGATCAACCAACAATTGAAATGTTCAGGAAGAAAGATGGAACTTTCAGACTATGCCTTAATTGCAAGAAGTTGCCAGCCAGATCAGTGAAGTCAAATGCTTGTGGGCAAGCATTTTTGAAGGAGGGGAGATTGTGATAACCCCACATTATGAAATAAATAAGTTTGGCAAGGAATAAACATACCTTGTCTCTTGTACATAATCTGCATTTTTTTTTGTAACAAGGAAATAAACTCGTGATGATTGTTGGAGTTTGGCAATCACTAGGACAACCATCCACCATGTAGGCAACAGGGCTATGATGTTATTTATAAGTGACCATAAATGATCGCTTATAAACCCCACCATAGCACATTGGCTATAGGATGGACCAATGGCTTGATGATCGGTTTAGCAACCGTCATCTTGTAGTCACCATCATAATATGCATTTCATTTAGTTAGTAATCAAGTTGCATATGTGTTGTGAGGTTTCACATCATCGCCCCAAAATATTTGGGGACCCCCATTTTTTGAACCAGATTTGGCCTGTTTCCAGATCCCGATGCCCTTGCCTTGACGATATTGTTGGACTTGGATGCTAGATGGGTGATTTTGAAAATTATTGATGTATATTAGGCCTGTGTTTTGAATTTGATTGTCAATTTGACCATCTTCTTGGAGAATTTTCGCAAGCTCGGATGATGAATTGGATATTGAAATAAATAATTTTGGGCCAAAATGTTTGATTTGCCAAATAAAACGAAATTGATTTTATCTCCTTCATGAGATAAAATTTGGGCATTGAATTTCAAATTTGGGCAATTAACATCAAAATCTAGCCTTTAAAATCGAAATCAGATCCCTTATTATTTAAAATTGGGCTAATAAAAGGAAAATCTGGGCACTAATATAAAAATCTGGGCATTGGCATTGAATTTTGGCCTTCAAAATATTAAAATCTGGGCATGTTATTCAATTTCGGGCCTTAATGATAAATCTGGGCGCATGGCTCTTAAATTTGCATTGAAAATAATAATATTTTGGGCAGTTAAATTTCAAAATCTAGGCTAAACAATTCAATATCTTGGCAAATAAATATTAAAATCTGGGCCTTGTTATAGGGCGTGAGACATAAAAAATGATAAAAGGGACCCTCCTTATGGCTGGCGCCACCTTTCCCCATGATAATTTCGAATTTCAATGCTGGTTGATAATGTTTTATTCTGATTTTATTAACTTTGTGCCAGGTCGGCCCCTTTATCAAGATGTTTTAATTGTTTTTGGTGGTCTTTGTGCTAGGGTCGGCCCTAGGAGCTTGGAGGCTAGGGATCGGGTATAAGGGGGGGGCGCCTTGCCTCCACTCCTCACTCATCACTTCACCTTCCATCAAGCAGAGGCAGCGAAATAGCAGAGGGAACAGCAGCGACTAACATACTAGGACAAGGCAGCGAACTGATTGAAGGCGCCTAATATTTTAGGAGAGCAGCAGCGAGATCCATTAGAGGGCAGATCTAATCCATTGGAGGCAGGAGCGAAATAAATTGGAGGGCAGATCCGAGCTAGTAGGAGGCTGCGATACCATTTGGAGGCTCAGATCTGGCATTTGATTGGCAGTGACATAGATAAAAGGCCCCGCGACATCATTTTGGAGGGACCAGCGGTTGTTAGGAGCAGAAAATTTGTTGAGAGGAGTGAATTGAGGGCCTGTGACTGTTATGTTTGAGGGAGCAGATCTGAATAGTAGAGCCCACGAATTTGAAAGGTTAGGAGCAGATCCGAAGTTGTTTGGGAGTAGCGACATTTGTGAAGGAGGACTTGCAGATTTTTAGAGGAGGGCTTACCATTTGATAGAGCCACGAATTTTGAAGAAGACTGCTATTTGATTAGAGAGGACTTGCGACTTGGAGAGCAGATCTGATATAGGGCCTGCTATTACATCAAGAGGCGGATCTGAATTTGTTTGGAGTGCTGCGACTCAGTTTGAGGGCAGACTGGAAAGGTTTTGGAGCAGATTTGCCTTAAGAGAGGCTATGAATTGATAGAAAAGACCACAGATTTTGACAGAGAAAGCTTCATATTTTCCCAGCCCTGCCATTTTTGAGGACAAATTTGCAAAATTTGGTCAGTTTTTTAACTTATTCTCTTTAATTGTTATCTTTTCTTTGGTGATTGTTGTTTGGCGTTGGAGATAAGTTTCAGGATTGAGAGAAGGTTGGCTCATTAAGCAGATTTCTCGATTGTCTTGATTGGATTCTTTCCCAAAAGGAATTAATACCAAAATAGGAGACAAGGAAGATATGACGCCCAAGACCACTTTCTTCTCGAAATTGAAGCGAGTCCGAGACACCAACATCGGTACCATTGACATGATACAATTGAGAGATAGGTTGAGGAAGATTATGAAGGCCATGAAGGTTAAAGAAGGCAAGAATAATGAAGGTGGAAAGCGAGAAGATAGGTTGATGGGGTCAAGTTCGATTTCAAGGTGGTGGCCAAGAGCAAGGCTCTCAAATTGCAAAGAGGTTCACATCCAGGCAAGCCACCGAGGCCAAAGCAAGATTACCCCAAGTGCATGGAGACCTCACCCTTTCAAGGTTGGGACATCATGTACAAGCAAGTTCAAGTGGTGATGAGAAAGTTTCTAAGGACGAGCTCAAGCATCCAAGGCTTCACCTCATCTCAAGGATTAAATAAATTTATAAGATAAGGTTGATGAAGTGGCAATTTCATGTGCATGCAATCAAATCATGCCAAGTGTCCTATGTTCTCATTGGTTGACAGATTATTGTAATTTTCTCATAAGTTGGTGCCCTCATGTAATTGGTTGAAAGATGGTAACCCTAATTAGGGTTTCTGAGATTTAATCTGGATTGTGGATTTTGCCTCTTAATCTTGGCCACTCATTGTAATTTTGAGCCTCTATATAAGGCCATTTGTTCTCATTTGTAAAAGGGAGTTATGTTGGAGAATTGTTGCCAGAATACTATCAAAATTGTTCTCTATTCATTGTTGTGGTTTGCATGGTGGATATACATGATCATTTTGGTGTATTGCACGTTTCTTCTCATCTCTCAAATTAAAGTAGGATTTTATTTCATGTTGTTAGAATAGAAGTAGATGGCTAGTTGCAGGGTGATATTGGTAAATGTTTGATAGGGATCTATATACTAGGCCACTAGCATCTTAGAGGCTTGTTAAGGAGCCTTGTGTGGTAATCTAGTCTCATTCCCCTTGAATCATTGCATCTATGAAGGTAACGCCGCTGGCAAGCTTTCATTAGGTTGATCCCCGTACATTTGCCAATCTTTCCATTCCATAGGAGTAGTAGTAAAGTAGTCAGTAGTTTAGTAGTTAGAGTTTGAAGAGCAAAGTTGGAAGTGATATAAATTGGAAAATCATTGAGTATACATCGCAAAGCTAGATCTCATCATCAAGAACTTGACATTCCTCAATTGAACAATGTAAGCCCGCCGAAGTGATTACCAACAAATCACATTTTATAACTGAGTTGGTATCCACAGGTGTAAGGAACCTTGGAGTATTCTTATATACTTTTCAAGAGAGGGTTGAGTGTTTGGTATGCTGTATCAAGTATTTCAATCGCTATATGTTATGTAGTGGTACAAAACTCACATCAACAATATGCAAATGCCATCACCTTGCATACATCCATCCATGATATATCATACTATCAACATTCTACCATATACATATGGACCAGTCATCATTGTCATGCCTACATATATAGCAGTAGTATAATAATATCATACATACATGCATCCAGATTGATATAATTGCATTCATCATTCGATCAATAACATATAATCATGCCACCGCATTCATACCGAGCATTGGCCTTGCATACCATCTTATCATATTAATCTTGCATCGTAATCACCTTGCAACATCTTAGCATTGCATCATGATCGCCTTACAACCTATTAATCGCATTGCATTCGTATTGCCTTATAACCGCACTTATCATATTCTTCATAAGATCGCATAATATCTGCGATTATCTTAACACAACATAACTAAACATTGATGCATGATTAATATGGTAATTAGTAATATCTGATTACCATAATAATCATTGTATGATTATTATGGTAACCTTTCATAACTAGAGGGCAACTCTTCGTATGCGCCTCTTCCCTTCATTGTGCACATATATATTGAGGATTGCATCATTTGATGGAGACATGAATTGGAGAATATATCGCATATCGTATCCTTTGTGGCTCGCTCTATCTTAGAGCTTATTGCCTTTGGTAACCATTGATGCAAGCACATAAAGATCAGTCAGAGACAATATCATTCTTGAAGCACATATATATTGTCATATCAGAGACAGCTTTAGCATTATTCAGAGCATAATAATATCGACATATCAGATACGGCTTATCACAATATTCAGAGCACATTGTTATTGTTAGACTAGAGACGGCCTGCATATTCGCATATTATCAATTGTATATAAGAAACAACAGCACCAGGTATTGAGATCACTCTCAGTTGTGCATATAATTATCTGCATATCAGACACAGCCATAATATATTGTTAATTGATTGTTATACAATCATTATCATTTTGTAGCAGCGTATGCATTTGGAATTAAGCATCATTCAATAGACTTAATTATCAGCAATATCGGTCATTATCATTTGTAATAGCATATGCATTTGGAATTAAGCATCATTCAGTAATACTTAATTATCAACAATTGTTTGTATATTCATTGAATTATAAAGGATTACAAGTAGTGTCTAAATTTATAGAAAAAGGGACATTATATGTATGCTTGGTTCAACTTTGCCCACATTTGGACTAGTGAGTGTGCGATTAATGTTAATATAATTGACATAATATATTAACAAATATTATTTCCTACAAGCACTTTGATACCTGTAGTCACAAAAGTTTGCACCCATGCTTGGGGTGTGATCCCCAAGCAACCTTGTGAAACATTGAATCAACCTCCAAGTGTGGGACCTTGTGCATGTGAGGTTGAATTTCCCGAGAAGGCCGACTTCTTTCCAATCAGGGTTGCGCCTATTCTAACCTAATCTGACACTTTTAGGGAAAAGGGAAGAAGGATTACAGGAAAGTAAAGAGGTTGATGCACCAGATTGAAACTTCGTTGCTCTTTGCCTATAGCTGCGCATAACATCAATAGAACACCCAAAACTACACAAATCTCAACTCTAATCTATCCTCCAAGGACTCATACATAGGTCAGAATCAATGAGATGCTATAAGGAAAGTTGCATTCACATTACAATATTCATGAGCACGTTAAGACACAATGTATAAACTAAAAAGACAGAAAAGAAGCATTCAACACAAGGCAAAAACATTCACAAGATAGCAAAATGTGAGAGAAGGTAAAAACTAAGATTTTCATTCATGCAAGGCAAAGGAAAATTACAGTTGTAGAGTGTAAGCTACTGCAAGAGAACTAGAAGAGAACCACATAAAATATCTACATAAATTGCCTTTATAGATTAGGCATAACTCAGATTTGTCATTTGAGTTCAAACCTAGAACTAACTGGAGTTAAGTTGCAGGACAACAAGTAGGATAAATCAGATAAAAAATCTGATCTCTGTGTGAACATTTGATTCATGAAGTGACAAGAAAAACCCAAAATGAATGCACTTTGCATTCAAGAAGAGAAGCCCGTACCTTGCACTTAGTTCTGTAACAAGTTTCCGTCTCAAAATGTCTCTGTCAGAAGGATGACACTTGCAAACAATAAATAGGCATGGGAGCACCTTCAGACTGTGTGTACAAGGCCAAAGAAGTAGTTCAACATTGGATTTTGCCCCTATAACCACGTCACAGTCATTGGAAGATTCAAAACTGGTCGCTAGTAAAAGCTTGTCGAGTGCAGAAAACACAACGGATTATCACCACCCCACACACCCTCAAGAAGCATCACTACTTTCTTCCTCACACCACCGTGGGTTTGCAGGTATGTTGACTGATTGACTGTGGGCATGCACACTTAACTCCAGTGAGCATGTTGAAATAGTCGCTCAAGTGCATGTAAATTTTAGCTGTTGACCATGGCAAAGATGCTCAAGTCTTATGGTAATAGAATGGGGCTCACCGGTACAGAAGATCACACGACATGCTAACAACAAAACTCAAAAACACGACGTGTTGGCCTTGACAGAGTTTAGTCCATGATGAAGGTGTTTTAGATCAGTTATCTGTGATGGGCTGATGGTGGCAAAAATAGCCAACATTTTTGGCAACTTAGAGATGATGCTTGCCTGCTAAGCATATGATCAGTGTCCTTGAGCAATTCATTGGGCATGGAGTCACCAACGTTGAAAACGCGACGTGTTAGCCACCTGCAACAACATGAAATCTGCAACCTCTGCAACTTGAATAAAGACAAAAATTTTGCTATCTCTAGGAGGGAAATAAAGCAAAACATCTACTCTACTATGTGCAAATATTTACAAATAGAAATGTCAAATAGAGCCATAGACTGGTTTGTTGAAGTAGCTGCCCTTTCTAACCAATTTTTTGTTCCTTTCATGTACATGGGCAACCAATTAGTGCAGCAAAAATGACAGGCATAACACAATGCTGGGATGCCTTCCCAATGCTGAGAACAAAAAATCTCTCCAACATGGGGACATTGTCTTTTTGAACAAGATAAACTTGCTCCCTTTTGTGATACTCACCCCCATGCTTAGAAACAAGCATGATGGGGGAAAACTTGCATATCTATTGCAAAGCTAGATGCCTTATGGGGCATTCTTTTGATGGTATTGGGCCCAAGCAATCGACCTTGACCACATTGCTGTACTCTGCAACCTTGGTTTCATGCTGGCTTGAATGCAGCTCTTCTTTTTTGTGTGAAAAGATGATCTCCACCTTTTTCTCATGTTGGTCAAGAACCACTTCCTTGGGAGATGCTGGTATGGTGTGGATTGTTGGCATTATTCTTAGTTGTCATCATTGGCAAACATCAAACACATTGGTCCTTATGTTAGAGCAGCAGTAATGAAATGGTAGTTGTCACAGTCGACAACCATCAAACTTGCTAAGTAACTAGTGTAATTGCACCGGTCATGACAATACTGGTCTAGTAGAAACCATAGGAGGCAGATGACTCAACTGACAGCACACCGGTTCTTGCTCAAAAGTATCAGACCTACCGGTCCGTGCTTTTATAATCCGATCCGGTTTTTGCGGAGCATTTTGGGATGAACTGGAGTTTTGTATGCGAGCGTTTTGGGATGAACTGAAGTTTTGTATGTGAGCGTTTTGGCATAAACTGGAGTTTTGCATGCGCGATTTTTGGAATGCCTTCCAAAACAATGACATTTTGGAGGATTTATAGCTTGGCGCCACAATACCATTTTGTTATGTAAAGATCATTATATATACGGGTCATCGTGCATAAGTGGAGTGTGGTTGGAGAAATCAAGAGCGAGAGATAATGCAGAGCAGAAGAGCCAAGTCTTCTGAGAAGGGATACAGTCACCAAGAGTGAATGAGAAAGATTGAACAACCAAGCCAAGCAATTAATAGAACAGGTATGATCTAAATGACAGATTAAGTGTCTACAAAAGATCAACTTTTCTTCTTGTTTGAAGCTCGTGAAAATCCCTTTATCAAGGTGAACCCTAATAGGTTCCATTGTATAAATCCCTTAATCGGGTGACATCTTGATTGATGTTCTTAAGTTCTCTGGCGAGGCGACTCCTAACAGGGTTAAGATCTTAACCGATCTATATCAAATCCCTTCACAGGGTAGCACTCTAACAAGTGCTATTGTAAGTCTTTAACAGGGCAACTTTATTACTGTAGTAGTGAAGATTGTGGGTCTTGTCCCACCGTGGTTTTCTCCCTCTCATCGAGGGTTTCCATGTATAAATCCTATGTTAGCTTTTGTATGTGATTTCTGTTTAAGCTACTTAAACATGCATTACATTTTCATTATCACACAGTAGTTGTATTCAATTTCATAGGATAAGATTTGAAATTAGTTGAGTTGACTGATTCACCCCCCTCTTAGTCACCAGTTAGGATTAACAATTGGTATCAGAGCCAAATTCTTAGGTAAAGAAGCTTAACTGCTTGAGTAATGATCATGGAGGGTTATCGATATCAGAAGCAATTAGAGGAAGCAAATGAAAGGATTGCTTCTCTTGAAAACAGATTGAGAAGATCTCTTGCAAAGAGAAAAGAATTGGCTTTGCAGCGGAGTGAAAGTCAGGACATGATAGATGAACTGTCTGAACAAAGTAGTTTAGATGAAGCAAAGGAAGCAATTTCTGGATTCACGGAGAGAAACCAAAACTTGACCAATCAAGTCTCTAATCTGAAAAGAAAACAGGAAGGTCATGCACTGAGAATGACTGAGCTCATCGAAGCAAGCAAAAAAGCTGAGGATGAGAAAAAGAGTGCTAAAGAAGCACTACAGACTGCTGAGAGAGCAAGGAACTTAGCTGAAAATGCTCTAAGAGAGAGCGATGCACTCATACTGCAACTACAAGCAAACATGTAAGGCATAACTCAGGAAAATGCCATCATGCATGAACATTTGCATGATAAAGATGAAGCAAGTAGAGAAATGGTTGTTGAAGTTGAAAAACTAAAAATGCAGTTGAAAACTGTTGAGGAGAGAAATGAAAAGCTCAAAAAATACAATGAGAGTTCTGAGAAGCTAGATGAGCAACTGAAAGCTTAGGGAAGGCACAAAGACCCCACAGGATTTGGTTACAATGGCCAAGACACCAAAGAAACCGGTGAGTCCTCAAACCTCAAAGGAATCAAGGAGGACAAGAAGAAACCAACTGGAGAAAAAGGTAAGAGACTCTCCAAATCATCTTGCAAACATTGTGGCAAACCGGGTCATAAGTCTAATGATTGCAGGAATGCACCGGTGAAACCCTTCACTGCCAACAGTTACTGCAATAACTGTTATAAGTATGGACATAGGACCTTTGAATGCAGGTCACGATCAAACAGTGTGTCCAGTGGCAGCAGAGGAAGCTTTAAAGGCTATTGCTATGCATGCAATAAATTTGGACACAAGGCTGAAGAGTGTAGGTCTACAACCATGGCATTCAAATCTCCACCGAGACTGGTATTCCATAACAGGAATGCAAATCGGGGCACGTCTACGTGTGCTTTGTGTGGACAATCAGGGCATAGAACTACTGAGTGCCGTTCACCCATGGACAAAGGAAAAAGAGTTAATCCATGGAGAGGAACCGGGATGACTTGTTACAATTGTAACAAGATTGGGCATTTGGCCAGAGATTGCAGGAACCGGTTAATGAACAAAGGAAAATGACAAGTAAAACCGGTTAAGAGGAACGAGACTCCCAAACAAAAAGGAAACAAAATTGAAGAGACCAAGAAGGAAGTGAAGAAGATATGGTCCAAAAAGGGGACAGAGCTCTGAAGGAGAAAAAATAGAGACAAAGTTATCATCTACTGATGATGATATCTCTTCATCAAATTAAGCCATCACGGCTTAAAGGGGAACAGGTAGAAATGCTATTGTCCCCAGAGTGAGATTTACTCTCACTAGGTGGAAGTTGTTATTGAGAAGCACTCACTAATCTAAGACCAAAGAACCGGTCAAAAGAGTATGCAGTGTGCTCTAGTTAATTACCTTCTCGGTGATAGGTTGATGTAACACGGTTGAAGTATCAATCGAGGATATTACGGTAAAACAGGAAAAGCATTGATTATTGATGAACCGGTCGACAAAGGTGAAGTTAGGTAAATACTGGTAAGGCTCATAAATGGGATAATCGTTAACAAAATGTTACCGTTTGCTAATTACTGTTGGAGCTTGAGGATATAAAAGGGAAAGCGTATTACTCATTTCACTTTACTTTGCTTTTTGTGTAAAATTTTCTTTAGGCTTGAGTAATCTATTTATTTGTGTTCGCAATCTTTGCTTTTCAAATCCCGCGAATTGAACAGAGCTTTGTGTGTATCCTCTTACCAACAAAATGGCATCATCGTCATCAATTGCAACTCTTATTGACATCAATCAGCAAGATCGACTTGAATATGATGTAATGCAAATTCAGAACAGGTCAAATGATATGGCTGGAGCCCTATCATCTATACCAGACGGTGTGGTATTGTCTGAAGATGTAACTGACTTCATTCACTGCAAGCAAGAGGAGTTGGGCAAAACTTTCATACAGAGCAAATTTCTAGGGCTCTGCAAGGACGGGAAGCTGAAGGCAAATTATGCTCGACAAGAAACAACTGGATTGACCAATGGGGTTAAATACCCTACCATGTTTCAACCCGACTGGATTCGAATGGTACTCAGTCGAGTACATGATCCAGGTATGTTGTTGGCAAAGGGTGTTGTTACACCTATTACAAAGGAAGACTTGAGGAGAGTGACATGGTTCAGTGCCATAGGGGAAGCCCTTACCTTGAGAAGGATATTCAATAGTGAGGTCACCTGACTCACAAAATCGAGGTATGATAGTCGCATGATGACTGTCACAGATATTGAAGATGAAGGTGTCTGGTTCACTGCTGCGGTGATTGGTTACAAAATCTATCAATTGAGCTGTCCTAACAGTATACTTGGAGGAGCTATTCATGCAACTCACAAAATCATGCACGACAATGCCAAATATGACCTATGTGCTATGTTGAGAAGTCAAGTCTTCGAAAACATGAAGAAGCTCGGAATGGTAAAGAGGAAATTCTTGAAGTATGGAACGCTAATGGTATGTCTCTTCTTCTACTATCAAAAGTTCTTTCTAGGGGTAGGAAATGTTACATGGGTAACAAATAGACTGGTCATGGTTCAAATAGGAGAAATGATCAATAACTTGGGAAATCGCTTTAATAAGGTTATGTCAGATTACTTCAAAGATTTTCAATCTAAAATGCATGAAAGGGAAAGGATCCCATCTTCAATTGTAATCGAATACAAGGATGATGTTTGTTTCCTTGTAAGCATTGATCACTGTATTATCCAGGCTGTTGAGCTCAAAACAGAATTTGCACCGGAGCTAGGTTATGAAACATCATCAAAGATTGCCAAAGCATATGCTAAGGTACTTTAGGAGAGCAACCTAGACCTATCAGCCAACTGGTTTGGCACCTGTGATGAGATAAGTGCAAATTTGAAGAAGAGTGAACCTTCAAAGACAGCGAAGAAGGTAACTGCAAAAGTTTCCAAACAGTCACCTACACCAAAGAAAAGAAAGGTAGCTATACCGGAACTTAAAGTTCAAAAGAAGAAGCCGCAATCGGTTACAACCGAACAATCTCAAGAAGAAGACTCAAATGAAACTGAGACAGAGCAAACCGCCACTTATATAAGAAGAAAGAAGACTTGGAAACCGGTAAAGGAGGAACCAAAATAAAAAAGGCCAACCATTGATGAAATGGTTGAAGGTATAAAGACTATAGGTGGGACGACATTGGTTGGGAGAAGATATAAGTTGTCTAATGATGAAGACAAAAGGAAAATCGAAGATGCTATAGTATACAACCTGTACAAATTCAAGAGAACGCCTAGCGAGATTCATGGCTCGATTCCTGCAGATCTACATGAGCTTATTGAAGGAAGGTGGAAATCCTCAATAGCAAAAGAGA
This sequence comes from Chamaecyparis obtusa, assembly GCA_027943335.1. NCBI lineage: Eukaryota > Viridiplantae > Streptophyta > Pinopsida > Cupressales > Cupressaceae > Chamaecyparis > Chamaecyparis obtusa. The sequence continues at coordinate 598,495 of BSBK01003419.1, forward strand.
AAGAGCTCAAAATCAAGGCACTATTGGAAGTGCAAATCCACTTAAGCCTTGATAAAGCAACCAATCAGGCAGAGGCTCATAAATCAAAATTTTTAGATAAGAAAAAGGATTGGTTAGGTATTAATTGGAGAAGTTGAAACGGTTCATGATGAAGGAGTTGTCATTTGGACAACCATACTAGAGCAGCAACACAAGGCTGAAATTGAATGTCAGAAGTCCTTGGTCAAACTAGAAAAGGACATCGAGAGAGGCAAAGGCATTCTGGGCATAGATACACTGGTCTACCAAAAGCCAGCAAACGAACCGGTTATTGTGAACATCACTGAAGACACTAGTGGTGATCTAACTCCACCAACTATTCTAGCATCTCTATTAAAAGGTAAGGCTAAAACACATACTGTTGATGATATAGTTGATGAAATCTTAGATTTTGGTAAGGTTAGCAATGCTGCAAAATGGTACAGTGCCTTAGGCGCCGATGATAAGGCTAAAATAGAACTAGTCCTGTTAGAAAGTTTTTTTGAGTTCAACTGAGGACCCAAGGATTATAGGTCCATTTTCCTAGTTGAACTTAATAAAAGGCTCCTAACAAAATGGAGAGGAGTAACAAAAGATGCAAAAATAATAAGGGAGGTTCTAGAACAAGTAGAACCAGGTCTAGATGAAGAAGAAATCAAAATTCTCATTGAAGCAGAAGTACCGAACGTGGACTCTCGAGATAGAGTGGCTAAAATCATAAATGGCCAAGAACAAGAAGTTTATGAAGAAACAATGAATTTATGGAAGAATCATGATTTCACCACTCCAGCAAAGAAGCAAGAAAAATTGACATCGAGATAGGTATCTACTGAGACACCTCATTCAACTGGTCCACAGGATAAATCTCAAGTTCAACAGACAGAGGCAACGGTCCTACTAGAAAAATCAATGGACATGAGGTATCTAAGGAAAAAGGTGATGAGACAAAAGTCACAACCGGCAAGCAGACCCCAATTGGTGAGTAGGCTACACCAATCAGACCGGAAGACCAAGAAACAGGGGAATCATTAGCAAAGACGGCTGAAGGAAAAGATACCGATAACGCCCAAAAGGACAGAGAAGAGATCAACCGAGAAGAACAGAGACTACAAGAAGAAATAGAGGACAAACAGGGAAAATAAGAAGAAAAGATAGAGGAAGAGATGCAACAAGAAGGAAAGGAAGAAGAGAAACTACAAGAAGAAAAGGTGGAAGAAGAGAAGCAACCAAAAGAAGAGCACAAATCAGGAGAAAAGGGCACTCAACAGGACAACCAACAGATATACCAAGCTCCTCTTCATTAAAAAGGAAGCTATCCTTCACAGTAGAAATTGATGCCAAGAAAAGGAAAATGGAAACTCCACAAATAGGGGAATCATTGATTGACATTAGCAAAATGTCAACTAGGAAAGTCAAGTTGCTTACAAAGAGAAAACAAGATATGGTTTTGAATAATGTAAAGACAATTCTATACAATTTTGCTCCAGATGCAGATATGGATGAAGAAGAACCGATAATAGATCAGCTGGAAATTCTGGCACAGACAATCAGAGAGGACATAACTGATCCAGAAGCCATAGCTTTTGATCATTATAAAACAAAAAGGATCAATATCTTGCATGACCAGATTGTTGCCATCAAAGCAACTGTGTCCACCAACATCGAGGAACTGAAGAAACTGGTTCAGGAAGCAGGAAAATTAATAACAAAAACATCAAATTTTGAAGATTTTGTCAAGGTTATTATAGAAAGAACTAGTTGAACAACACAAGAGCTGAAAGAGACAACCACTCGCTTCAAGCCTTTGACCTCTTCAACAATAGAGTACAGTTGTGAGCTCACCAGTTTAGCACTCACACCGAGAAAAGCATCTGAGGAGCCTACCAAAAGAATCCAAGATCTCTTTGGATTTCAGCTGTACATAGCTCCCACTTTTGATATGATGCTGAAAGCAACAAAAGATGCTGACACACTTCTAAGTGAGCCAGATTACAAAACAATTGAGGACATGGAGAACCTCATTTCTCTACAAGCAATTAAGTATAACATTGACCAAGTCATACTTGCATGGAAACCATTCCTCGTTTCAGCCAGAAAAATCTACATGGATATCTTTAACCGGCTTCAATTATGAGTTTTCACACCCTTTGTCCCTTGGAGGCAAAAAAGGGAAGATCAGTATCCTTTGGTCAGTAGAGACAGACACAGGGGTTGCCAATGCATAGGGGAAGTAATGGTAGTATATACCAGTTGACAGGATGATACTTGACATTGGAAGTATTATGATGACAACTTCATATGTATATACTCTTTTGCAAGTTGTGATATGTTTTGCCACCAATGCCAAAGGGGAAGATTGTTGGCATTATGTTTAGTTGTCATCATTGGCAAACATCTAACACACCGATCCTTATGTTAGAGCAACAATAATTAACCGGTAGTTGTCACAGTCGACAACCATCAAACTTGCTAAGTAACTAGTGTAATTGCATCGGTCATGACAATATCAGTCTTGTCCAACTGGTCTAGTAGAAAACCACAGGAGGCAGATGATTCAACCGACAACACACCGGTTCCCACTCAAAAGTATTAGACCTATCGGTCCGTGCTTTTATAATCCGATCCGATTTTTGCGGAGCGTTTTGGGATGAAGTGGAGTTTTGTATGCGAGCGTTTTGGGATGAATTGAAGTTTTGTAAGCAAGCGTTTTGGCATAAACTAGAGTTTTGCGTGCAAGATTGCTGGAATGCCTTCCAAAACAACGTTTTGGAGGATTTATAGCTTGGTGCCACAATTCCATTTTGTTATGTAAAGGTCATTATATATACGGGTCAACGTGCATAAGTGGAGTGTGCTTGGAGAAATTAAGAGCGAGAGATAAGGCAGAACAGAAGAGCCGAGTCTTCTGAGAAGGGATACAGTCACCAAGAGTGAACGACAGAGATTGAACAGCCAAGCCGAGCAAGGAATATAACAGGTATGATTTGAATGACAGATTAAGTGTCTACAGAAGATCAACTTTTCTTATTGTTTGAAGCTCGTGAAAATCCCTTTATCAGGATGAACCCTAACAGGTTCCATTGTATAAATCCTTTAACCGGGTGACATCTTGATTGATGTTCTTAAGTCCCTTGACGAGGCGACTCCTAACAAGGTCAAGATCTTAACCGATCTATATCAAATCCCTTCACAGGGTAGCACTCTAACAAGTGTTGTTGTAAGCCTTTAACAAGGCAACTTTATTACTGCAGTAGTGAAGATTGTGGGTTCTGTCCCATCGTGGTTTTCTCCTTCTAACCAAGGGTTTCCACGTATAAATCCTGTGTTAGCTTTTGTATGTGATTTCTGTTCAAGTTACTTAAACATGCATTACATTTTCATTATCACACAGTAGCTGTATTTAGTTTCATAGGATAAGATTTGAAATTAGTTGAGTTGATTGATTCACCCCCCCTCTCAGTCACCGGTTAGGATTAACATGGATGTCCACATGTTGCTATTGCAATTCATGATCTTCAAATGTAGGAGATGATGGTTCAAAGTCAAGAGCAAATGGTATCATACTCTTCTAGAAAGTTATCCTCTTCATCGATGTCCTCCATGCTTGCAACAATAATATGCATAGGTTGAGAGGCAATCTCATGCATATCAATATGCTCTTCCTCAAGGACAGGGGTAACCTTGGGATCCTCTTTCTCGTCTTCCATTTCATAGAGGACCTCTTGCTGCAACAATTGATTTGGTTCTTCCTCTTCTTGCAACAGGCCCTCTAGTTCTTGTAAAGGCTCATTGGCCAAGATTTGTTCCTCAAGGGCACGAACAACTTTGTTGTCTTTTTCTTCTTTAACAAAAGAGGGAAGCTCTTCGAATAAGAGGTTTGGATCCTCTTCATTTTGTTTAGTCCTCATTTGCAAAGAGGTTTGAATGGGTACAACCTTCTCAATATCCTTTTGCCGCAACTCTTCTTTCTCCTCCCCAGCATGTGAGGTCTTACAAGCAGTAGGCTGCATCATCTCCTCATGTGGCAGCTTTGGTTCTGTCTCCTTTTGCACAGGGATTTGAGGAGTTATAACAATTGGAGGTTAATTCATATGGAAGCTTAGCTTATCAATTTCTTATCCAAAAAAAAGGATTTTGAAAGAAACTAGAAGAATGAACCTCGGGCTTTTGAGCAGGTTCTTGTGATGAAGGGGGCTTCTTGAAGCTTGGAATGACAAATTTTGTGGGGAGCCTATAACTGTTGTGCATATTCTTGCAAAGTAGGGAGCTTGCTCTGTCTGAAGCTGATAAATTTACGCCTAGGATCCTCCATTTGAGCTTCAGATGCTTGCATTTGAGCAAGCTTAAGCTTCATTTGTTTCCCTTTTTTTCCAACTATCTTTCTTGCAATTTCCTCATTAAATTGTCTCTGTCGTGGGGCCTCCATCTCTTGTTCATGGAGATAGGTTTGGTAGGCCTCTTCCTCTTGCTGTCCTTGTTGGGCTTTCAAAAATGGGAGATGCATTTCATAAGCCAACTCTTCTTGCTATGTGTCGAACACTCTTTGCCTCCTGATTTCTTGCAGCTATTTAGTCCAGCCCCGCAAGAGAATTCTTGACTCATTATATCCTAGTTCCTCCATATATACGGGCAGGGTTGGATCCCCTTTGAAACCTAGACTAAGGCTAATAAACCTATGGCCAAGGTTTAAAATATGATCCCTAAGCTCATCAATCCTCATATTGGCTACATTGTGGGGTTGTTTAGCAGATTGAGCAGGGGTATTTGGATTAAAGCTAGGCTGTGGCTCTAGTTGAGATGGATAAGAGGGTGTAGGGATGGAACTATCATGATATGGGGAATGATAGGATGTGTTTCTATGAAAGGAATCCATTATTAGAGCTTCATGAAAGCTGTAAATTCATAGAAAACTTCAAAAAACATGGAAGATCAAAATTGATCTTTAGCATAGAAACGAGAATCGCCCTTGAATCGCCGGTTTCATGAGTCAATTCAAGGCAAACGATTTTTTTTGAATCGTGAATCGGCTTAGCCGGTTTTTTTGGCATGAATCGCCTAAACCGGTGATTCATACCAAAAATTGCATGAATCGCCCCAAAATATCGGACGTGAATCGACATATTGCTAAAAAGTCAAGTCAAATTTAAAAAAAACACAAATATTTTCAATGTTTTTTTTTTGCCTTTCCTATTTGTTGTAAGTTTATACTTTATACAAATATAACATTTAAGTATAAGTTTGATTTATTTAATTTCTTATACTTTAAGTTATATTTGTATAAATACTTCCAGGATGTTTGAGATAGGTTCCAGCTTCATAGGAGTTAAGATGTAGATTCTAGATTTTGGGGGTTTTCAAAAAATTCCAGACTTAACCAAATTTTAGGATTCAACAAGCCTTTAGCAGGGTTACCTCCCATAATCCATCATGGCTTTCTAAGGTCAAACTAAAGCTGGCAAAAGGATTCTCAAAGGGTTTTAACTGGTTTTATCACAAATTACTTGGTTTCGACCCCATCTCTATAACAAACTTAGCTTAGCTCTCGCCCAAATCCCAGACAGACATGACTTCCCAACAGGCCAAAATCATTCAAATCTCATTTGCCGGACCTAGGGACTTGAAAACAGCCACCAACAAAGACTACCTAAGATCTAGTTATGAAGACTTTGACATTTGGCATTGATCAATGATCAAGCATCACAGATTCATACTATGAAACGATTTAGTTTTATGGATCTTACAGATACTAATAGACATACATTTCATGGATCTTCATCTTACATACATTTATGATTTGATGTCTTATGGATCTTCATCTTACATACATTCTATGATTTGACTCATTATGATCCTATTTCTATTTACTTTAGCTACAATTTACATTTTGCGTGTAACGTATGTGATGGATTTATCATTTATGTTCCTTGTTTATGTATATTAGCTTCTATTTGATGATGTTGTAGTGTGTTTAAGTTATATTCAATAAAGGGTGCATGAAATAAGTTTTAAATTGTTAAAATCTCTAAATTTCAAGGGTTTTTTAAATTTGCCGATTCGTGGCCAATTCGATTCCGATTCATGGCCGATTCATGATTCGATTCAGCCTTGCTGATTCCGATCCGATTCCGATTCTCGTTTCTTTGATCTTTATACAATGCCAGCACTAAGACTTGAGGGCGTGCCAAAAACTGTAGTCACAAAAGTTTGCACCCATGCTTGGGGTATGACCCCCAAGCAACCTTGTGAAACATTGAATCAACTTCCAAGTGTGGGACCTTGCGCATGTAAGGTTGAATCTTTGGGCAAGGCCGACTTCCTTCTAATCAGGGGTTGACGCACCTCTTCTAACCTAATCTAACATTTTCAAGGAAAAGGGAAGAAGGATTACAAGAAAGTAAAGGGGGTGATGCGCCAGATTGAAACTTGGATGCTCTCTGCCTATAGCCGCACATAACATCAACAAACACCCAAAACTACACAAATTTCAACTCTAATTTATCCTCCAAGGACTCATACAGGTAAGAACCAATGAGATGCTATAAGGAAAGTTGCATTCACAATACAACATTCGTGAGCATGTTAGACACTATGTATAAACTAAAATGACAAAAAAGAAGCATTCAACACAAGGCAAAAACATGCACAAGATAGCTAAATGTGAGAGAAGGTAAACACTGAGATTTTCATTCATGCAAGGCAAAGGAAAATTACAGTTGCAGAGCATAAGCTACTACAAGAGAACTAGAAGAGAAACATAGAAAATATGTACATAAATTGCCTTTATAGATCAGGCATAATTCAGATTTGTCATTTGAGTTCAAACTTAGAACTAACTGAAGTTAAGTTGCAGGACATCAAGTACGATAAATCAGATAAAAAATCTGATCTCTCTGTGTACATTTGATTCATGAAGTGACAAGAAAAGGCCAAAATGAATGCATTTTGCAGTCGAGAAGAGAAGCCCATACCGTGCATGAGTTCCGTAATAAGTTGCTATCTAAAAATGTCTCTGTCAGAAGGGATGGCATCTGCAAATGATAAATAGGCATGGGAGCACCTTCAGATTGCATGTATAGGGCCAAAGAAGTAGTTCGACATTGAATTAAGCCCATGCAACCACATCACAATCATTGGAAGATTCAAAACTGGTCGTTGGTAAAGTTTGTCGGCTGTGGAAAACATGACGGATTATCACCACCCCGTGCACTCGCAAGAAGCATCGCTACTTTCTTTCTCACACCACCGCAGGGCTATGAGGTGCATTGATTGATTGATCGTGGGCATGCACGCTTAACTCCAATGAGCATGTTGAAATAATCACGCAAGCGCGCATAAATCCGAGTCGTTGATCATTGCAAAGATGCTCGAGCCTTATGGTAATAGAATGGGACCCACCGGTAAGGAAGATTACACGATGTGTTAGCAACAAAATCCGAAAACACGATGTGTTGGCTCTGACAGTGTTTAGCCCATGATGAGGGTGTCTCAAATCAGTTATTTGTGATGGGTTGATGGTGGCAAAAATAGCCAACAATACCCTTTTAATGGAAGATATTGTTCCTAGCTGGGTGACTGTAATATGTTTCATCCTACGTTACCCGGGGACTCATCCCTGGTTTTTTTCTCAGCTGTCCCCATCTCGGAAATGTCCCGGGGACAGGGGATGCCTAGGGGACTTTGACTTTCAATTCTAGAGGAAATTTGAATTGAGTCTCAAAATAACACAAATTTGGCATTAGAATTTTGCTAATTCTTATATTTTAAGGTTCCTATAATGTATAAGTGCATGCTTTATCCATGCTTTTATATGAATATTTTAAATTTCTCTACATATTTTTAATTTTCCCTAATTTTATATAGCCGTCATCTTTGCCGTTCCCTAGCTGTCCCCAAAATTGGCAAATTTTTTTTCTATCTCTATTAAGTTTTAGGATCGCTGCAAATGTAATAGCACTGCCTGTGAAGTATGTGTTTTCCAAATGCAGCAATCTCTTGCATTTATATTAAGAATGAGCCAAGAAGAGACATGTCCCTTCATGGGACATGTGTATTCATTATTATGTAATTAATATAATGACAATTGTTTTCCCTCTCGGGTCAACAAGAATAGTTGCATCTTACAAGGTGACCACCGGGCAGACACCGTTCCAACTCATGTACGGACAGGAGGCCGTGGTACCGGTAGAATTCATGGTTCCTAGCCTGCGGATTGCAATTGAGAATAAATTGGGAGATATGGAGAGTCTGAGGGAACGACTCTATCTCTTAAATAAGTTGGACGAAAAACGGGCTTTGGCACAATGGGCCACTGAAGCGACGCAGCAACGGAGGAAGGTCTGGCACGATAAGCATATCCAACGAATGCAATTTACACCGGGCCAATTGGTTCTAAAATACAACGGCCGAAATGAAATCAAGCCTGGAAAGTTCAAAGTGAAATGGATAGGCCCTTACAAGGTTCGGGAGGTGGCCGCAAACGGGTCCGTAAAGCTGTGGACCCTCGACGGACGGGAAATTCCGGACGCGGTGAACGGCTCGAAATTGAAGGTGTATCACGAACGGCCGACAACAACAATTATGATTATATATATATATATATATCTCTTGAGTCATTATTATATTAATTTCTCTAATATATATATATATATATATATATATATATATAAGTATATATATACTAAATATATATATACATATCTTCACTAGTATTGACTCGTAGTGTTCATCCGACTGAAGCTACAAAACATCAACAATCTTGATAACTCATCTCCCCGTTCCCTGCCATACCCAACCTGGAAACTTGGGGTGATCTTTGATCCAAAGGTTTAGCTAATGAGAAATTTTAGTGAGGTGGATTCATCTTCATTCAATCATACACATTTGTCTTCCCACATCTGTATTCTGCCCATGGTTTTAAAGTTTTTTCTGCCCATTTTGTCTGCGACCTCTGCAACTGGCACATTAAGTGTCAAGGTTTTTTTATGACAAAAAAGAAAAGATTTTAAATTTTTTTAAAGGTGAGTTACAGAGAGCTTGGCAGGGCATGCAATTTTGTTGTCAGCTTCTTCACGGGTTTGTATGGGACAAACTCACTATTGTTTGTATGTCCTCACAGAATCCCCTGATGGATCAGCCTTGAATCCGGATTAGGTACAAATGAACTTAGAGCTGGGCATAGCAGGGGCCAAGCCGGTAACATGGTAATTGTTTTTCATTTAACTTTTAAATGGAGTTTCCTGGGAAATAGTGACCCACCATACATTTTTTATTTTAAATTTGTTTACGATACAATGTCCTTTCACACATGGTAGCACCTGTCAAGTTTAGAGTAAGAATGCAAGGAAAATTTGCCTTCAAAAAGAGTATTGATGTGATCCTTTTTTGTAAAATTGTATGCTGAGCTTGTCTTCCAAATCACACTAACATAAATATTGGAAAGATTTTTGAAACTTTTTTTATGAAAGCACAGCAAACAAATAGTATAACTTTGCAGCTGTTTAAAATTCAGCCTGAAAAAAGGAACAAATTACAATATAGAGAAATATAAAAGATCAATGCTAACTTTTCACTTCACATCCCTTGCATCATGGTAACCTGGGTGCTCTGATACCTCTTGTGGGATCAGAAGCACAACAAAAATGAAGAAATGCTTATGAAAGACATAAATAATGACATAACATATATTATATTGTGATAAAGCCAGTTATTCAACTTCTCTATAGAACTACCTTACCCGCCTAACTAACCAATACATAAGTTTTATATATTATATTAGTACCTTCAACATTTACACCCAAATCCATAGAACAAAAGGTTACAATGTAAGTCCTAGTAACATCACAAACACACCGACACATGACTTTTGCATGATTTCCTGCTGTGTCTATTATATTAGTGCAATCTGGACATGACATGTAGGGGGGTGGGATATTGAATAACTAAAATTTCTTTTGAAGCCGGGCTGTTGAATAGTGCACTCATGGAGCAATTCTTCTTGACTCTTGAGCATCACTCCTTTGATTTCTTGAAGGTAGGGATTCATCTCTTTGCCATGGTGCATGATTATGTGCTGTGGTGCTACTGGGGCCTGATAAGGAGTACTTGATTTGGCCTCCTCTTCGATGAGGTCTAGTGTTCTCTTGTTGCTGGTTGCTGCACTGCTGCTGGTGCTATCTATACATGATCATGGTGGGTGATTTCTTGTTTGATTATGGGAACTTAGTGATGGTTAGTATCTGGAATGGTTTGATTTTTATGTTCATGCTGCTGTTAGGAACATGCTGAATTGTATGTTTGAGTCTCTGGCTAGGAAGAAGATAGTTTTGTAGCTTTGTAATAATAGTTGGAAACCAAAATCTTGTGGCTTTTACTTCACAGTACTTACCTGCACCAAACTGTTAAATGCACCAAACACTTAAATTCTAATTATTTGGAAGGATGGTAGACTGGCAGTACTTATCTGTACTTCGTATGTTAATATTGTTTTCGACAAATTTAATAAATTATTTTTATCCTTCTTGAGAAGAAAATAACTTGCATCTTACCAATGATTTCAGCTTTATGTTGTTTTAGTTTGATTCGTTTGTGGTTGCCCTCACATTTCTAACAACAGATTATTTCCTAAGTAAATTGTTGCTTGTTCTTGAAATTCTTGTATTTTGTTAGTTTAGTTTTGATTCCTTTGCAGTTTGCAGTTTTCCATATGATTCTAGCTGCGGATGTTTACTAGGTAAATGTTGTTTGTTCTTGAAATTTTTGTGTTTGGACACAACAATTGGCATCTTAAAGTTGATGTCCTAATTTTAACAAATTAAGTTGCTATTGGTTAGTTTGTCAACTGGTCTATATATACCTCAACAGAACAATGTTGTTAATGCTGAAAAGAAGATAGTTAATTAGATGGAATGCTAAATGTATGAAATTATTTGAGAGAGTTAAGTGCTTGAAGAAAACTAGGAAAATATTAATCTGGTCCGCTTCCCATGGATAATAGTTTTTTAATAAAAAACTAGTGCTTTGTTTCATGTTAAAGCTCTTTGCAGACAAATACAATGTATTGTCAATCATCATTGATGGATAACCCTGATGTGTTTTTGCCTTTTTGTAGAAGGAATGGCGAGAACATAAAGAAGAATTTAAAAGGAAGGCCAGGCGGATTGTCAGGAAATCGCAGGAAATGTTCTGACATGGATATTGTTATGGAGATTTGAACTCAATCTTTTTAACCAGCTTGAAAGTTAAATTTTATCATTGGGTCCCTATGTCTAGCAATATATTATATGTGTGCTTTGATGTCTCAATCAAGCTTGGAAACTTTTTGCGTAGAATGTTGCTTAAGAGGGAATGCACTGAAAGACATGCTTGCTAATCACGTGTAGTTATTGTTTATATCTGTGGCAGCCACATAAGGTTAGTGTTGTTTTCAAATGTTAAATGGTAGTCCTCAATTACTGTCATAATTAGTTTCCCTGTTAAATTTCCAGATTTTCCGTAGTCTGCAATTGTAGATTGCGTTTTTTCCCAGTTCTTTTAGTTAAGCAAAGCTTTTGGAATTATGGCTAAAGTTCAGCGTGCCATTTGGTATCTTACTTCCTATGATACCCTTAGGTTGAAGACTTACGGGTCTGGGGATGTGGAACTAATACTGTGAACAGTCACGTCCAAATCTAGGCTCACTCAAAATAGAGATTTCCTTCTCCAAAAATATGTAAGAATAATTCAATATCTATGTGCTAGTTATGTTTAAAGTAAGCCTGATAGAGGCATGCATCATAGTAAACTGCACCATAGTGAGTAAATCATTGAATTTGTCATCAGTAGTGAAAAATATCTGAATGAAAATTCAGTGAAAATACAATGTGTGTATGCATCAAAATAAAGTTCAATTCAGTTTTGATGGTTTATAGCTCTTCCTTATTGTACTAGTACTCTAAACTTTGCAAGGATATTTCTTAATGCCCCCAAGATATAGGGATGCTAGGGATATGGGAGTTGTGTTTGTGACCCTTGAAAACTCATTCCGTATCGTCTTCATTGTCCGCTCTGATAGTTGCTACAAAATTTGACCATTTGCAATGAATCCTTCTCATCTGTTATCATGTGCTGACATGACTGTCATAAAGGTCAGCTTAAATTGTTCTACACAAGTACTGTATTTTACTAGTCAATAGAGTGTCTATGATATAGGATTTGCTTTTTTGTTGTTGTTCAAGAGCTTCTGATTTGGGGAAAGACTCAAAGGTAGTATGATGCTAAATTAGACAACAATCATACCGTTTGATATATAGGAAATACATACACAAATTTTAAGACATCAATTATGTTCTAGAAAAGTAGACGGTGCAAAATATGCAACAAGAGGGTGCAATAATTGATTTTAACTTTGTATAGTTATCAATTATTTGGTTTGTCTCTATATCATTTATATTTATCTAAATATTTTTTTTGAAGTACCTAGAAAATATCGAACATTTTTATAGCCATGATATGAGATGCAAGTATAACGAGATCGAACTTATTTAATGTGTACGTACATGGACATACCCATACATGCGTGTGGATGTTCATATGCACATTCATACATGTGTGCATATACTTACACGTGTAAATTATTTCAAAACCATCAATTGGACATGTTTTTATTTGTATATTTTGGATATTCCCAGTTTTTAGTTCATTGTTGAACCAACAAGAGAGGATACTGATCTAAAAAATGTAAGGGATGGGACGACTCTCTCAAGAATGTAAGGGAAGGGACTTGACAATTGAGCATTGAGATTGTAGACAATGAGAAGGGGCTTGGAAATTGAGGACTAAGATTGTGGAGAATTTGTGTTATGATTTTTAAGCATAATTCAAGTCACTTTATTTTGAATCAATGTTTCAAATCACCTTCAATGAGCCATAGTCAACAAATTAGAGCTTTTGGATTAATTTGTGTAGTAAATCAGTGTTTTAGATGGATCTCTATAAACCATCATTTGTATGATACATGGTATATAGATGATTGGTTGTAGAGATTAAACTTAAACTTAATGAAAGAAAGATTAACTTCCTTTATTGAGTGATCTTGATAGGCTGTACTTATAGATTAACTGACTTGCTTGTGTTTAAGTCCATTACTATTTAGAGTGGATGGTGCTAATTAATGTAAAGCTTTTCAATTGAATTTAAGTTAACAAGCTAAAACACTTATAAAAAATAAATTGTTATTGTTTATTGGAAAATGAATGATAGAAATTACATGTTGAAGGCATAATTGGAATGATAAATAGAGAAAAAATTGGTATCAAGGTTGAAGGTATAATTGAAAATGATAAATAGAGAAAAACATGGTATTGAAATTTGAATCCCACTAGATCACATGCTAGTGTTAAGTGTAGACAATTGTGCAATAGTACAATAAAAAAACACTTGATAAAAGAAATACAAATAAATTATTTTTGGCAGCTATAAGGAGCTCGCCTTTATGTTAGACTATTGTTTGGCTTTTCAATAACAATAAATAAAATGCTAATTTTAATGCAATTAAAAAACAATGCTACATGAAATATAGTAAAATGAAAATGATAATGCTATTGAATGAGAATGTCATCCTTAAATGTCATATATGTTGGCATAAAAGGATTCAATAACCAGAAATGAGAAGGTTGATAAGAACTACTTATGTCCTATTTTATGCTATATTTTAACGTTTTAACATGCTTACATATTCATTTCCATACCCCTTTTACCATTTTATGTTTCATATGATCTTAATATATAAAGTAACATTTAATTTAATTTTTAGATATAATATGTGAATAAATAAATATTAGATTATATTTACGCAACATGCTGATTATAGAATGCAGATTGTAGGAACCATTTTGTCACACAACTCCTTCCATCATTATCACATGGACGCTTGCCACATCGGCCTAGTGCATTGACCACATCTTCGAAGGCATCTTCAAGAGGCATCGAACTTGTCTTACATGGCTGCACAA
>BSBK01003419.1:615000-880342 GCA_027943335.1 Chamaecyparis obtusa
ACTTCCATCAAGAGCATATTTAGTTTTGAATAGCCATCTAGAAGAGACAACGGTTTTGTTTTTAGGTCTAGGTACTATGTCCCAGACATCATTCTTTATTATAGATTGATATTCTTCAATCATTGCCTCTCTCCATGCTTGATTAGATAATGCCTCCTTAGGATTTGATGGTTCTGATTTATTGATTTCTATTATAAGAGCTGCATAACATTTCTGAGTTCTTGTCCTTTTACTCTCATGAGATATTTCATGTGGTTCTACATTATTTTCTTTAATTATTTGCCTTGCCCATAATGGTCTTTTCTTACCATTGATTACATTAGTATTCTCATTTTCAATGACAGGAGGTTCAGGTTCTTCTATATCCCCCCTCTCAATTTCAGCAGTAGGATCTTCTTTTATCTCTAGGATGTTATCTTCTTCAAGTTTTTTAAATGTGTTATTTTCATCAAATTTTACATATCTACTCATCTCAACAGATTTTTGTCCTGGAATATAGATTCGATACCCTTTTGTGTTTTCACTATAACCAACAAGTATGCCTCTTTTACCTGATGGTTCTAGTTTAGTCCTCTTCTCTTTAGGTACATGAATATATACAGGACATCCAAATATCCTGAGATGACTTAGATCTGGCTTGATCCCTGTGAATGCCTCTTCCGGTGTTATATTTTCTAGTATGGAGTGTGGACACCGATTTTGAATATATACCGCTGTATTTGAAGCTTCTGCCCAAAAAGAAGTATGAAGGTTTTGATCGAGCATCATGGCTTTTGCTCCTTCGATTATGGATCTATTCTTTCTTTCTGCTACTCCGTTCTGTTGAGGATTATACGGCACAGTATACTCCCTCTTAATCCCAACAGAATTACAGAACTCTTTAAATATGTCAGATTTGTATTCACCTCCATTATCTGATCTTAGTACTTTTATTCTTTTGTCTGTTTGATTTTCTACTAATGCTTTGAATTCTCTGAATTTAGATAGTACCTCACTTGATTCTTTAACCTTAAGAAAGTATATCCAAGTTTTCCGAGAATAGTCATCAACAAAGATAATATGGTATAGTGATCCTGTTAATGAAGGTGTTGACATGGGTCCACATAAGTCAATGTGGATCAATTCTAAGATTACTTTAGATTTGTGCTCATTTGTAGGGAAAGACCCTTTTATATTCTTTCCTAGCGCACAACCTTTGCAAATGCCAGGATGATTATTTTTAAAGTGTGGAAGACCCATAGTAATTTTGTTTATTAAAGGTAGAGCATTATACCTTAGATGTCCCAACCTCTTATGCCATAATTCATTGTGATTTGTGATTTCATGAGTTAGTGCAGATTTCTGATCATTACATATTTTATAAAGACTACCATCTCTTGTCCCAATGATTGTAGCATTCTTCATATTTGAATTCTTAGGCCATAATAGAACTTTGTCTTCATTAAAGGTGACACGAAATCCTTGGTCTGCTAGTCCTGATATAGAAACTAAGTTTCTTTTGATTCCAGGTACAAATAGAACATCATTAATTTGTAAGGATACTCCATTCTTTATCTTGATAGTACGGGTCCCTATTCCTTTTACTGGATAGGTGGAGTTATCCCCAATAGTTACTTCTTCGGTTGAGTAATTTTCAAGTGTTTCAAACTGATTTGTGAATCCGGTTATATGTCTAGATGCACCACTATCAATTATCCAAGTTCTATTATTTGAATTTAGTTCACTTGATAGAGTTGTAAAGAAAAGTGGAATTTCTTTTGCTTCAGCTACGGTGGCTTGAGTCTTTTGTCTTTCAGGACAATGTCGAAGAGTGTGCCCATATTTATCACATTTGTAACATTGGATTTTAGAAAAATCTCTTTTGAAACCCCTCTTTCTTTTGAAGGATTTTCTCTTTTTGTTGTGAGACTTTGTGTTGAGAGCTTGTGTTTCTCCCTCTTTCTTTAGACCTATTCCTCTGGTAATAAGTCTTGATTCTTCCTGAGTACAGTCGTTCTTAAGTTGATCAAATTTTGGTAGAGGTGGACGTGTGCTTATGCATTGAATAAAATTCTCCTAGGATGTTGGTAATCCCCTTAGTGCTATTAGAGATAATTCCATGTCTTCTATAGTGTTACCAATTGAGAATAGTTGATCTCGTATTTCAGCAATTCTTAGGAAATAAGATGTAACTGTTTCCCCTTTATTCATTTTTATGGTCAATAATTGTTCCTTCAAGGTTAATATACGACTTGTATTGTTTATCTCATATGTTTCTTGGATTTTCTTGAAAACCTCATATGCTGTTGTTAATCTTGCTATACTTGGGAGAATAGAGTCTTTAACTGAATCAACAATTAATTTCTTGGCTTTATTGTTCCTCCTTTCCCAAGTCGTTTTCTCTGCTTCGTCTGTAGGCATTTCTTTTTCTGCTTCTATGAAAGACTCTAATTTCAGTTCTTGCAATAGTGTGGTGATTCTAATTTTCCATGATAGAAAATTTGATGCTCCTTCCAATCTGTCTTCCATCCTGATTCCGGTGGTCATTTTTTAATGATTTGTGAATTCTCCTTCTTTAAATAATATATTTCCCTTGTATTCCAATTAAATAGTAATTTAGAATTTTATTCCCTTTAACTCTGCTCTGATACCATGTTAGGAAATCAGATCTTTGGGAATATAATGTTATTTATTTTAATACAGATATATATATATGAATACCTCTAATTTTAATTTGAATGCATATATTATTGTATGCAGTGAGGGAGAATAGCAATGTACGTTGTAACTGATTGTATTCAAACCCTCACTGCACACAATATATATATATTAGTGAGCGGCCACATCCAAAGGATCGTGACCCTCACAAATGAAACAATGCATATACTAAACATAGTGCATATCATAAACAATGATCACAGCGCATATCATAAACAATAATCACAGCGCATATTAATAAAGAATAATCACAGCGCATATCAATAAAGACAGTCGTTGTGTTAATGTAAGCGACTGTTAACAACAGTCGCTTACATTAACATAGGGATTGTTAATGTAAGCCGACAACCATGGCAGTCGGCATTGTATATGATGTGATGTATAAAGTTTGATAAAGCATTTCATTATTTATTTCGATAATGCAACAATATTATCATTATTATATTGTTAATATAATAATGATAATATAATATAATATATATCATGTATTACAACTTCTTCATTATAATAAAGTATCAAAATATATATATATATATATATATATTAATACGAATGAAGCTATATCTTAACACTGCCAAGTCATAAATATTAGATCCACATAAGGAGAGTGTGCGATTCACTTGGCACTTGTATGGACGAAACCAAAAATCTACTTATTTCCTATTTTTGTTTGCTGCTGTAACAATACGATTTTTATATGTGGCCAGAAAACAAGGATTTACACGAGCCAATAATCTCTTGTTTGTTGGCTGTAGGCCAAACTAGATTATGCTAATTTGTGCCACCTTAGGTAACGGTTGTTGTAGACATTAGCAGCTCCAAAGGCAGATTGGGGTACATAGGTTTTTTTTAATTTTTTTATCAAAACTCTATTATTTCTGATCAATAAAACAATATTTGTATGATCCAACTGGTGTACAAAACACTCTCTGTCTCTCATCACTTGGTAGATTGAGGAGGCATGGCCTACTTCTTGGAATGCTGGTGATTTCTATAGCTATTATTATTTCAATTTGAGTGTTTCTATGGCGTTCTCTTGTTACTAATTGGAGTGAGCGATTTTTGTATTAATCATGAGAACAATTTGATTCTTATTGCTTGTAATTTTTTCATGAATTGTGGTATTACTTATTGAACCATTTATCAGTACTTAGTACTTTATCTTGTTGTAATTCTTAGATCAAAATGTTTTAGAGCTATAAGTTTCTGTTGTTTCTATCACTAGGAAGTGACAATTTCTGTTGCCAGAGTTATTATGAGTTGTTGTAGGTTTATTTCCATAAATTGCATTTCATCCCCACTCAACTTGTTACCTACAGACCTTGTGCAAATAGTCACGACACCTTTTGCAAGCTTGCGATCCCCTGATTGACATTTAGACCAAGCTGAACCTAGTTTATTCTTTGCCCCAATGTTGGCCTATCAAAGGTGGAGCAAAACAATGCACCTCATAAAAGCTTTTGTAAAATTCAATGAAGAATACAATGTTGATTGTAAGAATGATATCACACTAACATGAATTTGATGACACAAAATAAAATTCACATCAAGGTAAATGCTAGAAGGAATTCACATAGCTAATAAAAATTGAGTATAGCTTCAAAACGTTCATATCTTGCAAGATAAAGAGCTAGAATGCTATAGAGATTGATCCCATATAATAGATTCTTCAAAAATTTGTTATAGGGAATGAGGAGACTAATGATCGTTTGGATTCTCTCCAAGATGGTTGCTTACTAATTGAAAGGTGGTAGAGTAGAGAAATGCTTCTAAGATATGGTCAAGGATTTATGAAATGTCTTTCATGAGATGTCTGTGCTTAGTGCTAGTCTATGGACATTTCTAACTAAACAAAGTTCTTAACACTAGGACATAACACAAGGATGATATGCAGTGCTTAGGGTTGGAGATAAACAATAACAAAAAGTGCTAAACCTTTGGCATTCAAAGGGAAATAAGATAAGATAACTTTATTAATGTCCAACGGAAGACCAACAAGGATCTATGAGACATCAGCGTGGGTATAAAGACATCAGCATGGGTATAGAACATAACATGAAATTGTTAAGACTTACAATTTTTGATCCACATTTTGCCTCCACTCTAATAGGTTTAAAAATTATGCTAAATATGTATGCTAAAGTAAAGGAAATACGAGAAAGTAAATATGCCAATGTAGCATCAAACATTGCACATCGTGCAATTTCACGTTACATGACATGCCTTTTAGCTTGATAAAGAAAATATCTTAGTAATGATGATATACTTGTTGGAAACATTTTTTTTTTTGGATGAAAATGCTACGTGTAAACCACTTCATCGAGCCTACGATGATGTCCGAATTCCACATCTGCCAACTTGCCTTGCCACCCGCTGTGTTTGTTTGGTTCAGATTATGCATGGAAACGTCTGCACTCTGCTAGTATCCTACAAATATTCACGACCAAGTTTGCCATATTAACTTTAAAATAGACAAATGATGTGCAATATTACATTGATGATATTTAATGGAACTAACATTTGAAGGATCACAAGATCATTTGTCTTCTTTTTTCATGCATGCATTAACACCATTAGTTAGTTTGTGTTGGTTTATAATAGTTAATTTAAGTGCATTTATACACTGATATTATAAAACAGGTTAATATAGGAAATAAACTCACAAACATTAAGATATTAATTAAGTTCTAGAAAAGTAGGGAGAGGGGGTGCAAAACATGTAATAGGAGGTACAATAATTGATTTTAACTTTCTATGGTGGTTCGTTTCTCTATCATTTGTATTTATCTAAATCATTTTTTTAATATATTTGGAAATTATCTAACAAATTTTTCTAATTATGATATGAGAAATAATTATTATGAGATTGAACTTATTGTACGTGTACATATACAAATATCTATATATGTGTGGATGTTCAATACATATATACATTCATACATGTGTGCATATACTTACATATACACATATATAAATTATTTCAAAACCATCAGCTGGACATGTTTTAATTTGTATATATTTTGGTTGGTCTCAGTTCTTAGTTCATTGTTGAACCAATAAGAAAGGACATTGATCTCAAGATTGTAAGTGAAGGGATGACCCTCTCAAGAATGTAAGGGAAGGGATGATTCTCTCAAGAATGAAAGGGGAGGGACTTGCAATTGAAGATTGAGATTGTAGAGAATTTGGAGTAAGTTGTGTAATAATTTGTGAATCAATGTTTCAAATTCTAGTGGCCAGTAGGGCCATCTTAGACAAGGGTGTTATCACATATGATTCAACCTTCTAATAGGAGGGTATTGTCATGAGTGATTGGGCCTTCTCTCTTAGGTTAAGTTAATTGGTCATCTAGGCACCAATTGTAGGTAAATAAGTCTATTGTTAAAAATTCATGAAGTTTAGCCAATGCCATTACCTACCAAGGAACTTAAAGCTTATGATATTTAGGATGAGAGCTTTTATATCTCAATGAATGAATCAACCAATGAGAGGACTGCTCAACAATGTAGGGGGAGGGACATGGCAATTGAGGACTAAGATTATGGAGAATTTGTAGTAAATTGTGTAATATTTTTTGAATAACTATTTCAATTGTGATATTGCTATCAAGATTCAATTGTATAGTTTTGATCAAGTCAAACACATTGACCCATGTTTCATGAGTAGTGGTTCACAAGAACCCATCTCTCATGAGACTAAATGGAACACTTCACACTAATTACATCTAGGTGATGCTTATAGAGGTGAAGCATTGGACTTTCCTAGGAGTTCACCCATTCCAGTAGGATTCCGACTTAAGAGCACTTATCTATAGAGTTTCCTCCAAGGTTAAACCCACTTAGCTTGCTACTCCATTTGAGAAACCTTCATCAAGTGTTGTTCCTTATGAACCATTCATTATAGATCCCCTTTATCTCATCAATTGATAAGGAAATTTTTTCCACAAGTCAAATTGTGATATTTCTATCATGATTTGACTGTGTAGTTTTTGATTCAAGCTCATTAACCAATGTTTCATGAGTAGTGGCTCACAAGAACCCATCTCTCATGAGAATGAATGGATCACTTAACACTCATTACATCTAGGTGATTCTTATAGAGGTGAAGCATTGGGCCTTCTTGGGAGGTCACCCATCTTAGTACAACTCCAAATCAAGCACACTTAACCATGGAGTTTCCTCCAAGGTTAAACCCACTTACCTTTCTACCCCATTTACAAAACCTTTAGCAAGTGTTGTGCCTTATGAACCATTCATTATAGAACCCCTTTAGCTCATCAATTGACAAGTAGGAGATATTTTCCACATCAAGTCAAATTGTGATATTGCTATCATGATTCAACTATGTAGTTTTTAAGTCAAGCTCATTGACCCATGTTTCACGAGTAGTGATTCAAAAGAACCCATCTCTAATGAGAATAAATGGAACACTTAGCACTCATTGCATCGAGGTGTATTCACAGAGGTGAAGCATTGGGCCTTCCTAGGAGGTTTCCCATCCCAATAAGATGTTAGAATGTGATGTTGATGCTATCATTGTTTTTGCCATTGATGTCAACATATCCTATGCTTAGATGTGGATTGGATGCTTTGGTGATCTGGTAGAATGTACTCCAGATGATGTGTTGTAAAGATTTATCTTTATTCGTGTTGGTGTTGGCCCTATTTATCTTGCAACATAATGTGGTTCATTTGTTTAGGCCTGGTCCTATCTGGAAAGTGGCCATGCTTTAGTCCAAGTATTTGCATTGTAACGTATAGATCTTATCCATTGGTTTTGAAGATCTCAGTGATGGTGTAGCATGTTGTTGTGAGTGAGCCATGTTGTATTGAGCAAGGTGGTCCATGTTTTATTCCTTACTATTGCAAGAATGCTTTGGTGTGACTTATTTCAAATTGCATTAGGACGACCTAGTTGTTGGCGTGGTATGGTATAAGAGAATGATGATTCTATTTTATGTTGTATGCTTGTATGCGCGTAATACGTGAAGTGATTGCAAATCCAACAAGATAATATTTGTGTATTGATGTATATGCGAGTTGGTGCAATTGGTAACTAACTATTATATCATTTCTATGTTGTTGATTATTGGTGATAGTGACTTCAGTGGCAGATTATTTTTCATTTCCTATATTCTGTTAGTGAGCCTTTCTATTTCTGGGTAGTTAGCCCAATCAATAGTGAGCCTTACCAACAATGAGAAAACTGATAGTGAGCCCCTTGTAAAAATCACCTTAACTGATGTTAGTTTCATGAGAATGAGCTTCTCCATTATTTTTCCCATCTTGGGTTACCATGTAAATTTTGGTTTTCATGGTGTTGATGTTTTTGTGCTTTCATGTTCATATCTGTTATAAGTTTATGATTGCTTTAAGTATTTTATGGATTAATATAAGTTAAGGAAATTATTTGATAATAATTGATTCATTCCCCTTCTCATTTATTTGACCTGTTCAACATAAGACTCCAACAAAAGCACACTTAACATGGAGTTTTCTCCAAGGTTAAACCCACTTAGGTCATCAATTGATAAGTAGTAGATATTTTCCACAACAAGTCCATTCATTCTCATGAAAGATGGGTTCTTGTGAACCACTAATCATGAAACATGGGTTAATGAGTTTGACTCAAAAACTACATAGTTGAATCCTAATAGCATTATCATGATTTGATTTTCTGTGGAAAGTATATCCTACTTATCAATTGATGAGCTAAAGGGGCTTTGTAATGAACGATCCATAAGGAACAATACTTGCTGAAGGTTTTGCAAATGGGGTAGCAAGCTAAGTGGGTTTAACCTTGGAAGAAACTCCATGGTTAAGCACAATTGAGTTAGAGTCATACTAGGATGAGTGACCTCCAAAAAAGGCCCAATGCTTCACTTCTGTGAGCATCACTTAGATGCAGTGAGTGTCAGGTCTCCCATCCATTCATGTGAGAGATGGGTTCTTGTGAGGCACTACTCATGCAACATGGTTCAATGAGTTTGACTTGAAAAGTACACGATTGAATCTTGATAGCAATATCCCAAGTTGACTTGCTTTGGAAAATATCTCCTACTTATCATTGTTTAAAGTCACTTGATTTTGAATTAATGTTTTGGGTTGGTTTTTTTTGAATCAATGTTTCAAATAATCTTCCATGAATCATTGTATGAATAACATAGTTAACAAATTAGATCTTTTGAATTAATTTGTGTAGTCATTTTATAATTAGTGTTTTAGATGGATCACCATAAACCATCATTTGTATGATAGATGGTATATTGATGACAATTTTGTAGAGACTAAAAATTAACTAAATCACATGAAAATTAACTTCCTTTATTGAGTAACCTTGATAGGCTCTACTCTTAGATTAACTAGACTTGATTGTGTTCAAGTAAATTACTATTTAGAGTGGATGACATTAATCAATATAAGGCATTTTAATTGAAAAAAATTGAAGTTAACAACCTAAAACACTTGATTGAAAATAAATTGTTATTGGAACGATAAATAGATAAAAATTTGTATCAATTTATATGGTTAATTGAAAATGAAAAATTGAGAAAATCTTGGTATTGAAGGATTCCCATTAGATCATATGCTAGTGTTAAGTGTAGACACTTGTGCAACCATATGATTGAAAAAAATTGAATACAATTCTACTTAAAAATGTGACTTATTTATACAAGACTTCAATGGAAAAATATAGAGTAGATTACACATGGAGAGATAAATATAATTACTAGAAATCACACTATCTAGTTGTCTTGGAAATGAGAAGACTAGCAAAGAGGGAACATATATCACCAAGCTTTTGAAGAGCTATATATCTCCTTAATGACAAATTTTGACTAAAGAGATAAAGTGCAACTATTTTTGGTTGTTATAAGGAGCATACCTTGAGGTTAAACTATTTTTTGAATTTTTAACCTTTTTCAATAATAATAATGGAAAGGCTACTTGTAATGCAAGTAAAATAATAATATGACATCAAATACAATAAAATAAAAATGATAATACTAGCGAATGAAAATGTAATCTTTAAATGCCAAATATGTTAGCATAAAGGGACTCAATAACTATAAACAAGAAGCCAAAGCAATACAATACAAAGAAATGCACCCCACAAAGCTTTTGTTGAGTCAACGAAGAATACAATGTTGATTGTAAGGATGATACTACACTAGCATGAGTTTGATGATACACAATAAACTTCAAATCAAGGTAATGTTTGAAGGAACTCACATAGCTAATAGAAATTGAGGATAGCTTTAAATAGTTCATATCTTGCAAGATAAAGAGCTAGAATGCCATAGAGATTAATCCCATATAATAGTTTCTTTAAAAATTTCTTAGAGGGAATGATGAGACTAATGGTTTCTTACTATTGGAAAAGGTGGTAGAGTAGAGAGACACTTAGTTATGATCAAGGATTGACAAAAAAATGTGTGATGTTAGTGCGTTGCTTGGATATTTGTGCTTGACACTAGTGTGTGGACATTTCCAGAAATGTTAACACTAGGACATAACACAAGGATGACATGTAGGGCATAAGGTTGGAGACAAACTATAATAAAAGGTAGTAAGCCTTTGTCATTTGAAAACAGAGAAGGCTAAGAACAATAAAGTGGATATAGAACCTAACATGAAATTGTAAGGGTATACAAATTTTGATTTACATTTTTCCTTCACTTTAGTGGGCTTATGAATTAGGCTAAATATGTGAGATAATGTAAAGGAAATACAAGAAAGTAAATGCACCAATGCAGTGTCAAACATTGTACATCTTGCAATTTTATGTTACACGACATCTCCCTTTTAGCTTGATAAAGAAATTTTTTAAATTTTAATACAATGATATCAAAATATGTTCATAATATAAAAAAATACTTTGTTTCTATCCTTTTGGGTCCAATTTTTCTAGATGAAAGTAGTGTAATGCCCCGCCAGAGAACCCAAGAGAAATGAACCTAAACCCTGATACTAGGTTTACAGAATAATTTTTTTCTTTAAAAGTTTACACAAAACAATGATAACAATACATTAAGCAATACAACACAAGATAACTCATACACATAAATGTAACTCATTCAAAGATTACAAATCCCAAGGGTTCCATGACGTAGAATTACGTATTATTAAATTAATTATTTAGATTAAGCATAAGTATAGAATCTCACATGACAAGTGAATACCAAGTATATCATCACATAAGTGAATACATAGATACAATTGATACCATAAAGTATACAGGGTATGTAATAATAACCAAGTACGAATGAAAGATAAGAGAAAGTCCCCAAAGAAGTACACGAAGAAGGGTAACAACAACAAGGATCATCTAGCACTAGTACAAGAACGTCAAAATCTCAAATGGTAAAAGAATCACTACCACCCAACCTCATAGAACCAAAGGTCCACTCCCACCATGCCAAGGAGATAAAAACAAACCCCACTCAGACACCAAACACAAAATCAACCACAAAACAACACCTAAGCAAAGGATCCTACAAGCTCTCAATCTCAAGAGGTACAACACACACTGCAAGGAAGATACAACTAATCTAGAGGAAACCAACACATGTAGAAAACCTAAGATGCATATGGGGAAGTGTCATCACATACGTCTAACCCTTGAGTTTTGTCTTAACATCCTCTCTAGACCCCAACACTCAAGTGACCATATGTGGTATTGGTAAACCTCTCATATAGACAAGGCTACTAATAGTGCCATAAAAGACACCACACTGAGTGACAAGCATCATCTCATCCTCCATCCTAGCTTGTACTAGTGCTCAAGTATGGGCGAGGAACAAAACCATATTATTAATTCATTTTAAACTCTCAATGTATTAAGTTATTACTTTATTAAGTTACCTACATTGAGTTATCTTGGCAGCCACTTAGGGCCCAACCCCCATTGCAAGCCACTCCCTCTCTATACACTTAGTTAACCTACCTAAGCTCTTAATTCATAAATAAATCTCATATGTCACACAAAAGCATAATGATCAAATCTCATCTCCATAAATACCATTAGGAACACATACTGGTCGTCAAGCCATACATCATGAATACATTCTCTCAAAGAGGTCACATAAACATGAGCTTACACAATTAGGTTGGGTAAAATAATTGTGACTAAGTCAACATCACATATACATTGAAAATACACATGTCGCGCAAAGAAATCAACCCTCAAGCCTTTGGTGTGCCACTCCTAAAGTCAACATAATTTCTCCAAATGAACACCATCAAATAATGCAATAAAATTCACCAAGTAGTCAAACCATAATACAAGTCTCACTTGTGTAAGAACAATCAATTTTATTTACTAAAGTCCAGTTTGACTATAAAAACATTCATATAAAATTTCATGCATATATACCTATTTAATAAATAAGTATTTAAATAAAATCTCCATGCATATCAAAATACCACGTGTTTAATAATAAAATAATGATATTAACTTTCCAAATATAAATATCATCTCTATATACAAAATTTATTGAGTAAATTAATATTCTATATAAAAATTTCAACTTTAATAAATATTAATTAATATCTAATAAATTAAAATCATTTATCAACTAATAATAAATATTAAATTACTATTTAATATTTATTAAAAATATCTATTATTTAAAATTCATTAATATTAATAACATTTAATATTTACTAATTATTAAAAATAAACATTATTTTAAAATTTTATTGAATTAAATTAAATTATTTTTTTAATTTTTTTTTAAAAACCCCTTTGAAAGGGGGGCTCGGGGGCCTGCAACACCCTCTACTATGTATGATAGGGGTATTGTCGCACAATAGACCCTTTGTCATCAGTAGTAGCAGGGCTGCCATGGCACCCTTGTGGGGGAGAGAGGTGGTGACCGCCCCCTATTGATACTCTCAAATTCTTGAGATTACCATTGTTGAAATTTGTAGAAGCCCTTTGAAAATTTGAGAAAGTGCCATGTTCTAGCCTTCAAGCATCTAGATACCTTGCGATTTTCATGCTTTATCATCTAAGGAGGTATGTTCTTCACCTTGCTTTCTGTCCTTATGTTCATTTTTGAACCCCTGTTCTTTTGTTAGGGTTTAGAGTTTTGGATCAATTAAAGCCTTTTCATTAAACCCTACACTGTTATTTTTCGTCGTTACCTTTTTGGCTCATAAGGCCAAGGGGGTAGTCATCATTAAAAGGGGACCTATTTGTTAAAACCTAGAGCCATAAGTAATTAAGTGTGGGTCCTTTAATATTTCGCGCCCCAAGTTGTATTTTCCTAAGGTCTCACCCCGTAGCCTTTCCTTTTATTTCAATGATTTATGGGTTAACTGTTCATGTTTGGCGAGACCCATTTCTTTTTCAAGTGGTGGGCTACGTGTTGTTTTCTCATTTGTGTTGTGATTTGGTGATGATGTCATGTGAAGGACTGAGCTAGTCGCTAGATGGTGAGTTTTTGCCATCTGTCAAGTGTTCATTGATCAACGGTTTACGTTGATATCTTATGTTATGTTCAACATTCCTCCTGTTATAAGATCATATTACTAATGCATCCATGTTTCAACACATGCTTATTTTCAATGGTGATCTTTTAATATTTTGAAAAGGTTCTCAATGGATACTCTGCCCCATTGGTGCTCATGGATTAAAGTGTTGCAAGGATCAACGGTCTTCTTAATCTCATGATAAAACTTGCTCGAAGATTATTCAATGCAAGATCATGAGATGGTGCCGCATGTCTTGGTTCATTTGTGACTGAGAGCGTGGGGCCGAGTTACGTGAAAGTTGGTGATAGATGGAGACGGTTGATTGGTCAAATCTAATTGCAAATTTTTTTAATATTGAAGTTGCCAATTATACCGTGGTTAAAATATTTGCAACTTATGTGATAATATTTTAGCACATGGGTAAAATCAACGAATATGTTTTGATCTAGTAAAAAAGGTGATTGAATTTTATTGCATAAGGATGAGTTTGTGTTTCAAGTGACGGTTAAAGAAATGACAGGATTGATGGTTCTTGTGATCTCGTGATCCAATTTAATCGATCTTTATCTAGCGCAGGATCACGAGATCTTGCCATGTGTTCGTGGTTGTCCAGTGTTGATAAAGGAGGTGATGGGTGATGAGGTGATGACTTGGACATTTCCATTTGTCAACTTATCAGTCAACATTCCAAGTCAAAGATCGACACTCAAATGGACCAGTGGTTGTTGTTTGACTTTCTAGAAGGGAAGGGATCGATGGTCTATCATGTGCAATATAAGGGTTAGTGGAAAATGGCTGAAAGCTAAAATGGTGGTAGACCATCATACTATCACAAGATTTTCACATGGCAGTAAGGAGGAGTTTCAAAAGCAAGGACAAAGACGTGACAGGTTTTCCATAAATGAAGGTGTTTGATGTGGCATGCACAAGATGTTTAGGTTTATAGTGGGATGACAACAAGATTTGATACTGTAAAGGAAGAGATATGTAGAATATTACACACAAACAACTTTTTTGGTCTTCAAAGAGTATAGTCACAAGATTTCTTCCTGTTATATATAGATTTAGAAGTAATAAATTATTCTTCTTAGAAGAATTCATTATTCAGATATTAATAGAAATGGATTTTCTAAAGAAGGAAGGTGACTTTTGGAACATGGCCAAATCTGTGAAGATACAATTGTAGGAAGTTTATTGGGATAGAAAGGAGCCATGTGTATCATAGCCAGAGGGGTATTTAAATGGAGAGTGATAGAAAAAGGGATATTTAAAGAAAAATTGTACTGCAAACTCAATATCCACAAGGCTAACACTCTCATACTTACTAATGATGGTGTTGTAGAGAGGTACAAGATGAAGAAGAGGTCGATGAGAACTCAAAATTATGCAGTAACCTCTAGAAAGAGGGAGGGAGGTTTCCCAGAATCTTGCATCCTTGCGCACTCTACAACAATGCCTGTCAATGATGGGCTTGAAATATTTTTGAAAATATTTGATACACATCAACTTTAAAAATTTGATGGCCCATCTAGGGCATGATATTGGCACGACTCATAACTTTCCATTTTCATCAGCTGGCAGTTTGTTCACCTTTGAAGGTTAAGAGATAGCATAGTATGCTAGTGTAATGATTTTATGTATCAAATTTTGTTAGGTCAGTTTTAGGTTTTGACTCAAAGCTTGATGCATTCCAATTAATTTTGGAATCTCAAGGTCATTAGTGTAGGAGGGAGAAGATGTCTTGGTCAATCAGACTGAAGAGGGATAGGTGGAAGCATCATATCGGGTCTGATTTCCTTTTCTTGTCTATATATTATTTCCTTCTCTCTTCTCAAGGGATTCTGGCTTGGGAGCTTGAGGTTTTCCAACATTTTGGTTCCAGTAGCAAGTTTTCTGGTTGTGGGTAGTCTTTTAAATCTTCCATAGAGCAATATTATGATTTTGGGTTGAGTTCTTTTGTAGTGTTTTCTAGTTGTATGTTGTATTTATGTTATATGAAAAAGATAACATGGATTTTCAATGAAATATAATACTAGTTCAGTTCTCTCCATTGTACACACCAATTAAGTTTTAAGAGAAATAAAACAAAGTTTTATTCTTGCTTAGTGTCTTGTTGTGAGATATGTGGATTTTATTTCATGCCTTGGTCTAATGGATCAATTAAATGATTGTTAGAAGTTACATATTTACTGGGTATATGCAAGGATCTGATAAGTAGCCTGGGTTAGGATTACAATTAAAGGGTGTTGTAATGAAACATTTCTTAGAGCATTTTCTATTGATAAACTCTGTTGTATAATATTTTTCTTATCATGACTCCAAGGACCCATAGGATGAGGCACTGATCTTAGCTGGTTGTGGGGTTTTACATATGTTTTGTCTACTCATATTCCTTCTGTTCTCTTGCTAGAAATCTATTTTAAATCATAGAACACCATTTACTTTTATGCAAAGCTTGTGTCCTACCCCGTCTCATACTCCATGTAGGTTGATGTTCAATGGGTGATTAGCCTTCATCAGTATCTCCCTGTCATGTTTTGATGCCTTATATGAGACATTTCTATTTGTACAATGCCATATTATAAGTTTGTAAAGTGTGTATTGAAAGGGCATTGAGGTTTACCTGCCTTTGTTTTTGTAGAGCCTAAAGTGTAGAAGGATTTCTATCCTTGTTAGTTGGTCTAGTTCTCTTAGGAATTTTCTGCTTGGAGTTGGCTTCTCCAAAGATTACTGGTAGCTACTTTGTAGTGTAAATCCTGTCAAACCAGGAACCAACACCCCCCATGATAAAAATCTTTCTTATAATTTTTTTTAATAATTTTTTTTCTTTTCTCTGGTGAAAATACTAGACAATATTTTTCCAACAACTGGTATTTTATTTTATTTTATCTATATATATTTTTAAAGGATTTGAAACTGAATATATATATATATATATATATATATTACACAAGTTAAATACATATATACATTCTCTAATAAATTAATTTTCCTAGACGATGAAAATCAATACCAAATGTAAAATAATTATCCAAAAGATTCTGTGGTTCCAATTTGTTCTAATTTTTAGAATTTCCTTCTCGAGAATATAAACAAAACCCTAATAGGTTTAATTCTATATTTTCTTAATTATTTTCCTATAATTTCTCAAAGGCAAACCTAGGATTTTAACATGTTTATTTAAACATAGTTTTCTCTGAATTGAGTACAAGGGTTTCCAAATCTAGGCTTTTACCAAAATCTTCTACACAAAAGAAATCAATCAATTCTTCCATCCAATTTCTCAAAAAAAAAAAACCCAAATCAATTCTTTTTTCTACAATTCACAAACAATATTAATTTATAATTTCAATACCCAAATTTCATACAAATCCAAACAGGCACGAGGTAGAAAGTCTTTTCGAAAGGAACAATTTACATAAGTTTCCAAACCCTACCTTAATCCACCAATTGATAAGCAACCACGAAGAACGATCCAAAACTTTAAAAATCCAAAACTTTCAAAAATTCCCCCAGTTCCAAATCCAAAGCCAAAACTGTAATCCTTCAAATCTATGTGTCTAAAATGACAAAGAAAAGACTCTAATAAAGAAAACCCATAAACTAGGGTTGAAAACATGCAACTCCCAATCACATGAATAGAACTCAACTGTTAAAAATAATGAAGCACTTAACTCAAAATCACAGAAATAAGAACTCACCTCCAACCTCATTTTTTATCAAACCTTTATTTATTAAAAGAATTATTTATTTACTTTTCCCCAACTTAAGTCACTTTAATTAACTTTGATTTTAAAAGTTAAAGTTCTAATTTTCATTATAAAGTGCTTTTTAAGTTGCATTATTTAATTTTGATTAATTTAAAATATGCAACTCAACTAATAACCACTTAACTCAAATTGCACATTTAAATTTAATTTTTATTTAATAATTATTAAATTCCTCAATTAATTAATTTTACTTTGTAATTAAATTATTATTAAAAATAGGTAATTAATTAATTCTCACTAATTAATTAACCTTACATTGAATATTGTAATGTATCCTAAGGTTTAATTATTTAATCTCATAATTAATCCTAATTAAAACCTTAATCCATTTTAAATACAAAAACACCACATCAAACCACATGACATTAATACATGAAGAAAACTGACTAAACCCAAAATACCAAAATCAAACCCAAAGGGAAGGTCCACAAATTCACTTCACCTTGATGAATTCAGATGGGAAATCAATCAGATACTTGTCCACTATTTTAGGACAATAGGTGACTTAGGTTTGGATTTGGATCTATCTATTATCTCAACTCTCTTACATTTAAGATATTTCTATAGGACACACTCATCCTAGCAATTTAGGGAAGTCGATGCCCAGTACCTACAATCCTATCATCACAAAGATGAACATGCACACACACACACACACACACACACACACACACACACACATATATATATATATATATATAATATACAAACAATGGTAATAGTAGGGATCAATTGATCATGTGGATATTACAAGCAAGTAACTATGTCTCCGTCCCTCACCATATCAAACACATCAAACAGAAAAGTAAAACATACATATAATCCACGTGAATACATATATAGGGTCGATATGTCAAAAACCATAAATATAAATAACATCATCATAATCATGTAATCAAAATGAAAATAACCAACACACACATAACAATTGGACCTAAAAAGAAACCTATGGGAGGGGTATTACATCCACCTCCCCTAGAATTAGGCTTACTCCTAGAATCCTACAAACAAATAAGGTTACAAAATTACAACGGTTCTCATATGAATATATTGCATGATTCAACTAGGGACTTATGTCCTTGACCCAATTGACCTACTATGATAAAATAAACACCCTAATCTGGCAAATGAATAACTCACACAGTAAATGCCACATTAATTCAAATTGATGCACAATGCATTTCAATGTAAATGAAAATATTATGAATTACTTCCTACTTTCTATCTTTCCACATTTGATTACAACACTCACATAAATCACACAAGGGAAAAAAGAAGCAAGCTAACTACTAACTCACAACAACACACTCAAACAAGCTATGAGATAGTAGGGGCATAAAAGTATAGTTTCAATACAATGGTTTTGAAATATAAAAGAGTTGTGTCTATGTTTTAGTTTCAAGTTTAGTTACAAGACACCTAATGGGATTACAAACTCTCAATCTTCATAGTGTAGAAACTCAGGCTTTGATACCAAGTGTAATTCCCCACCAAAGAACCCAAGATAAATTAACCTAAAACATGATACTAAGTTTATAAAATATTTTTTCTTTAAAAGTTTACACAATAATAATGATAACAATGTAGAAGAAATACAACATAAGATAACTCATACACATAAATGTAACTCAAACAAAGATTACAAATCCCAAGGGATCCATGATGTAGAATTACATATTATAAAATTAATTATTTAAATTAAGCATAAATACAAAATCTCATATCACAAGTGAATAAAAAGTACATCATCACATAAGTGAATACATAGATACAACTAATACCATAAAGTATACACAATGAAATAACATCTACTGCATAAGTCATAGGGTATGTAATAATAACCAAGTACAAAGTACAATACACTGTATGAAAGATAAGAGCAAGTATCCAAAGAAGAACAAGAAGGGTAACAAAAATAAGGATCATCCAACATTGGTACAAGAACATTAGAATCTCAAATGGTAAAATAATCACTACCACCTGACCTCATGGAACCAAAGGTCTACTCCCACTGTGCTAAGAAGATAACAATAGACCCCACTCAGATACCAAACACAAAATCAACCACAAAACAACACCTAAGTAAAGGATCCTCAAAGCTCTCAATCTCAAGAGGTACAACACATACTGCACAAAAGACACAACTAATCTAGAGACAACCAACACATGTAGGAAACCTAAGATGCATATGGAGAAGTGTTATTACATATGTCTAACCCTTGATTTTCATCCTAGTAGCCTCTTTGGACCCCATCGCTCAAGTGACTATATGCAGTATCGATAAACCTCTCATATAGACAAGGCTACTAATAATGCCAGAACACACACCACACTGGGCGGAAAGGATCATATCATCATCCATCCTAGCATGTACTAGCGCTCAAGTATGGGTGAGGAACACATACATCTTATTAATTCATTTTAAACTTTAAATGTATTAAGTTATTACTTTATTAAGTTACCTACAACAAGTTACCTTGGTAACCACTTAGGTCCCTGACCCCCATTGCAAGCCAATCCCCCTCTATACACTTAACCTACCTAGTCTCTTAAGTCATAAATAAATCTTATAAGTCACATAAAAGTATAATGATCAAATCTTAGTTCCATAAATACCATCAAGAACACATACTGGTCCTCAAACCATATATCATAAATACATTCTCACAAAGAGATCACATAAATATGATCTTACAAAATCAAGTTAAGTAAAATAATCGTGACCAAGTCAACATCACATATACATTAAAAACACACATGTCACAAATAAATCAACCCCCAAGCCTCTGGTGTACCACTCCTAAGGTCAACGTAATTTCCCCAAATGAACATCATCAAATAATGCAATACAATACACCAAGTAGTCAAACCATAATACAAGTCTCAATTGTGTAAGAACAATCAATTTTGTTTACTAAAGTCTAGTTTGACTATAAAAATGTTCATACAAAATCTCATGCATATATATCTATTTAATAAAATCTCCATGCATATCAAAACACCATGTGTTTAGTAATAAAATAATGATATCAAATTTTCAAATATAAATATCATCTCTATATATAAAATTTATTGAGTAAATTAATATTCTATAAAAACTTTTAACTTTAATAAATATTAATTAATATCTACTAAACTAAAATCATTTATCAACTAATAATAAATATTAAATTACTATTTAATATTTATTAAAAATATCTACTATTTAAAATTCATTAATATTAATAACATTTAATATTTATTAATTATTAAAAATAAACTTTATTTTAAATTTTTATTAAATTAAATTAATTTTTGTTTTGTTTTAAAAACCCCTTTGAAAGGGGGGCCTACAACACTCTCTGCCATTGCATAATAGGGGTACTACCGCACAACATACCCTCTACTGTCAAGGACAACAAAGCTGTTGTGGCACCCTCGTGGGGGAGCAGGGTGGTGGCCGCCCCCCACAATAAAATTATTTCTTATAATTTTTTTGTATTTTTTTCCTTTTCTTTGGCGAAAATACTAGACCGTATTTGTGTGTGTGTGTGTGTATTTCACAAGTTAAATACATATATACATTCTCCAATAAATTAATTTTTCTAAAAGATGAAAATCAATACCAATTGTAAAATAATTGTCCAAAAGATTTTGTGGTTCCAATTTGTTCTAATTTTCAGAATTTCCTTCTCAAGAATATAATCAAAACCCTAATAGGTTTAATTCTACATTTTCTTAATTATTTGCCTATAATTTCTCAAAGGCAAACCTAGGGTTTTAACAGGTTCTTTTAAACATAGTTTTCTCCGAATTGAATACAAGGGTTTCCAAGTTTAGGCTTTTACCAAAATTTTCTACACAAAATAAATCAATCAATTCTTCCATCCAATTTCTCAAAAATAAAAAACCCAAATCAATTTTTTTTCCTACAATTCATAAACAAGATCAATTCATAATTTCAACACCCAAATTTCATACAAATCAAAATAGACATGAGGTAGACAGTCTTTTCGAAAGGAAAAACTTACATAAGTTTCCAAACCCTACGTTAATCCACTAACTGATAAGAAACCACAAAGAATGATCCAAAACTCTTAAAATCCAAAACTTTAAAAAATTCCTCCAATTCCAAATCCAAAAAGGCTCTAATAAAGAAAATCCAAAAACTAGGGTTGAAAGCATGCAAATCCCAATCACAGGAATAGAACTCAACTGTTAAAAATAATGAAACACTTAACTCAAAATCATAGAAATCAGAATTCAACTCCAACATCATTTTTATCAAACCTTTATTTATTAAAAAGGATTATTTATTTAATTTTCCTCAACTTAAGTCACTTTATGTCAATTTTGATTTTAAAAGGTAAAGTTCTAATTTTCATAATAAAGTGTTTTTTAAGTTGCATTATTTAATTTTGATTAATTTAAAATATGTAACTCAATTAATAACCACTTAACTCAAATTATACATTTAAATTTAATTTTTATTTAATAATTATTAAATTCCTCAATTAATTAATTTGACTTTGCAATTAAATTATTTATTAAACATAGGTAGTTAATTAATTCTTATTAATTAATTAACCTTATATTTAATATTTTAATATATTCTAGGGTTTAATTATTTAATCTCATAATTAATCCTAATTAAACCCTTACTCTATTTTAAATATAAAAATACCGCATCAAACTATGTGACATGCATACATGAAGAAAATTGACCAAACCCAAAATACCAAAATCAAGCTCAAAGAGAAGGTCCATGAATTTACGTCACCTTGACGAATTTAGATGGGAAATCAATTAGATACTTGTCCACTATTTTAGGACAATAAATGGATTAGGTTGGGATTTGGATCTGTCTGTTATCTCCCCTCTCTCACCGTTAAGATATTGTGATATGGCATGCTCATCTTGGCAATTTAGGGAATTTGATGCCCAATACCTATAATCCTGTCATTACAAAGATGAACATGTACATATATATAATATACAGACAATTATAGGGATCGTTCGATCATGTGAATCCTTCAAGTATGTAACTACATCTCCATCCCTCACCATATCAAGCATATCAAACAAAAAAGTAAAACATACATATAATCCATGTGAATACAGATATAGGGTCGATATGTCAAAAACCATAAATATAAATAACATCATCATAATTAGGTAATCAACATGAAAATAACCAACACACACATAAAAAATGACCCTGAAAAGCGGCCTATGAGAGGGGTATTAAAATGATGGATAGATAAATTCATCTAAATCTAAGATAATGTCCAAATTTCATTTCACCAACTTTCCTTGCCACATGTCATGTTTGTTTTCTTGACCGTTTGGTTCAAATTGTATATGTAAATGTCCATATTTTGATGAGCAGCATAAGAAGGATTAAACTCGCATCAAATAGGAAGTAATAAACTTCTTTTGAGAGTTTAGTTGGTTTATTTGATATGGCCTCCTATAGCTAAATTCTTGAGTTAATGGTTTATTGAGTGTTGGTTGTTCTCCAATTTGAGTACCAATTTTTTACCACACATCTTTGGCACCCA
Source organism: Chamaecyparis obtusa (assembly GCA_027943335.1). Taxonomy (NCBI): domain Eukaryota; kingdom Viridiplantae; phylum Streptophyta; class Pinopsida; order Cupressales; family Cupressaceae; genus Chamaecyparis; species Chamaecyparis obtusa. The sequence goes on from BSBK01003419.1 coordinate 637,486, forward strand.
GTGTTCTTTGACCAGACATTTTTTGACCAATTTGCATGATGAGAAAAGACACAAAAGAGCTATCTATTATATCAGTCGAACACTAGTCTCTTATGAGCTCAACTATATAATGATTGAGAAGGCTTTCCTGGTGGTAGTATTTACTTCCCAAAAGTTCAGACACTATATGTTGGCCTACTCAACACAATTGATTACAAAAATTGATCCTCTCAAGTACTTGTTGACAAAAGAAACATTAATAGGACAATTGGCTAAATGGGTTATGATCCTCAGTGAATTTTCCATCACATATGTTGACCGGAAGGAAATCAAAGGGAAAGTTTTGGTAGATCATTTAGTAGATGCACCTCTACAAGATTCCCATCCCCTCATCACTGAGTTTCCTAATGAGTCCATCTTACATTTAACACAACATTCTTGGAAAATGTACTTTGATGGCTCATTTACGCAACAAGGCATTGGGTGTTGGAGTGTTGTTCATCTTCCCAAAAGGTTACAAAATTCCTAAGGCATACAAGATGCTTCCCATGCACAAACAAGGTGGCAGAATATGAAGGGTTAGCTATTGACTCAAATTGCTATCGAGTGGAAGATTGAAGAACTCCATGTCTATGGTGACTCTTAGCTGGTAATCAACCAAGTCACTGATGAATGTCAAATTAGAGACAAAAAGCTCTTGCCTTACAAATGTCTGGTTGATGATCTAAAGAAATATTTTGTATTTATCACCTTTCAACAGTTACCACATGCAAAGAATGGAATGACTATGACTTCTTGGTGGAAGAACTCCCCTTTCCAACCTATGACACGTCGGATTCCTAGATTATTTGCACCATCATATCCCCTAATACCTCTTGTTTTAGATGAATCTATGCTTACTTGAAAAATCAAACCATACCTGATTCCCTTTCCCAGAACCAAAAACAAAACCTCATTCAAAATGCCTCTCGGTATCTCATTATTATAGATGACTTGTTTAGGAGAAGTCTTGATGGTACACTTCTTATGTGTTTAGAGTGTGAGGAGTCTGAGAGAGCCCTTAGGGAAGTTCACAAGGGTATTTATGGATCACACTAAAACAGTTTGTCTTTGGTGAAAAAGATTCTGAGAGCAGGGTACTACTGGCCCACCATGGAAAAGGATATTGTTCACTTTGCTAAAACCTGTCAAAAATGTTAGTTCTATGGGAATCTTATTCATGTTGGCAAGTGATGTTTGAGAGAACTATGAATCACTTAAGGGTTGTCATTTATGGAAACACTTATGCTGGAGTGATCACATGAAGTGAGTATAGGTATTGGAGACACGGTCATGAAAATGACTAAGTACAAAATTAGAATAACAGTATACTATAGTACAATTTTGGTCAGTGAAGATAGCATATGATATATTATGGCTTGTGAAGTTAGAGGAAGACATTTTTGGATATGTATGACCTTCAATTAAGGTTGCATGTGTTTTGGTATCGATATCAGTAAGAAACAATGTTGTAAAGATATGCGAAGATAGAGAAACACTGAAACAGGGTATGTGAACAATTGCGATGATTGGGGGAAGGCTAGACGGTATGGTAACATGCTAAGTTAGATGAAAGTTGTATATTTATGACACTTTGGTAATACAAGATCACCGAATCTACATTTATCATTTGTATAAGTAATTGTTATGTTTTGTATTATATTTGAGAGTCGACTGGATGACATAATTGATATAAGTATAGAGTGTTTTGTGGAAGCAATAAGTGTGAAACTATGTGATAGAAATGGATGCGAATTTGGGATATTAGTAAAGGCAGATAGAAGATGTGAGATCTAAGATTGACAGAGCTATAACTGGAACTATCAAAGCATAGCAGATGCTTGTATTGTTCACTACTTGAAGAACACTTTTGTAATAATGTTCTGATTGTAAGAGTTGTAAACTCACCACACCTTTAACAAGGTTTTGGTATACCCCTAACAGGGTTTTGTATTCCTCTAACAAGGAAATGTACTATGTAATACTCAACTCCTAACAAGGCTAGATCTCCTAACATGAATTCCATATTTAAGTGCATAGTTGTGGGTACCATCCCCATCGGGGTTTTCCCTTGGCCAAGGTTTCCTCGAAAACAAATAATGGTTTTATGAGTTATGTGTTTATGTTCTTTTCATTTCAGCATTGATATGGTTTATTTGCAATTGGTTGAAGTTTAATTTAAAGTGTTGTAATACTAATTCACCCCCCCTCTCAGTATTACTTAATCCTAACAATTGGTATCAGAGCTATTGGCACTTGGAGAGAAAGCCTAACATCTTTAGGGAGATCAGAATGAATTCAAAAAGGTCTCAAGAAAACATTGAAGCAACACTTGATGACCTGGACAAAGAAAAGGCCGAGAATGACGAATTGAAATTCAAATTAAGAAGAGTAGAAGGTTTCATTAAGAAACTAAAGGAACAACTTGAAATTTCAAAAAGTTAGAGACAAGACCTTATGGATAAGATCAAAGAGGATTCAGACAATGATACATCAGACCAAGTAAAGAAGATGGAGCAAGAAAAAGAGAAAATCAATCTTCTGATGATTAAAGAAATTCAACATGAAAAGGATGCAAGATACAAAGTTGAAGAGACACTAAAAGAAGCAAATGTGCAGATAGGACAAATGAAGATTGAACTTGATCACTACAAGGATAAATGTCAGCAATTGGAGAAGTAAAATCAGATCATAAAAGGTGAACTCACTCAATCCAAATTGCACATTGAGAAGCTACACATGAGCAGTGATAAAATTGACGAACATAGAGAAAGACATAAACCTAAAGGAGACATGACTGGAATCAGATACAATGAAGGAGAATGTTCTAAGACTAATGCAAAATCTCATGAAGCGAAGACTGAAGACAAACCTACTTTTGAAGAACCTAAAGATCATATTAGACCTTTCAGAGGTAGATGCTTTGGATGCAACAAAGTTGGACACATGAAAAGAGATTGTAAAAGTAAAGGTCCTTTCAAACCCTTTACTAGTTATTGTTACAACTGTTATGCATATGGACATAAGAAAGTAGAATGTAGAAAACTTGTTCAGTCAAGGAACATACAAGATTACATCAGAGAAGAGTGAACAGCCAAGATCTAACACAAGGACCAGGACCTTAGGGGCCAAGGGATGGCACACCCTACAAATCCAGCCTGCTCAACAACTCATGGAAGCAACACAACATAATGAGAGAGAGAAAGTAGGATCAATCATATATTAACTTCATTCAAATTGATTCATACATGATAGGCTATAAGGCCTTCCCGGTTATGGCCATATATTACAATGAATTACAAAAGTCCTCAAACATGTGAGGATATGTCAACAATCTTGATTCTACTATCTTTTACCTTCCATTCCAAAAACTCACTCCCTAAACTCTAACCAAACAACTATACTTATACAATAGGCTACCAAACTAAGTCGGCCTTTAGATCCACAATCAACAGAAGGAATGGTCAAATCTGGGACCAAACGCTTCCCAATGATGGATACCAACATTAAATCTATGACCCATAATCAATGCACAAGTCGGCCTCAACAAAAAATCAAAATAAACTACTCGGTAATCAAGGATGACCGAGCAACAGACAAGCAACATCGAGTGCCAGTGAAACAACCAACCACCTAGGAGATAACTAACCATACTTGGTAACCAAAAGAAATCAACCAACTACCGACCAACTCGGTCAAAGAAGGAACTAAGCAACACAAACAAACTCCAAAATCTTTTTGGTGACACAAGATTGCCAAGGACCCGAGATGCTCTTGCATCAGACACCTGGGGTTATTTAGAAATGATTCTCCAAATCATTCAGTAGGTCTGATCCGAGCTGCATCTAACTCAGACTGTGAAATCCATGAACTGTCTTCAATCGGTCTATTCTTCCACTTTACCAGATATTCCATATACTATTTACCTCTTGTACTCTTTCCAATTCTTTGTTCCAAAATCTATTCAACTTCTTCATTCTGCTTCTTAGGATATTCCATCGGTACTGTCATGTCTTCATTAGGTTCATGATACTCATACAAATCAACAATGTTGAAAATCGGTGATATGTCCATGTCATCATGTAACTCAATCTCATATGCATTTCCACTGTCAAATTTCTTCAAAATCTTGCAAGGTCCAAACTTCTTCATCTTCAACTTCCCATATGTTCCAACAGGAAATTGACCTTTCTTTAAATGAACCATCACTTCATCACCAACATCAAAAGTCTTATGTCTCCTTGATCTATCAACTCTGTCTTTGTATTTCTGATTACTCTCTTCTAGCTTGATTTTCACATCTTCATGCAATGTCTTATTGTACTTAGAAAATTTAACTCCTTCAACACTTCTCTTACTTTAATCAGCAATGTCTCTCAAATCAGATATACCTCTCAGCTGTATGCCATTCACAATCTCAAAGGGTGTCTTTCCAATACTCCTATTCACTAAATTATTGTATGAAAAATTTGCTTGTGCCAACATAGAATTCCAATTACTAGGTGTGTCTCCAGCCAAACATCTCAAAAGATTTCCCAAACTTCTGTTTACAACTTTTGTCTATCCATTGGTTTGTGGGTGAAATGTAGAACTATATTTCAACTCACTACCAAACTTTCTCCAAAGAGTCTTCCAAAAGTATCCAACAAATTTATTGTCTCAGTTAGAGATAATACTCCTCGGTAATCCATGCAATCTGACAATTTCCTTAAAGAAAAGATCTGCTACATGTACTGCATTTGATGTCTTTCTACAAGGTATAAAATGTGGCATCTTTGAAAATCTATCTACCACAACAAATATAAAATCATTACCTCTTACTATCTTCGGTAAGCCAAGAAAAAAATCCATATTGATGTCAGTCCAAGGTTTGTCAGGTACAATAATTGGTGTATACAATCTAGTATTCTGACTTACTCCTTTTTCTACTTGACAAATTCCACAAGTTTTTACAAATTTATGAACATCTTTATACAACTGTGGCCAAAAGTATTTCTCCTTAAGAAAACTCAAAGTTTTATCAATACGAAAATGTCCAGCCAAACCACTACTATGTTTCTCCTTCATCAAATTAGTTCTCATTTGTCCTCTTGGTATACATAACTAAATACCTTTAAACAACATACCTTCTTGAATGAAATATTCTTCCCATTTTGTACTCGGTTGATCTTGATTATGTTCTCTACACTTTCTCCATGGCTCAGAAAAATCAGGGTCATTTTCATACAAATCTCTCATCTCATCAAAACCAAGAACTTCAATTTTCATCTCGGTCATCATAGATCTTCTTCTACTTAATGCATCAACAACTCAGTTAGTGACTCCACTTTTATGCTTTATCACAAATGTATAACTCTGTAAGTACTCAACCCATTTCCTATGTCTCTGATTCAACTTATTTTGACTACCCAAGTATTGTAAAGCCTCATGATCAGTATACACCATAAATTCACTCGGTATCAAATAATGTCTCCATTTCTTCAGTGCTTGAACAATAGCATAGAATTCTTGATCATACACAAAATATTTCCTTCTAGCATCATTCAACTTTTCACTAAAGAAAGCAACAGGTTTACCTTCTTGACTCAACACAGCTCCAATTGCACTACCACTTGCATCACATTCTACTTGAAATACCTTATTAAAACCAGGCAATGCCAAAATAGGTAATTCAACAACCTTCTGCTTCAGAGTCTCAAAATTTTTATCAACTCCATGTGTCCACTTGAATTCTCTTTTGTCTCCTCTCAGAGTCTCAGTCATAACATTACAAATTGAACTGAAATTCCTTATGAATTTTCGGTAAAAACTTGCCAAACCATGAAATGATCTTACCTCACTAGCATTCATAGATGTAGGCCAATTCAGAATAGCTTCAAACTTTTTAGGATCCATCTTCAAACCATCAGCTAAAATTACAAATCCCAAATACACAATCTCCTCTTTCATGAATGAACACTTTTTCAGATTTATCAACAACTTTTCTTCTTTCAATCTCTACAAAACTTGTCTAACATGCAACAAATGTTCTTCTTTGGTCTTACTAAATATCAGAATATCATCAAGATATACAATCACAAAGTTACCCAAGAATTTCTTCAAAACTTCATCCATCAATCTCATAAAAGTACTCGGTGCATTAGTTAAACCAAAAGGCATAACCAACCACTCATACAAACCTTCTTTTTTCTTGAAAGCAGTCTTCCACTCATCATCTTCTCTGATTCTAATATGATGATACCCACTTTTCAAATCAATCTTTGTGAAATACTTTTCTCTAGTCAAACTGTCCATTATGTCATCCATTCTCGGTATAGGAAACCTATACTTGACTGTTATCTTATTGATTGGTCTGGAATCAGTACACATTCGCCATTCTCCATTCTTCTTAGGTGTCAATATCGTAGGTACTGCACAATGAATCACACTTTCTCTGATCAAACCTTTCTCTAGCAAATCTTGAATCTGTTGGTTCAATTCTTGATTCTTGGTAGGTGTCAACCGATGAGGTGCCTTATTCGGTAAACTAGCTCCAGGGATTAGATCCATGCAATGATCAATACTTCTCTTCGGTGGAAAACCATCAGGTACATTATTAGAAATGATATCACTGTACTCGGTGAGTAACTTACCAATCTCCTTAGGAACACTATCCCCTATTTTCTTACTCGATTGTTAGGAATCACAACAAAACATACATAATTCTTCTTCAAATCCTTAACAAACTTTCTTCCTTCCATCAAGCAAACTTTCACAGATGTGCAAACATTACTAACAGGTTCTTCCATCAAAGGTAACAAAATTTGTTTTCTTCCATCAGACACAATAGTATACTTATGCAATCTCCCATCATATATAGCATGTCTATCATATTGCCAAGGTTTACCCAACAAAATATGACAACAATCCATAGGCATGATATCATACAACACCTTATCATAGTACTTTCCAATTTTCAAATTCACATAACATTGTTCACTTAGCAATAGTGTATGCTCATCTTTGATCCATGAAATCTGATAGGGCTTCGGATGTTTCAACCTTTTGAACTACAATTTTGTGACCATCTCTTCAGATGCCAGATTCTCTGAGCTACCACTGTCAATGATTACCTTCCAAAATTTGTCAAAAACTCTACATCTAGTCTTGAACAAAATTTTTCTTACCAGATCTTCCCTTTTACTTTCATTCCACAGTGCTCTCCTTATCATCAAATTATTTTCCTTCTTAGGTTCATTCGGTGACTCTTCTTGCACGAAAGCATTTCTACTACTACCAGACTTCTTACTAGCATGTGTACATTCAAAAGATCTATGTCCTTCTTCTCCACAATTGTAGCAAGTTCCTCAAAAATTACCTCTGATATAACCACCTCAATAGTTGCTACCTCTACCTCTAGATGAACTTTCACCTTTCCACTTGGTCTTGCCTTTGTCCAGATTTGTTTTTTCAGGTTCAGATTTACCACTTTCACCATAAGATCTACCTCTTCCTCTAGGGAATCTACCACCTCGACCTCTTTGTCTTTTTTCATGTCTCTTATTCAATTTCTCCTCGGCTTTCAATGCAAATTGATAAGCCTCTTCAATGTTCTCCAACTTGACCAAACTGATTTCCTCTTGGATGGAAACTCTCAAACCATTCAGATATATAGCAATTCTTTCCACATCATCCTCATCATGTCTAGATCTGATATCTAATCTATAGAATTCTTCAGTATACTCTTTTATCGAGCTATCTTTCTGCTTTAGACTTTGCATTCACCTAACTAGGTTAATCTAATAATCACAAGGTAAGAACTTTCCTTTCAATTTATTCACCATTTTATTCCATACCTTGATTTTGTCTTTGCCTTTCTTCTTCCATCCAATTGTAGATGCTCCCACCATAAGGATGCATGACCTTTCAACTTTGTGCTTGCAATCTTCACCTTCTTCTCTTCAGATACATTTTCATACTCAAAATATTTTTCCATCTCAGTGATCCAATCTATCAATTCATCAGAATCCAATTTCCCACTATATTCAGGAGGATTGAAATGTGGGGTTTACTTCAGACTTGTCAATGCCTTCAAGAATATTTCCTCACCTTGATCCATCACAAGTGCAGGTTCTACTTCACCTTGTTCCACTTCAACTTTATCATCACTAACATCTTCAAGATGTCTGCCTCTTCTTTGGGCTATTTCAATAGCTTCTAATCTAGCAACAAGTTGTCTCAACATGCCTGCCAATTCTTGATCTGCTTCTCACCTCCCACGAACCATCTTGAGAACCCTCTACAATTGTAGGTCAAATCACAATCTACCACCTGACAAAAATTCAACTAGGGCTTCACAAGAAGGAACCTACAAACCTAGATATATAGACCTAGATCCATATCTCACCTCGCTCTGATACCACTTGATGCAAGGATTGGGACCTTAGGGGCCAAGGGATGGCACACCCTATGAATCCAACCTTCTCAACAACTCACGGAAGCAACACAACATAGTGAGAGAGAGAAAGCAGGATCAATCTTTTGGAAACTGCAATTGAAACAATTGTTGTATTGTCATTGATGTTAAACCTTAACTGGTAAGACTGTTGCTACTTAGGAAAGTACTATATCTATTTGAGTGTTGCTAAGAGCATAGGCAAGGTTGGTAACAATAGCACCTAAGGAAAGGTTGAGTTATCTTGATACTACAAAGTGTACTTGACTATGTTGTACAATGATGAGACAATGTATTGTTTATCTTAGTAAGACTGAAGACTAAACTGGTAGGCTTGACTGAGCAAAGAATGGAGAAATCATGTTTAAGCTGAGTAATGTTAGTGTCGACTAAGTCAGTGTTTGCCAAGCAAAATTCTAGTGTCTACTGAACAACAGTTAATTGTCGAGGAAGACAGTGTAAGCCGAGTAAATATTTTTAGTAATGACCGAGCTTTATACATGAAGACTGAGTAGTTGATCATAGTATTGACTGAGCATCAACATTTTTATATTTGAAGAGAATTTAGTTTTGGAGCTGACATTGTTGAATTCTTGGATTATGTAAAACGTGTTGACTTTATTTATTGATTGTTTGAAAGCATTAAATGCACTATAAAATGTTTTATTGTAAATCTTTAAGAGATTTGAGATGATTCTAGAAAAGGAGCCGAAGAACATGAAGCGGGTAGATTCAATGAATTTGACCTAACCCTAAGATCTACGAATGAGATTGAGTGGCATAAGATGAGTTAACCTAATTGAGGAAAGTATAAAGGGAACCTAAGCATTTGGATATGCAAGTGCATAAGTGAACAGATAATGCTGGAAGATCAGAAAAGTTTTACTGACTATTTAAGCAGGAAAGGCCGAAGGAGAATTGTGGTGGTTGCTTAAAGAAAAGTTTCGAGCAGATCAGAGATGGAGATGGAAAAGTTTCAAAGTCAGTAAACCAACATTAGTGTACGGAATCAGATCTGATATTTGCAAAGTGAGTTGTATATTTTTTAGATAATATTGCTGCTACTTTCTAACCATTGTAATAGTCAAAATCCTTTTAACAGAGGTTGACCTAACAGTCATATGTTAAATCCTTTGAACAAGGTTGCATTCTAATGAAGTGTATGTAATTCCTATGACAAGGCTCACTTTTGACAGGGTGATTGAAATCCTTTAACCGGGTCACACCTAACAGTGTTTAATGTAACCTTTGACAGGGTTGGCTTTTTACTGAGCTCACTTCAGAAGAGTGAAAATAATAGTAGCATGTTACAAAGTGGTTTTTCCCAAATTGGGTTTCCACTATAAATCCTGGTGTTAATACTTGTGTGAATGTTTTGGCTTGAACATTTCTGTGTTTTACAAGTTAAGTTACAGCTGGGTAGTGGACTGCATTGTTATATGTTTCTATTATTGAATCAGTGATGACCGAGTTTATTTTGGTTATTGGATTTGATTTAAAGAAATATTTTTAAGTTTGTTTTATACACCAGGACCTGAGAACAACTGATTCACCCCCCCCCCCCTCTGTTGTTCTAAATCATATTAGCAATTGGTATCAAAGCTTTGTTGCTTATTATTAGTGTTTACAAAAATCAAGTTTAAAGGGGCTTGAAGCAAATGATTAGGATGTATAAGAAGGAGGTATCGAAGCTAAATAAGGAAAACTTCTCTGCATGACAAAGCTTGATGAAGCTACATCTGGCTGGTATTGGTGACTTTGCAAAGTACTTCATTTAGAATAGCTATGTCTCACTTGTCGCACCTTTGACTGCTGAAGAAATGAGAGCTAAGCAAGAACAGAATCAGGCAATGCTGGAAATTGCATCTGCCCTAAGCTATCCAAAATTTGAGGACATTAAGGATTGCACAACTGCTAAGGATATGTGGGATACTCTTGCAAGAATCTATGGTGGTGACTTAAATGTACTGAAAGCAAAGGCCGAGAGTCTTAGAGGTAAGTTTGATGAAATGAGAATGCAAGAAGGTGAAAACATTGCACAATATTGTGGTAGAATAAAAGTTTTGAATGCTATTAGAGGAGAAAATGGGGCTATTGATGATGAAACTATAATTGGGAAAGTACTAAGAACCCTGCATCCTATATATGCTATTAAGATCTTAGCTATTCAGGAATCTAGATGCAACTCTGCTAATGTGCTTACTTTGGAAAGTTTGGTTGGTAAGATGACTGCTTTTGAACTCTCTAACTATGATAATTTCACTATTGGAAGCATTGGAAATGTTGAATCTTCTTTCAAGTCATAGCTAGTTCTGAACAAGCCAAAGAAAGAAAAAGAAAGATGCATCAGTGAAAGTGAAAGTGATAGTGAAAGTGAAAGTGATAGTGACACTTCTGATGAAGAACTGGAAGATCTAGAAGCTCTTATGGCTATAAAACTGAGAAGGGGAAAAGGAAAGTATAAAGGTAAACTCCCTATTATATGTTTTTCATGTAATAAAGTTGGTCATATAGCTTCTAGATGTCCTGATAGGAAGGATAAAGATGATGAAAGAAAAAGAAAACACAAAGACAAAAGAGATGACAGAAGCTACCGATGGAACAAAGACTACAAAGGAAAAGGTAAGAAATCTTGTTACATTGCTGAAAAAGAAACTGACACTGATAGTGATGATTTTGAAATTGAGGTAGTCTATAATGCAATGAAAGATGAATCTGATGAGGATGAGAAAACTGCATTGATATCCTATGTGAACAAGAATGATAAATGGATTATTGACAGTGGTTGTTCACATCACATGACTGGTGACAAAAATAATTTTGAGACCTTACATCATTACAGAGGTAAAAGTGTAAAATTTGGTAATGATGCACCATGTCCTGTTAGAGGAAAAGGTTTGATTAAACTGACTAATAAGATATCTTGTGAAAATGCATATTGGGTTGAAGGTCTTAATTATAATTTGTTAAGTGTTTCTCAGCTTAACAAAATTGGTTACCGAGTGGAATTTCATCACAAGCAAGCTAAAATATTTAATGCTACTGGAGAACTAATTGGAAGTGGAGATCAGACTAGAGGTAATTTGTTCTATCTTGACCTATCTGAAGAAACATGTTTAATTGCACAACTTGATGATATTTGGTTATGGCACAAAAGGCTATGTCATGTTAACTTTGACAACCTGGTAGAGATAATTAAGAAGAAAAAGGTAAGATGTCTACCTAGATTGAAGAAACCTGAGAATGTGATGTGCAAGGAATGCCAGTTAGGAAAAATGACAAAGTCAAGTTTTAAGAGCAATTCCTTTACTTTTGAAAACATTTTAGATTTGGTTCATACTGACCTTTGTGGACCTATGGGTGTACAAAGTTATTGTGGTGCTAGATACTTTATCTTATTTGTTGATGATCATACTAGGATGATGCATGTAATGTTTCTAAAAGAAAAATCTGAAGCTTTTCAATTCTTTAAGTGGTATTTGGATAAGGTTGAGAAGGAGACAGGTAGGAACCTGAAATGTCTTAGATCTGACCGATGTGGAGAATTTACATCAAATGAATTTAATCTATTTTGCAATGATAGAGGAATTAAAAGACAGATGTCTGCACCTAGAACACCTCCACAAAATGGTATAGCAGAAAGAAGAAATAGATCTATCTTGGATTGTGCAAGGACATTGTTGATTGAAAAGAATGTGGCACATAAATACTGGAAAGAAGCTATAAGCACTGCTGTCTACACTCTTAATCGGGTACAGATCAAGAAGTATAAATTTGACACCTTATGAATTATGGCATGGGCATGCACCGAATGTTAAATACTTTAGAATCTTTGGAAGTAAGTGCTATATATTAAAAGACACTAGGAATGGAAAGTTTGATGCTAAGAGTGATGAAGGCATATTCCTAGGGTATTCCACAAAAAGTAAAGCTTACAAGTGTTTAAACTCTAACACTAACAAAATTGTGGAAAGTGTGAATGTCAAAATTGATGAGTATGTAGAAAGAAATGAAGCTGACAGCAAAACAGAACCAAAAGATTATAGATCTTTTGTGTACATTAAGGAAGAAGAAGAGACAAGTAACATACTTGCACCTGATGCCAAGTCTCGGGTAAGCAATGCCGAGCAATAGACAGATGCTGTCGAGCATCAGGAAAACAATGCCAAAAGAGAACAAGAACATGCTGAGCTACAAGAAAATGATGTTGAGTATCAAGAAGAGGTTGCCAAGCATTCAGAAGTTGAATCTGACAATCTTGTTGGGGAACCTGATGAAATAGAGGAGAGAGGAGCTAAACTTGTTTTGGCAAAATATGTAAGAAGACATCACAAGCCTGAACAGATAATTGGAGACAAGAATACTGGAATTCAGACCAGAAGTAAGACTAAGGATCCAACATGCCTACTATGAGAATTTTAACCCAAGTCAACTAGAGAGGCATTAGAGAAAGAAGACTAGATACAAGCAATGAATGAAGAGATTGACCAGATTGAGAAGAATGATACTTGGACTCTAGTGCCGAGACCTGAAAACAAAATTTTTATAGGAACAAAGTGGGTGTTTCAGAATAAGATGAATGAAAATAGTGAAATCACTAGGAACAAAGTTAGGCTGGTATGCAAAGGCTACACACAAGAAGAAGGAATAGATTATGGGGATACATTTGCCCTTGTAGCTAGATTGGAAGGAGTAAGAACTCTGCTTGCATATGCTGCTTATAAATATTTCAAGGTATATCAAATGGATGTCAAGTCTAAATTTTTGAATGGTATACTAGAAGAGGAAGTTTACATATAACAACCAGAAGGTTTTATTGATCCAAATAGAAGACACATGATGTGCAAACTGAACAAAGCACTATATGGATTGAAACAAGCTCCCAGAGCATGGTATGAGAGGTTGCACAATTACTTGATAAAAATTGGATTTTCAAGAACAAATGACACAAGCAATCTGTACATGAAGGATGAAGAAGGTAAAGGTATCTTGTTGGAAATTTTTTTTTGTGGATGACATTATTTTTGGTGGACAAGATGCATTATGTAAAAGATTTTTAAATGAAATGCAAACTGAATTTGAAATGAGTATGTTTGGTGAGATCAAATTCTTTGTTGGTTTACAAGTATATCAGAAGAAGAATGGAATTTTCATTACACAATCTAAGTATGTTAATAAAATACTGAAAACTTTTGGGATGGAAGATGCTAAACCAGTGAGTACTCCTATGGTTACTGGACAAAAGTTATCTAAGAATGATGATGATGCAGAAGTGAATCAGACTTTGTACAGATCCATGATTGGAAAATTAAAGTATGTTGTACATAGTAGACCAGATATTGCACTAGCTGTTGGGATTGTGGAAAGATTCTCTACCAATCCTAAGGAAACACACATGATGGCTATGAAAAGAATTATGAGATACTTGAAAGGAACTGTTGACTATGGTCTATATTATAAGAAGAATGACAAATTTGAACTCAGAGTTAATATAGATGTTGATTGGGTAGGAAATGTAGATGATAGAAAGACTACTGGTGGCAGACCTCTCTTTCTTGGACAAAGATTAGTCTCCTAGACGAGCAAGAAACAAAATTGCATTTCCCAATCTACTGCCGAGGCCGAGTATGTTGTTGCTGCAGTAAATTGTTCAAACTTGGTATGGATAAAATAATTGTTGATATGCATGAAAGAAGAAATCACTGAACCTATTGTTATTTTCTGTGACAACACAAGTGCTATCAATATTTCTAAGAATCCAGTGATGCACACTAAGACCAAGGACATTGCAATCAAGTATCACTACTTGAGAGAATTAGTACAAGATAAAGAAGTCTGAATGAAATATGTGAATACAAAAGAACAATTAGTAGACATATTCACTAAAGCTTTACCCAAAGAAGCTCATGAGTATTTGAGAAGTCAATTAGGGGTCCTTCCCCTAACTGAGGCTGCCTAGACAAGCTAGGAGCACTGCATCAAATATGCTAAAACAAAATATTTGACAAATTGATGTAGAAGATTGTCACACTTTAGGGCTGGCCTAGAGTTGTGAAAAAGAGAAAAGACAAGGAATCAGTCATAAGCAAGATGACATAGGGAGAAGACACTAAACTGCATAGATATTATCTACATCTGATGGATGTATGCTTTAGTTGCTGCTTTGGCATTTTTTTCAAAGAGGGAGATGAACTGATATGATAAGACATGACACTGAAAAGTAAGGGTGATGAATTGAAATGAAGGATCAGGATAGAGGGAGATCTGAATACTTTTGATGGTCACAGAAGTGAGGCTTATAGGATTCTGAATCAGAATGAAGCTAAGGATATTACAAATAATTCTCTGATGAACAAATAAGTTTTTAGATTGGTTGGTAATCCATGTGTTATTTAGGTGATATCATATGGTGTTGCCATCAATTGCAAAGAGAGAGATTGTTGGAAACTGCAATTGAAATAATTATTGTATTGTCATTGATGTCAAACCTTAACTGGTAAGACTTTTTCTACTTAGGAAAGTACTATATCTATTTGAGTGTTGCTAAGAGGATAGGAAAGGTTGGTAACAATAGCACCTAAAGAAAGGTTGAGTTATCTTGATACTACAAAGTGTACTTGACTATGTTGTACAATGAATTGACAATGTATTATTTATCTTAGTAAGATTGAAGATGAAACTGGTAGGCTTGACCAAGCAAAGAATGGAGAAATCATGTTTAAGCCAAGTAATGTTAGTGTTGACCGAGTTAGTGTTTTCCGAGAAAAATTCTAGTGTCGACCAAACAATAGTTAATTGTTGAGGAAGACAGTGTAGGTCGAGTAAATATTTTTAGTAATGACCGAGATTTCTACATGAAGACCAAGTAGTTGATCACAGTATTGACCGAACATCAACATTTTTATATTTGAAGAGAATTTAGTTTTGGAGTTGACATTGTTGAATTCTTGGATTATGTAAAATGTGTTGACTTTATTTATTGATTGTTTGAAAGCATTAAATGCACTGTAAAACATTTTATTGTAAATCTTTAAGAGATTTGAGATGATTCTAGAAAAGGAGCCGAAGAACATGAAGCAGGTAGATTCAATGAATTTGACCTAACCCTAAGATCTACGAATGAGATTGAGCAGCATAAGATGAGTTAACCTAATTGAGGAAAGTATAAAGGGAACCTGAGCATTTGGATATGCAAGTGCATGGGTGAATAGAGAATGCTAGAAGATCAGAAAAGTCTTACTGACTGTTTAAGTAGGAAAGGCTGAAGGAGAATTGTGGTGGTTGCTTGAAGAAAAGTTTCGAGCAGATCAGAGATGGAGATGGCAAAGTTTCAAAGTCAGTAAACCAGCATTAGTGTATGGAATCAGATCTGATATTTGCAAAGTGAGTTGTATATTTTTTAGATAATATTGCTGCTACTTTCTAACCATTGTAATAGTCAAAATCCTTTTAACAGAGGTTGACCTAACAGTCATATGTTAAATCCTTTGAACAAGGTTGCATTCTAATGGAGTGTATGTAAGTCCTATGACAAGACTCACTTTTGACAGGTTGATTGAAACCCTTTAACCAGGTCACACTTGACAGTGTGTATTGTAACCTTTGACAGGGTTGACTTTTTATCGAGCTCACTTTAGAAGAGTGAAAATAATAGTAGCATGTTACAAAGTGGTTTTTCCCAAATTGGGTTTCCACTATAAATCCAGGTGTTAATACTTGTGTGAATGTTTTGGTTTGAACATTTTTGTGTTTTACAAGTTAAGTTACAACTGGGTAGTGGACTGCATTGTTATATGTTTCTATTATTGAATCAGTGATGACCGAGTTTATTTTGGTTATTGGATCTGATTTAAAGAAACATTTTTAAGTTTGTTTTATACACTGGGACCTGAGAACAACTGATTCACCCCCCTCTCTGTTGTTCTAAATCATATTAACATAATCATATATTAACTTCATTCAAATTGACTCATACATGCCAGGTTGTAAGGCCTTCTCGATTACGACCAGATATTACAATGAATTACAGAAGTCCTCAAACATGCGAGGATCTATCAACAATATTGATTCTACTATCTTCTATCTTCCATTCCAAAAAATCACTCCCTAAACTCTAACCAAACAACTATACTTATACAAGAGGATACCAAACTGAGTCAGCCTTCAAATTCACAATCAATGGAAGGAACAATGAAATTTAGGACCACACGCTTCCCAATGATGGATACCAACATTAAATCCATGACCCATAATTAATGCACAAGTCAGCCTCAATAGAAACTCAAAATAAACTACTCGATAAGCAAGGATGACTGAGCAATAGACAAGCAACGCCGAGCGCCAGTGAAACAACCAACCGCCCAGGATATAACTGACCATACTTGGTAACCAAAAGAAACCAACCAAGTACTGACCAACTTGGTCAAAGAAGGAACCGAGCAACACATACAAACTCTAAAATATTTTTGGTGACACAGGATTTCCAAGGACGTGAGATGCTCCTGCATCAAGATCACATGCTACAAATGCAATAAACTTGGGCATATTTCAAGGTATTGTAAGTTGCAGGATAATCATAATAGAAGACAACCTACATGTTTCAAATGGAACAACTTAGGACACATAACAAAGTTTTACAGGTATAATGGAACGAACAATAGAAGAGGACCACCACCTGTGGTTATAAAGATGAATATTAGTGACATTGGTAAAAGTCTTAATGAGTACATAGATGAGTTTAAGAATCATTTCAAGAAAACAACAAATGAATATGATGAGAAGATATGGAAGGTAAAATATTTGAACAAGGCATTGGTTCAGGGAGAGATAGTAGATGCTACTATGCCTTCACATGATGTTGACATTTTTACATCGACCTAGAAGGTTGTATGGCCTTAGGGGGAACATTGAATGGAGACAAAAAAAAATATCCAGCCCTTGATTATGTGGAATAAGCTCATGTGAGATTAGATATGGTATGTACAAACACAATGAATTTTATGTTTGTGATCATAGCACCTAGAGATTTATATCCTATGATCGCAAAATTTATGACTAGATAGCGTGCGAAGTTGAGCTACCTATGATTAATGCATTCACTCACCTTGAAATGGATAAAATGCCTTGAAGAACATCATTTATGTATCATTTGATTAGCAATGACCAAGGAGATCAGATTTAAGAAGCACTACAACCATCTAGCAACTACATTGCATGATCGTTTGAAGAAAAAGTTCCAGATTTCAGCTTATTGAAGGTATTTAGATCATATACTCTTTCAAGAAGATATGAATGCACCTCTGATATTTGATATTGTTGATGGACCAAGGTATAAGTTTAAGAGGCACCCATTTAAGTATTGTGAGGATGATTCAGAAGGAACATTTTTGCAAACCCCTTACAACATGTTACATGTTGAAGATATTAGGGCTTATATACATTGCAAGTATGAGACCATAGGAGATGCAGAAATCTATAAGGAATTAGGAGAGATGATAGAATTTGATGGTAAAATGAAAGAAGAGTTCAAACATCTAGAAGAAAAATATATCATTAATCTAACCCGCCTTAATGAGTTCTATGAAACTGAATGGCTCAAGATCATTCTAAGCAGAATCCATGATCAATTCATTTGGATAGGAGAGAAACTTGTTAAGATATGTAGCTAGATGATTCATGAGATAACCAAATTGGACAATACTGGAGCCCTTCTACTAGCTGAGAAGAATATCAAGAAGCAAGTAGAAACCCTAACTCATTCTAAATGGGATAAGAGAGTGATGACTATGAATGACATCTTTTAGTAAGATGCGAGATTGGTAGCAATGCTACTAGGATATAAGTTGTACTACAACAAAAAACCTAATTCTATGTCAGCAGGAGTAATTATGATGGCCTACAAAATGGTGAAGGAAAACACAAAATATAATCTATGTGAGATCCTAGCACAATAATTCTTGGAGAATGTGAAGATTATCAAGAAGGATAAGTCAAAGGCATTCAGGTTTGGTTCACTTCTGGTCCACATGTACATCCACATTAAGCACAAATTTCCTAGAATGCACCCTAGGGCATGGAAGGATAGTGTACCTACTGGTATACAAATCTCAGAAAGCTACCGAAGATAAGATAAAAATTGGCTAGATGGTGAACTATTTTCAATGACTAAAATTCTTCAAAGGAAAATGAAGGAGAGGTATAGGATACCTGAGGAGATAGTTGAGAAATACAAAGACACAATCTATTTCATGGTTGAAACTGATTGTGTACAATTTGAGGCAGTTGAACCAAGAAATAAATGGTGCTATCCTATGGGGTATGAGTTCAGTTCTGAGGTTCTCACAATGCAAGTTGAACATGTACTAGCAACTGAGATAGACACATCTGAAGAGAGATAGGGAACTTACATGGAAAAGTCAAGAAAAGTTATGGAGGAAAAGGGCAAGGGAACAAGGAAAAGAAAGATTGAGAAAATGGTTGATGACATTGCTATGAAGGCATAAATTACAAAGGAGCAGCTGAGAGAAGTAAGGACAAAGATGATAGAAGGACCCTCTAGCTTGGCAATTGAGGCACCTCCTCCTTCTGAAGCTGAAAAGATAGTAAGTCCTACTCCTAATATAATTGATTTATCAATTACACATGAGAAGATTGCACAAGAGGTTGCACCTATGAGCACACCTAGGAGATCTATAAGATCTAATAAACCAAGCAACCCAAAGAAACAAAAGGTAGAAGTAGAAATAAAGAAGAAAGAGGACAAGGTGATTGAGAAGAAAGAGGAAAAATAAGTATAGAAGAGGCCACAAGATCTGTGGAAGCCGGATATCCAAATTTTACAAAAGAGATTAATAAGAGATGGAAATATGAAGATAGTAAATAGATACTATGAAAGGTATGATTTTTAAAATTAAGAAATAATTGAGGACACAGTAATTGAGAACTTGTTAGTTTACAAGAAGAATTTGCTAGAAATAGAAGGCAATATTCCTAAGGACTTGTATATCAAGTTGGAAATAAGAAAATAGTTAGCACATTCTGAGGATGAGACTATAAGAAATAAGGCTATTGAAGACATGTTACCTATAGTCTCCATACAAGAGAGGGAGAGAATCATTAAAGAGTTGAAACCTCTACTGAGAAAAAAGGCCAAACTTGTGAAGATAATGACAAGTAAGTATGATGAGGTTATATAAGACACACAAAAGGAATTGGACCAAATTCTTATGTACGACATGCCTAAGAAGACTTCACCTCCAAAAGTTACCAAGCCTACACCTTTAGGAATGGGAGAAAGCTCTCGGACAAGTGAAGTGAGTGAGAAAGAAAGTGAAGTTGACAAGTAACCATACTTCTTCATTTCTGGTATGCCTATATCATTAGACACTTCACTTGATGTAAATGATCCATTTCAAGACAATCTGGATAGTGCAATGATGGTAGAAGAGGAAGGACAGAAAGAGGAAGAACATATAAAATAAAAATAATAAGAGAAAGAACAAGAGAAGGAGAAACAACAAGAGGAAAATAAGGAAGATGAGACAACAACAGAAAAAGAAGAGGTAAGAATTGAGCTTAAACAAGAACCGAATACCTCCTCCAACCTATTGTTGGAAAGTATGACCAAACCAGTGAGCATTGATGTGGAAAGCATGGATGAGGATGAACTCATGAGGTTATCTTTCATGGAATTTTCTAAGGCAAAGGAAAGGTCAGAACAAAAGGGGGACAATAATGTAAAGGTGATTGCTAGGGTAGTAGAGACTGTAAATAAAATACTCTCTACACCTCTTATTTTTTAAGGAAAGGATGATGTAGAGAACTTGAACTTGGCATTGGACAACTTTCACAGTCATTTTGAGTCACTATTGAAGATCGTAGAGGATAAGGTTGAAAAGAGATTCTTAGAAAAGAAGTTGAAGGGATTTTGTCAGTCCATCTTAGGGGACTTGGACATTTTGAAAACAACTACAATCAAAGCTAAAAGTTGTGTGGCACATAGAAGAAAGGTATGCAACTATTGCATAAATCTATCAGACATGTTCATAATATTGAAGATATCATAGCCAAGGACAGGGTTACATTAGACAACTTAATGGACAGTTGTGAAACCTCTTCACAAACTGTTTTGGAAATGGACAAACAGACATCCAAAATTTTGGATAAGATAAGTACTTTGAATACAGAGAAAGGGAGGGTAGTGGAAAGATTTGGTTTTCTAAAGAGTCTAATCACTCCTAAGATTTCCATTCTTGAAACTCATCTCACAGAGATGGAGAAGATATAAGGATCAATGAAAAATTATGTACCCACCGAGCTAAAGGTAGCAAAGACTACATCTTATGCACTAAATGGACTGATCCATGTTAGAGAACTTCTGATCAAGTCATGGGATGATGAAGTGAAGACCTTGGAAGACTCTTTCCAAGACATTCTGAATCTGGTGAGTAAGCACTAAGTCTTTTGTGCTTAAGATTTTGAAAATTTGTAACCTTTTCCATCGATGTCAAAGGGAGAGGAAGAGAAGACAAAAATGAGAAGAGGAAAAATAATTAAATAATAAAGAGAGAGAGAGAGATAAAAAGAGAAAGAAAAGAAATGTATAAATAAAAAAAAGAAGAAAAGAAGAAAGGACATGTATATAGAGAAGTAGAAGGAAGATAGTGTTTTGACACTTAGTCATTTTTTGATAAGTGTTGCCATCAATGCCAAAGGGAGAGATTGTTGGAAAGTGATGTTTGAGAGCACTATGAATCACTTAAAGGTTGTCATTTATGGAAACACTTATGCTGGAGTAATTGCATGAAGTGAGTATAGGCATTGGAGACATAGTCATGAAAATGACTAAATAACAGTATATTGCAGTACAGTTTTGGTCAGCGAAGATAACATATGATATATTATGGATTGTGAAGCTAGAGGAAGACATTTTGGAATATGTATGACCTTTAGTTAAGGTTGCACATGTTTTGGTGTTGATATCAGTAAGAAACAATGTTGTAAAGGTATGCGAAGATAGAGAAACAATGAAATAGGGTATGTGAACAATCGCGATGATTGAGGGAAGGCTAGACGATATGGTAACGTGCTAAGTCAGATGAAAGTTGTATATTGTTGACACTTTGGTAATACAAGATCGTGGAATCTACATTTATCATTTGTATAAGTAATTTTTATGTTTTGTATTATATTTGAGAGCCAACTAGATGACAGATTTGATATAAGTATAGAGTGTTTTGTGGAAGCGATAAGTGTGAAACTGATAGAAGTGCTCCAAGGTGTGCTCACACAAGTTACCAAGGACTTCTCTTGTCCAATCTACTTAGGATCCTAATCTCTCTTCTAGAATCTCAATAGCCTCAAGAATCCAAGCCTAAGACTACCCTAACTCCAGTCCAAGAGTTAGTCTTCTTGTGTTTAACCTTGAAGGACAACTATCACTAGTTTTGTCTCAATGCTTCACTACTACTTGGATGACTCCAAGTGCTCTTTTACCATAACTTGTCACAAGTGATTTAGGGGGTCCATTATTCATAAAAAAATCCTTTTTCATTCCCATTGATCTCATTTGAATAGGTTTCAAATATCTTTTCCATCGGGTTCACAATCTAGCTTGCCCTTGGCTTATTAGGCCTAGTGATTTCTAGTAGCCCTAGACAAGGTACTTTTCTCAATTCTTTCTAAAAACCTCCAAATGACCTCCAAAAATAACTTGACATTTGGATACCATTTTGAGAGACCTTAGAGATTTTTTAGGTTTTAGGGTTCTAGGGTCTCCATACAGTAGATTCCTAGATTATAGGGCTAATAGGGCTATTTTTAAGCTAGTTATTGATTTTTTGCTAGAAATATAGGTCAGAGGATTGGAAAATGCCTAATATCACTACTAGAATACAATATATCTATGGTCTATCTAAAACCATACTCCATCCGTGCTTCCATTCTTTCCCCTGCAAATGCACACTACTTCTGTATCATGCACCTAGTCGAGTACACTAGTCTCGCCTAGGGCATGACCTTAAAAATGGCCATCTACTTCTTCAAGATTCTTCCCTACATATGTACACTATACAAAGGCTCCCCTACCATATTTATCCAAACCCTAGTGATTCCCATGGTTGGATTCTATGGGGGATCCATGAAACAAAAAACTACCCTGTGAACACCAGCAAATAGACTGTCTAAAAAATGATTTATTAAAATAACCTAATGAACTCAAAAAAACTCTGGCACTGAATGAAAAACTCTTGAGATTAACCAAACAACACAAATATAACACTAATTTATGCTTTTCAATACATGCATTCACTCTTACACTCAAAACCAATCGTCTGTCACTGCAAATATGAACACAATCTATTTTCAAACTCAAAAAATTCTCTCCACCATATACCTTAGGAAATGGGATCATATTTCAACTAAAACATGCCCTTTCCTATATTTTAGGCCACTAAGCATTGATTAGATCCCTTAACTCTGAATGGGATCAATGTTGTCGATGTTGCATGCAACATTTGCCAAAAATGTAAATGTTGTCATGACAACATTTAAGCAACTTTTCATAATTGCTTCTTAACTACCCTTAATGACCACTAAGCCTTCTTAAATGATGTAGGAACATCATTTAAGCCTTTTAAGGCATTTTTCCAATCTATGCTAAGTCTAGAAGACTTTTGGACACTTTTACATCCATTATCCCATTAAGGCCTAGACTAACACTAACCACTAGAAAGATTTAAACATCTAGGATGGATTGATCCTAGTCTAATCCACCTAGGAACACACTAGCAAGACCTTCTAAGATTAAAAAAAATCCACTAACTTGGCTAAGGTCAGTACAAGACAAAATGAAAAACATGCTTGGGAGTGAGCCTAGGTGCTCCTGCACTAGAAACTATGTGATAGAAATGGATGCGAATTTGGGATATTAGT
Source organism: Chamaecyparis obtusa (assembly GCA_027943335.1). Classification (NCBI taxonomy): domain Eukaryota; kingdom Viridiplantae; phylum Streptophyta; class Pinopsida; order Cupressales; family Cupressaceae; genus Chamaecyparis; species Chamaecyparis obtusa. The sequence continues at coordinate 660,869 of BSBK01003419.1, forward strand.
AAATGCAGATAGTAGATGTGAGATTTGAGTTTTAAAGAGCTATAACTGTAACTATCAAAGCATAGCATATGCTTGTATTTTTCACTACTTGAAGAACACTTTTGTAACAGATTTTTGATTGTAAGATTTGTAAGCTCACCACACCTTTAACATGGTTTTTGTATACCCCTAACAAGGTTTTGTAATCCTCTAACAAGGAAATGTACTATGTAATACTCAGCTCCTAACATGGCTAGATTTCCTAACAAGGATTCGATATTTTAGTGCATAGTTGTGGGTACCATCCCCACCGGGGTTTTCCCTTGGCTAGGGTTTCCTCAAAAAAAATAATGATGTTATGAGTTATGTGTTATGTGTTTATGTTCTTTTCATTTCAACATTGATATGGTTTATTTGCAATTGGTTGAAGTTTAATTTAAAGTGTTGTAATATTGATTCACCCCCCTCTTAGTATTACTTAATCCTAACAATGTAAGAATAACTGAGAGGGGGGTGAATCATTTATCCATAGTCCCGATCACAAAATGTATATCCAAAAACAATTTACTAAAACTTCTGTAGCTCAGTAAACTAAAGTAGTATTATGTCTGTGCTTTTACCAATTACCAGTTAATAACATATAATGATTACTGACCAAATCCAATATGCAACACATAAAGTATGATAACAAAAAATCATCACAATCAGCACATAACACAAGATATTTAACGTGGAAACCCTGTGAAGGGAAAAACCACCTGGGACCGACAACCCAAAAAATTGTTCACTCTTCTGAAGTGAGGTCAGTGAAGACCCAACCCTGTTAAAGGTTGCAAACACACTGTGACGTGTGACCTTATTAGAGGATTTTAGACCAACTGTTATCGTCCAACCAACATTCACTATGGGGTTGACAGGATAACAAATGTACACTCTATGAATGACATTACAAGACTTTCTAGTCCACTCTGTTAAGAGATTTCTCTGTTTACAATGGTTAAAATGTAACAACAGTTGATCTGATTACAACACAAATTCAATTGTAGATTATTAGATCTATGTTAAGCTCATTCAAATCATCTTATCAATATTTTAATTATGTTTCAATCAATATTCAGTAACTTACTATCGCTTGGTAATAGCTTTCTTACGCTCGATATTCTGTGCAGTTCAGTTCTCCTTAACTAGTCAGATCAGACATGCATGAAGCTTGTTCACGCGATATCTTCTACAGTCTCCTTCTTCTAACATGATTTCATTGTGAAATCCTAGTCTCTTAAATAGATGAGTAAACCGTTTTAATTCCATCCATCATATTTTTGCCACTTAATCTCCTTTGTTGATTTTTTCACTTAAACCTTCCTCGGCTGATGTGTCAGTAACACATTTTGTTTCAATCCATTAGATCTTCTTTGAATTATGTTAGCCGTCGATCTTCCTAACAAACATTATATTCATCTCTGATTTTGATGTACTTTACAGCTCATCAACTTTATCAGCTAAACTAGTCATTTAGTTCTTTTCTCTTGCTTGGTTAACAAAGAAATGTGTCGGTGAACACAAGCTCAGCTTATACTGTGATTAGTATACACTACACTGCGTCAGTGTATACTGAATGGTTCTTTAACCAACAACACTACCTTGTGCATTTTTCTCTATCCTTCATCATAGATGAATGCAACATAATCAAGTCAATAACATAAGGTCATAGACTCATTCATAAGTTACCCAATGTATTCCTTATCCTTATCTATCATCTCCATCTTCCTCATGTAGATTTATTCTGTTCTTCATCTCTTTTCTTCTTCTTCTATAGATGTTCGGGTATAGTAACTTACAAGATAAGTACTGTCGAAACTAGTTGACATCAATGATAACATATTACTGATTTAACCATCTTACATATCTAATTAGCAACTCAGTGATCTTAAATCATAGATCTTCAAGTTATACAATGTATTCAAATCAGTTGTAGTTCATCAATCTCTCCCTTTGGCATTGATGGAAACAAAAGTAATATGAAATATTCCATACACATACCAAACATGTATTCTACAACTCTATCAACAAATGATGTAATAGTACAAGGTCTCCCTAGCTTAATATGTTTGATCACTATGTTACATAAAAACATTTGTAATTGCAGACTAAGTTATGTAGATATGATCTTTTCATCTCCCTTTTTTGTATCTCTCTCCCTTTGTCTTTGGCTCCATATTCTTCTTATTGATCTCTCTCCCTTTGACAACAATACCAAAGAACAATACAAACATACAACTCTGTAGTATCCATATAACTCTTTGTTGTCCAGTGCATTCTCTGTATCTTGATATACTGTTATGCAAATCAGTTCCAGTACTTAAATTTTTCACAACCTTAGATAGAAATCTAAAGTGTGAACTTTTATACATCAACATGTATGATCTTTTGATAAGATTAGACTGATGCAACCTCCAGATCACCTTAGTGACCGGTAGACAGGGGACAGACCCCAAGTCTAGTCCTCAAGTATTCATATGTATCCTTCGGTAGAGGCTTTGTAAATATCTCAGCAAGTTATTCTTTTGATGTAACAAATTCTAGCTTAACTTGCTTCTCCTGCACTTGTTCCCTTAAGTAGTGATACTTAATTGATATATGCTTTGTTTTAGAGTGCATCACCAGATTTTTTGAAATATTAATAGCACTAGTGTTATCACAATATATAATCACTGTGGTGCAGGAGCACCTACTCTACATTCAACAAGCACTCCTATGGAACCTAGGATTTCACACTAAGGTCCTTAGAGGCCTCTACTCATGCTTAGAATAGGGGTTAAGTATTGGATCTCTTTGTAAGGCCATAGTTCCAAGATTGGCATTTTATGAGCCCTTAGTCTAACTAGTGGTCATTAATGATCCAACACCCTAGTCATAGGTAATATTGTGTTTTATATGTTTGGATCCATTAGGGATCATCAAAATAAGGTTAGGACCAAGTTTGGTCTTTAGATTTGCAAGATAACAAAATAGGCAAAAGTTACTCTAAAAGTTGTCAAGCAACTTTTGAGCAACTTTCTAAAAGTTGTCAAAACTTGTAATTACCTCTACCAAATGGATAGTTGGTTCAAACCACTTGTGTAACCATTGGGAGTTCCTACATAAGCCCTTATAGGCGGGTGGTAGGCTAAGCAAATGTAATTTGGCAATTAATCAATAAAATCTCAACCATTTCCTTGTAATCCTCGAGAATAGTGCCCTGGTACAGATGGGTACAGACCTGTGTGCATGAGTTTTTGAGTTTAATAGTTTGTGTGTCCAATCCAATTTTAGATGCAATTTGTTTTAGGATTTAATTCATTCTAGATCAGAAGTTATCAAAGTTTTTGTGTGCTTGCCCAGATTGAGGGTTTTTTACAGCAGGTTTTCGATAGGGCTTGCTCTTTTGACCCAATTCCACCATGGGAATCTGATGCCCCTTGGTGGAATTCAACCTTTGTTTATGTGCTTTCATAAAATGTAGGTTAGAGGTGGAGTGCTGCAGGGAGGTGTGTTTCCCACAAAGCCCTAGGTGTATAGGCCCATATGTGCACCTACCAGTGACTTAGGATAGTCATGATAAAATCCGGTTGGGGATTCATCAAGATCCAAAATTAAGGATTTGGATCCCTTATACATACCCTCAAAGGATACCATCATTGATCTTAGCATTGGCTTGGAGGAAGAGGCACTTGTAGTGCAAACCAGACCTAATTAGGCCTATTAGCCCTATCCCAAATTTGGCTAAATCAGTAACCTCCTTTTGGTTTCTAGTCCTAATGCTTGGATATGTTCCATAAGCCCCAAAAAGGTATCAGGATCCTCAACCTGATCTACACTTTTTTTGGAAGGATTTTGAACTAGGTTCAAAATACTAGTTTGAAAAGGCTACAAGCCTAGAATTGGTGTTGTGAAGCAACTTGGTATTATGAGTTTCCCATTGGTGAAAGAACCATTGGAACTATCAAAATAGGACCGAAATAGGCTAGAGAAATTTTTTTAGGCCACCCTTGGTCTTAATATCCATTTCATGGGGTTTGAGTACTTATTTTCCTAAGGAGACCTCTTGGTGAACTCTTGGTTTTGGGTGCTTAGGACTTTGGCAAGCCTAGTGATTAGGTTAAATTACATTGTAGGGTTGTGATAACCTTCTCCAAGTCCTTTTGTCATACCTGTGATAGGTATTTAGCACTTGAACCCTTCACTTTAGGTGTTGAGGGATTGAAACCTTTCCATTTACCACTGTTTGAAGGCTTTCACTGACCACTGCTGCATCAAGTGGTATCAAAGCTATGTATGATCCTAAGAATGAGGAGATCCCTACAAGGGTTAAAAATAGTGAGTTAGCAAAGATGGTGAGAGAGAAAAAGGCTGCAAATAAGGCCTTAACTAAGAGGCTTCAGGAACTTGAGAAGAAGCTTGATGACAAGGACAAGGATGGGTCTAAAAATGAAGAAGGGAGTGAAGAAGAGGAGGATGATCCTAATCAACATATCCCTGCAGACCAAAGACCTTTCATAGATGCCTTGAAATCCATGGGAAGAAGAACCATGGAGGAGAAGATAGATTTGTCAGTTTTCAATGGCAAGATGAATGTTGATCTAGCCTTGGATTGGATAGAGGCTTTGACAACATTCTTTGAATGTGAAGACATCCCTAAAAAGTAGAGGGTAAAGGTGGCAAGATCCAAGTTGAATGGAGCAGCCCTAACTTGGTGGAACTTCATCCAAACAAAGAGGGTGAAGAATGGGAAGAACATGATCAATTCATGGAATAGGATGATAGCATTGATCAAAGAGACATATGTACCTAAGGACTATGGGGTACAAATCCATAGGAGGAAGCAAAGTCTAAAACAAAAGGACATGGATGTAGGTTCATACACCGAGGAGTTCTTAAAATTGTGCATGAAAACCATTATGGCTGAAGATGAGGAAGAGAAGCTAGCAAGGTACATGAATGGCTTGAAAGTATCCATTCAAGAAGAGTTAAGTCTACACTACCCTACCACAGTCAATAGGTGCTATCAAATGGCACTTAAGGTAGAGGAAAAATGGAAGAGGAAGCAGGATTTTGGTAAAGGAAAGAGTAATGATTGTGGGAAGAATTTTAGAGGCAAAAACAACTCTTGGAACAAGGGACAAAGTAGTGGCAGCAGTAGCAAGACCCCTGACCAAGGAGATAAGGAAAATAGTGACTCTAATTCAAGAGGAAACTATAGAGGAAGAAGACCTTTCAATAGGGGAAGGACAAATTCAGGAAGAGGTAATGGACCATTGAAGTGTTTCTATTACAACCAAATGGGACATCATGTAGGAAGATGCCCTGAGAAGAGGAACAACAATAACCAAGGTGAGAGGAGAGCACAACTTGTCCAAGAAGATAAGAAAGAAGACAATGTTGATGCTAGAGACTTGGAACCAAAATAAGGAGTATGTATGATGATGAGGTAGGTCTTCCTTCAAGTACCACAAACCCAAGAGCCTCCACAAAGAAAGAATCTCTTCAGGACAAAGATCAAATGTCATGGAAAGGTATGCAATCTTCTTATAGATTTTGGTTCAACTAAAAATCTTGTATCTTGTGAAATGGTTCAGAAGTTAAACCTCCCTAAGAAGCCACACCCTTGCCCCTATCATGTTTCATGGTTAACCAAAGGCCAACAAACTCTAGTAACAGAACAAGCATGGATAGAGTTTTCAATTGCAGATTTTAAAGACAAGGTTCTTTGTGATGTAGTTGAGATGGATGCCTCACATATTCTTCTAGGTAGGCCTTGGAAATTTGATGTTGATGCCATACACCATTGTAGGAAAAACACCTACTCCATCACCAAAGATGGGAAGACCTTCACCATGAAGCCCCTTCTAGATAACAAATCTGAAAAAGAACCCACTGTGATTATCATGGGGGAAAAGGAGATGTTAAAAACCTTGAAAGAATCTGATAGTGAGCCATTTTTCTTAATCTCAAAGCCACATGAAGGGTAGCATTCGAAGAAAAATGGAGAGGTGGGAAGATGCCGATGGGAATCACCGAGACTCCATCTTGTGTGTTACCACTGCGTTCCATTGGAGAATTCAAGATATCGACTGCCATGGGGCAATAAACTAATCTATACATAATATGATACCCCAGGAACAATCAGGTGGAAAGATAATATCAAGTCTGATAAAAAAGAACCCATACCAAATGAAGTCATAAAACTGCTGCAAAAGTATAAAGATGTCACTGTTAGTGACCTGCCCACTAGCCTCCCTCCCATTAGGGACATTAGTCATCAAATAGACCTCATACTAGGCTCATCCCTACCTAATAAGGCACCATACAAAATGACATAATTGCAGCATGCAGAGATTGCAAAATAGGTCACTGAATTGTTGGAAAGAGGACTCATCCCAAAGAGTCTCAGTCCTTGTGTTGTACCCTCAGTTTTGGCCCCTAAAAAGGATGAAAAATGGAGGTTATGCACTGATAGCAAGACCCTAAACAAAATCACAATAAGGTACAAATATCCCATGCCAAGGATTGAGGACCTATTGGATCAACTAGGAGGTTCTTGCTACTTCACCAAGATAGACTTAAAGTTTGGTTACCATCAAATCAGAATCAAGCCTGGAGATGAATGGAAAACAACATTCAAGACTACTAAAGGTTTGTTTGAATGGTTAGTAATGCCCTTTGGTTTAAGAAATGCCCCTAGCACTTTTATGAGGCTTATGAATGAGACATTCATAAATTTTATTGGAAAATTTATTGTTGTTTACCTTGATTCAGTCATAGAAAGGAAGACCATCTTGATCATGTGGAATAGGTACTAAGAAGACTCCATCAACACAAGTTGGTAATCAACTTGAAAAAATGCATGTTTATGAGAAAGGAACTTGTATTCCTAGGTTTTGTCATCTCACAAGGTACCCTCAAGATGGATCTTGAGAAGGTAGATGCAATGATTAATTGGCCTCCACCAAAGAATCAAGGTGATGTAAGAAGCTTCCATGGGCTTGCAACATTCTATAGGAAGTTCATAAAAAATTTTAGTCATGTGTGTGCACCAATGCTTGAAACAATCAAAGGTGGAAAGAAGATTAAGTTTGCATGGACAAAGGAAGCCAATGATGCAATCCAATACTTAAAGAATAGAGTCTCCCAATACCCTATCTTGGTCATCCCTGATTTCAACAAAGTCTTCACTGTGGAGACAGATGCAAGCAATTTGGCTATAGGAGCAGTCCTAAGCCAAGAAGGCAAGGTGGTTTCTTTCTTTTCAAAGACATTAAATGAGGCCAAGAGGAAGTATTCTACTTATGACCTAGAGCTTTATGCCATAGTCCAAGCCCTCAAGAAATGGAGGCACTACCTGATCCCAAAAGAGTTTGTAGTCTACACTGACAACCATGCATTAAGCTTCCTCAATTCACAAGAAAAACTTTCAGTCAGGCATCTCAAATGGGTAAAGCAATTTGTAGGCCTATACCTTCAACATAAGCATAAAAAGGGTGTAGCAAACAAAGTTGCTAATGCCCTTAGTAGGAGGATTGGTCTGATTGAAGAAGTGCAACTACAAAGTGTGGGGATTGAGTCCCTCAAACACTTGTACCTGGATGACCCTAATTTTTCAGAGATATATCAGATTTGTATAAAAATGGAGGGCATATATCACACTGATTTTTCTAAATATTTGATTCGGAATGGGCTTCTATTCAAGGGAGCACAATTGTGCATACCAAAGTGTTCAATGAGAGAAAACATAATTAGAGAAAAGCATTGTGGTGGCCTATGAGGTCAATTTGGCATTGACAAGACATCAGACATGGTGAAGAGGAGCTATTTTTGGCCCAAGTTGAATAATGAAGTTAAGAAGTTTATTGAGTCTTGTACTATTTTCCAACAAGCTAAAGGTATGAAAACAAATCAAGGGCTCTACCAACCCTTACCAATCCCTTCAAGGGCTTGGGAATCCATCTCAATGGATTTTGTAATGGGACTACCTAAAACCAAGCAAAGATTTGATAGTGTGTTTGTCATAATGGATAGGTTCAACAAAATGGCCCACTTTGTGCCATGCAAGAGCACAAATGATGCATCTCATATAGCCAATCTCTTCTTCAAGGAAGTAGTTAGAATTCATGGCTTACCTTAGACAATTGTATCAGACAAAGACGTAAAGTTTCAAGGGCACTTTTGGAGGACACTCTTCAAGAAGTTGGGTACAAATCTCACCTATAGCTCTGCCTATCACCCACAAATAGATGGGTAGACTGAGGTAGTAAATAGGTCCCTAGGCAATCTTTTAAGATGTCTAACCAAGCAATACTCACAAAGTTGGGATACCATCCTACACCAAGTAGAGTTCACCTTCAATGACTCTATAAATAGGTCAACCGGTACAACTCCTTTCCAAGAAGTGTATAGATTACACCCCAAGGGACCATTGGATCTGATGGAACTCCCCTTTGATTTCAGAATCAGTGTTCAAGGCCAAGAACTGGTAGAGCTCATATCAAAGGTACAGTAGCAAGTAAAATAAACATTGCAAAAGTCTAGTTTGAAGTACAAAGAAAATTCTCACAAGAGAAGGAAAGAGGTCCACTTCAAAGTAGGAGACAGGGTTTGGGAATTCATAAGGAAGGAGAGACTACCTAAGGATAGATACTCCAAACTAAAAATGAAGAAAGTAGGCCCCTACAACATACTTAATAGAATAGGTGAGAATGCCTATGAGATATCCCTTCCTCCAACTTTGCAGATCTCTCCAATCTTCAATATTGCAGACCTCACACCATATAAAGCTACAACAGGTCCAATGAATGAGCAGGGTGAGGACACAAACATTAAGGATGAAGACTATGTTACTGATCTTCCACAAAGCAAACCATTGGAGATTGAAGCAATTTTAGACTCCAAGCTATTAAAATAGACCAGATCTAAGAAGTACATGTAGTACTTAGTTAAATGGAAGGGCCTTCCCAACATTGATGCTACATGGCTAACTGAAGATCAAGTCAAGCAACATGGGACTTCGGTGGAGCAGTTATCCTCAAGTAGGGACTTGAGTTTTAAAAATCAAGGGGAGTATGGTGCAGGAGCACCTAATCTACATTCAAAAATCACTCTTGTGGAACCTAGGATTTCACACTAAGGTCCGTAGAGGCCTCTACTCATGCTTAGAACAGGGGTTAAGTATTGGATCTCTTTGTAAGGCCATAGTTCCAAGATTGGCATTTTATGAGCCCTTGGTCTAACTAGTGGTCATTAATGATCCAACACCCTAGTCATAGTTAATCTTGTGTTTTATATGTTTGGATCCATTAGGGATCATCAAAATAAGGTTAGGACCAAGTTTGGTCTTTAGATTTGCAAGATAACAAAATAGGCAAAAGTTGCTCTAAAAGTTGTCAAGCAACTTTCGAGCAACTTTCTAAAAGTTGTCAAAACTTGTAATTACCTTTCCCAAATGGCTAGTTGGTTCAAACCACTTGTGTAACCATTGGGAGTGCCTACATAAGCCCTTATAGGTGGGTGGTAGGCTAAGCATATGTAATTTGGCAATTAATCAATAAAATCTCAACCATTTCCCCGCAATCCTCTAGAACAGTGCCTTGGTACGGAAGGGTGCAGACCTGTGTGCTAAGTTTTTGAGTTTAATAGTTTGTGTGTCCAATCCAATTTTAGATGCAATTGGTTTCAGGATTTAATTCATCCTAGATCAGAAGTTATCAAAGTTTTTGTGTGCTTGCCCAGATTGAGGGTTTTTTACAGCAAGTTTCCAATAGGGCTTGCTCTTTTGACCCAATTCCACCATGGGAATCTGATGCCCCTTGGTGGAATTCAACATTTTTTTATGTTCTTTTAGAAAATGTAGGTTAGGGGTGGAGTGCTGCAGGGAGGTGTGTTTGCCACAAAGCCCTAGGTGTACAGGCCCATATGTGCACCTACCAGTGACTTAGGATAGTCATGATAAAATCTGGTTGGGGATTCATCAAGATCCAAAATTTAGGATTTGGAGCCCTTATACATACCCTCAAAGGATCCCATATTGATCTTAGCATTGGCTTGGAGGAAGAGGCACTTGTAGTGCAAACCAAACCTAATTAGGCCTATTAGCCCGGTCCCAAATTTGGCTAAATCAGTAACCTCCTTTTGGTTTCTAGTCCTAGTGCTTGGATATGTTCCATAAGCCCCAAAAGGGTATCAAGATCCTCAACCTAATCTACACTTTGTTTGGAAGGATTTTGAACTAGGTTTAAAATACTAGTTTGAAAAGGCTACAAGCCTAGAATTGGTGTTGTGAAGCAACTTGGTATTATGAGTTTCCCATTGGTGAAAGAACCATTGGAACTATCAAAATAGGACCTAAATAGGCTAGAGAAGTTTTTTTAGGCCACCCTTGGTCTTAATATCCATTTCATGGGGGTTTGAGTACTTATTTTCCTAAGGAGACCTCTTGGTGAACTCTTGGTTTTGGGTGCTTAGGACTTTGGCAAGCCTAGTGATTAGGTTATATTGCATTGTAGGGTTGTGATAACCTTCTCCAAGTCCTTTTGTCATACTTGTGATAGGTATTTAGCACTTGACTCCTTCACCTTGGGTGTTGAGGGATTGAAACCTTGCCATTTACCACTGTTTGAAGGCTTTCACTGACCACTACTGCATCACATTGGCTTAGTGATTACCTCATTCATTCCTTCTAACACTTGCTTGATATATGAAATATTTGAATAGTTAGTAGCAGAAGAAACATACTTTTCTTTAGCTGTAGACTGAGAAATGCAAGCATGTTTCTTACTTTTCTATGTAATAAATCTTTCACCAAAGAAGAATGCTCCTCCAGTGGTACTCTTTCTATCATCCACATTTCCAGCCCAATCAGCATCGGTGTATACCTTCAGTTCAAACTTGCCTTTCTTAGGATACCATAGTCCATAATCTTCAGTTTTATTTAGGTATCTTAAGATTCTCTTTCTAGCAATCATGTGTGACTCTCTAGGGTTTGCAGAAAATCTAGCAACTATTCCAACATCATGTGCTATATCAGGTCTACTGTGAACTACATACATTAACTTACCAATCATGGATCAGTACAGTGTCTGATTTACCTCAGTAGTTCCATCTTCTTTAGTCAGTTTACATCTAGTAGCCATCGGTGTTCCCACAGGTTTAGCATCTTCCATGCCAAATGTCTTCAAGACTTCCTTTACATATTTAGATTGTCTGATGAATATACCATCATTCTACTTAATCACTTGTAAGCCTAGAAAGAACTTAATCTCTCCAAACATAGACATTTCAAATTCACTTTTTATTTATCAGCAAATGACTTATAGATTTGATCTTGTCCTCCAAATATTATGTCATCCACAAATATCTGAGCAATCAAGATAGAATCATCAGAATTTCCTTTCATGTACAAATTACTATTCTCACTTGTTCTAACAAATCCAATACTCAGTAAATAGTTATGCAACCTTTCATACCAGGCTCTCGGTGCTTGCTTCAAACCATATAAAGCTTTATGTAATCTACATACCATATCTTTGTTTTCTAGATCAACGAACCCTTCAGGTTGTTCTATGTAGACTTCTTCTTCAAGTATCCCATTCAGAAAAGTTGATTTGACATACATTTGGTAAACTTTGAACTTTTTGTGTGTAGCATATGTAAGTAACATTCAGACTCCTTCTAATCTAGCAACAGGTGCAAAGGTTTCACCATAATCTATTCCTTCCTCCTGTGCATATCCCTTGCATACTAACCTAGATTTGTTCCTTGTTACATCTCCATTCTTATTAAGCTTGTTTTTGAATATCCACTTAGTATTGATAACATTCTTATCTTTAGGTCTGGGTACTAAACTCTAGGTTTTGTTCTTCTCTATCTGTTCTATTTCCTCTTTCATTGCATTAACCCATTCATCATTTTCTAATGCAACTTTTACATTCTTCGGTTCATATTCACAAAATAGACATGTACCTTGTCTTGCTTTGCTCCTTGTTTGCATGCCAGCTTGTTTGTCTCCAATAATTTGTGTCTCAGGATGATGTCTTCTGACAAAACTTGCTAGAATCCAATTTCTTCTTTCTTGTTCATCCTGTGCAGGTTCATTTGCTTGCTCGGTGGGTGCTTCCTGCTCGTTGGTTTCTTTTTCCTATTCTTTGGTATTGTTTTCCTACGGACCGGTTGTCACTATCAGTTGCATCGGTAGGTACTCTGGTTGTTCAATGTAACTGAATCTACCGTAGTCTTCTAGTTCTTTTGTGCTTTCCTCTTCATTCTTGTCATCAAAATCATCAACTTGAACATTAGTACTTTCAATCATTTTATTAGTTACTTTATTAAGACACTTGTATGCTTTAATTTTAGTGGAATATCCCAGAAATATCCCTTCATCACCTTTTGAGTCAAACTTCCCATTTCTTTCATCTTTCAGAATAAAGCATTTACTTCCAAAAATCTTGAAATAACTTACAGTGGGTTTGTGACCAAACCATAACTCATAGGGTGTCTTATTAGTGTCCTTCTTTAGTTGTACTTAGTTTAGAACATAAATAGCTGTGCTAATAGCTTCCCTCCAGTATGTCTGAGCAACATTCTTTTGTAACATCAATATCCTTGCACAGTCAACGATTGACCTATTCCTCCTTTCAGCTATTCCATTTTGTTGTGGTGTCCTCGGTGCAAAGACATGTCTTTTAATACCATGCTCATTACAAAATTTAGTAAATTCATTAGAAATAAATTCACCACCTCGGTCAGATCTTAAGCATTTCAATTCTTTACCAGTCTCTTTCTCAACTTTTTCTTTATACCACTTGAACATCTTAAATGCCTCTGATTTTTCTTTCAAGAACATGATTGTCATTAATCTAGTATAATCATCAACAAAAAGAATAAAGTATCTGTCTCCATAGTAACTTTGAGTTCTCATAGGACCACATAGGTCAGTATCTACTAACTCAAGTAATTTATTTGTTGAATAATCTTTGATTTTGAAACTAGATTTTATCATTTTACCTTTCTGACATTCATGACACATAACACGATTAGGCTTAGATAAGTTAGGCAGACCTCTAACCTTTTTCTTTTTACTGATCTTAATCATGTTATCAAAATTCACATGACATAACCTCTTATGCCACAACCATGCATCTTCATCTTTCATCATTAAACAAGAAGACTGATCATTATCAAGATAAAACAAATTATCTCTCGACTGTGTTCCAGATCCAATAAGTCTTCCTCCATCATCATATATCTTCACTTTCTTTCTCTCAAAAGAAACTCGGTGGCCTGAATTGTTCAACTATGCCACACTTAGCAAATTATAGTTTAGACCTTTTACCCAATAAGCATTATCACATCTTATTTTATCATTTATCATCAGGGATCCTTTTCCTCTAACCATACAGGGTGCATCATTACCCATTCTAACAGATCCTCCATTATGTTCTTCAAGATGATCAAATTTCTCTTCATCACCAGTCATGTGATGTGTACAATCACTATCTATAATCCATATATCATTCTTATTAACCTTAGAGATAAGTGTTGTCTCTACATACCTTTCATCTTCTTCGGATTCATCCTTCATTGCAACAAATACTACCTCCACATCTTCATCAATGTCGGTATCAGTGACATCTTCTTCTGCAATGTAGCACACCTTCTTGCCTTTGTCATTATTGTCTTGGCTGTCTCTATTGTAGTGTCGGTAACTTTTGTTGCCTCTTCTCCCATAGCTTCCTTCACCAGATTGGTCTTTATTTCTGTCATCATCTTTCCTGTGTGGACATCTAGCATCAATATGACCAACCTCTTTACAATTAAAGCATGCTAAAGGTAATTTACCTCTATACCTTCCTTTACCTTTAGGTAACCTTCTAGCCATAAGAGCTTCAAGTTCATCAAGCTCATCATCAGTATTACTATCACTATCATCATTCTTATTTTTGCTACTAGACTTACCAATCTTCAGAGAAGACATAAAAGTAGATTCAACAGATGGTACAACACTATTATCAAAGTTATTTAGTTCAAAGGTTGTAAGCTTACCAATCAGATTATCAAGAGTAAGGTTGTTACTAGATGCAGTCCTTGTTTCATGAATTGCATATATTCTGATTGCATAAATCGACAATAAGGTTCTAAGAACTTTTCTTACCATTGTCTCTTCATCAATAACACCATCAGATGCTCTAATAGCATGTACTACCTCTTTCAGTCTATTTGTATACTGCATAATATTTTCACCTTCCTTCATCTTCATATCATCGAATCTACCCCTTAAGCTTTTAGCTCTGGCTCTTTTGACATTCACATCACCATTATAAACTTCAACAAGTTTATCGCATATATCTTTAGCAGTAGTGCAATTCTTAATATCTTCATATTTGACATCGATACAGGCAACAACAATCTCCACCATAGTAACATTATGTTCATGCCTATCTCTCAGTTGATCAAGGGTCAAGGGACCAGTGGGCAGTGCAATGTAGCCATTCTCCATTAGTGTTAGGGCAGAATTCCCAATTCTAGATACATGCAGCTTCATTCGGCTTTGTCATATTGTGAAGTTATCTTTGTTTAGCTTTGGCACTTCCCTCTTATACATTTTGAAATATTTGTGCTAAAGTCCTTAAAAATTTGTTCCAAGCAACCAACGCTCTAATACCAATTGTTAGAATAACTGAGAGGGGGGGTGAATCAATTATCCACAGTCCCAATCACAAAATGTATATCCAAAAATAATTTACTAAAATTTCTGTAGCTCGGTAAACTAAAGTAGTATTCTATCTGTGCTTTTACCAATTACCAGTTAATAACATATAATGATTATCGACCAAATCCAATATGCAACATGTAAAGTATGATAACAAAAAATCATCACAATCAACACGTAACACGAGATTTAACATGGAAACCCTGTGAAGGGAAAAACCACCTAGGACCGGCAACCCAAAAAATTGTTCACTCTTCTAAAGTGAGGTCGTTGAAGACCCAACCCTGTTAAAGGTTACAAACACACTGTGAGGTGTGACCTTGTTAGAGGATTTTAAACCAATCGTTATCATCCAACCATCATTCACTTTGGGGTTGATAGGATAACAAATGTACACTCTATGAATGACATTACAAGACTTTCTAGTCCACTCTGTTAAGAGATTTCTCTATTTACAATGGTTCAAATGTAACACCAGTTGATCTAATTACAACACAACTTCAATTGTAGATTATCAGATCTATGTTAAGCTCATTCAAATCCTCTGATCAATATTTCAATTTTGTTTCAATCAATATTTAGTAACTTATTGTCACTCGATAATAGCTTTCTGACGCTCGGTATTCTCTGCAGTTCGGTTCTCCTTAACTAGTTTGATCAGGCATGCATGAAGGTTGTTCACGTGATATCTTCTATAGTCTCCTTCTTCCGGCATGATTTCATCATGAAATCCTAGTCTCTTAAATAAACGAGTAAATCATTTTAATTCCATCCATCAAATTTTTGTTGCTTAATCTCCTTTGTTGATTTTTTTGCTTAAACCTTCCTCGACTGATGTGTCAGTAACACGTTTTGTTTCAATCCATTAGATCTTAGAATTATGTTAGCCATCGATCTTCGTAACAGACATTATCTTCATCTCTGATTTCGATCTACTTTACAGCTCATCAACTTCATCAGCTAAACTAGTCATTTAGTTCTTTTCTCCTGCTCGGTTAACAAAGAAATGTGTCGGTGAACACAAGCTTGGTTTATACTATGATCGGTACACACTACACTGCGTCGGTGTATACTGAAATGGTTCTTTAACTGACAACACTTCCTTGTGCATTTTTCTCTATCCTTCATCATAGATGAATGCAACATAATCAAGTCAATAACATAAGGTCATAGACTCATTCATAAGTTACCCAATGTATTCCTTATCCTTATCTATCATCTCCATCTTCCTCATGTAGATATATTATGTTCTTCATCTCTTCTCTTCTTCTTCTATAGATGTTTGGGTATAGTAACTTACAAGATAAGTACTGTCAAAACTAGTTGACATCAATGACAACATATTACTGATTTATAAGAATGAAGCCTTGGACCTCCCTGCTGAAGAAGAAAAAAGTGATGCTCACTTGGATAATGAGAATGGTTTGGACCTGGCTAGTAAAGATGATGGGGAACCTCTTAAGGAGGAATCTTTGGGCTTTCTAGAGGCATGATGAAGATGAAATTGAAACTAGTCAGAACTCCTCTGTCATTGATGAAAAAGAGGAGGAACAAAAAGAAACGGGTGCTAGTACTGATCATAATCACTAAGGAGGAAAAAAGTCAAAAAGATGATTTCACCGCTCCCCTAGAGGATGCTATGAACCTCGACAAGGTTAAAAAAGATGAAGGTCAGAGTATTCCTTAGGATTAGATCAATTAGGAGATACAGGAGATTAAGCTCCACCTTCATTCTTTGGAGAAAACTACGAAAACCTTGAATATGAAGTTGGAGAAGCTGGAGAACAAGATTCTGGATGA
Source organism: Chamaecyparis obtusa (assembly GCA_027943335.1). Classification (NCBI taxonomy): domain Eukaryota; kingdom Viridiplantae; phylum Streptophyta; class Pinopsida; order Cupressales; family Cupressaceae; genus Chamaecyparis; species Chamaecyparis obtusa. The sequence goes on from BSBK01003419.1 coordinate 677,385, forward strand.
GGTAAACAATAAAAGCTGGAAGGAGGAGATAACTGCCGAAATCAACAAAATCATTGACAACAAGGTGAAGGAAATTAAGGTCAAAGTTAGCAACAATGGGAAAATGATTAATGAAGTCCTGAGCCACAACAATGAAGGACTCAATGCGGATTTCATCAACTTGAATATGCTTCACAACTACCTGGAGAAAAACTAGCTGGAAAACACAACCATACCTATTGATGATGATGTTGGGAGTGCAGGTCCAGGTACTAGAACCAGAGGGCGTACTCAGAGGAAGATCCCTGAGAAGCCGAAGGAGCTGAAGGACCTAAAAAAAAAAATCCAGAAGATGGAGGAGCTGAAGATGAAGGTGGACAAAATGATAAGCAATTAGTTTTGTCCTATTCGTTGCTGGGTGCTACTGGTAATTTTGCTAGATCTATTTTCTTTGCTTTTGTTGTCATTTCTAGTATTTTTTTGGGTCTTGCTCTGTTCTCTCCAGCAGGCGTATCATTTTGGAAAACGTTAATGCTTTATCTTTTTGCTATGATGTAAATGGTTTTGGGTTCCATTCAAAACCTTTTTTTTCCTTATTCAAAAACATATTACTGATTTAACCATCTTACATATCTAATCAGCAACTCAGTAATCTTAAATCATAGATCTTCAAGTTATACAATGTATTCAAATCAGTTATAGTTCATCAAACAATTCATGCTGTAGCTCAAGATCTGCTACCCTTTATCACTCACTGGCCATTCCAACAATGGGCTTTTGATCTCATGGGACAAATATATCCTTCATCCTCCAATGACCACAAGTTCATCATTACAGCTGCTGAGTATTTTACCAAATGGGTTGAAGCGATACCTCTCATCAAGGCAATAGGGAAGCAGATAGTTATGTTTATCCTCAACTACATCATCTCAGATATGGAATTCCCCCTTGATTGTTACAGAAAATGGAGGTCAGTTCAAGAACAATGACATTGATGAGCTCTACCTAAGTTCCATATCATACATCATTCCTCCTCAATTTACTATCCTCAAGGGAATGGACAGGTAGAGGCTTCAAATAAAATGATCCTCAAGATCCTACATAGAACAGTGAATAAATCAAGAAGGGATTGACACCTACAAATCAATCCATCTCTATGGGCCCACAAAACAAGCATCAAAACACCAACAGGAGCTACACCATTTTCTTTAGTCTATGGTTCTGAGGCAATACTACCAATAGAAGTTGAAATACCTTCACTTAGGGTATCATTACATGGGATCATTACATATAATGACTATAGAGCCTCCTGACTTCAAGTGCTAGAGTTAGTTGATGAACACGAAAAAGAAACATTTGACCATTTGAGGGTCTATAAAAAATGAATGTCTAGAGGCTACAACAAGAAAATTCATCATCGAGAATTTCAGGTTAGTTTTCTCATTCTGAGAGAGAACCCAAAGAATCAACAACATCTAGAAAAAAAGGCAAATTTGAAGCTAACTGGCTAGGTCCTTTTGTTATTACTGCAACATTTGGTTCTAGAGCTTATCAGCTGGCTACTCTAGAAGGTGATGTTCTCAGAGAGCCTCTCAACGCTCTACACTTGAAACGATTCTATAGCTAGAAATTCTACTTCATGTACAATAATTTATGATCTAGAAAAAAATCTAAAAAGCATATATGATCCTGAAAAAATCCTAAAAAGCATATAAAGTCCTGAAAAAATCCTAAAAATTGTAAAAAGTCCTTAAAAAAATGATCATCCTGGTGAAAACCTAGAAACAAGCACCTTGATGTATCCGAAAAAATCAAATATAAAAAAATTACAAAAAAAGCAAAAAAATAAAAAGAAAAAAAAGAAAAAAAAGTGCCTTGGTGAAAACCTGAAAACAGGCACCTTGGTAGCAAAAATAAATAATCCCAAGTGGTGAAAACTTAGCAAACATGTGTCACTTGTAATCAACACTCCATCTATCAACATGTGGCTGAGTTCTTGTGCTTCCATCAGCCTCTGTTCACTCATCTTGCTTTCCATCTCCTTGTGTCGTCATGGGTTGGAACTAGTCTTAGTCTTATCCTCGGTTCTTATCTACCGACTGGGGGGCAATCATATGCCTATCTGAGCTATCAATACTTCATCACTTGATCGATCTTTTGAGTTTAACCTGAGTCAGTTTATCAGTCCTTCCCGAGGGGCAATTTACCACTAACACTACTTGGTGTTTCTCAACACCTCAATCTTACAGTGTTTCTTAACACTACCAATATAGACATCATTGTTTTTATCAACACATATTGGATCTTGCACTATCCATTGCGCACTTGCACTTTGACACTAGCACAAAGGTGTTCCTTAACACCCAACACAAACTACAACTTAGAAAACTGAAAATGACTGAGATATGATGAACTATTTTCTTGTGTGTTGTTTGTTATCATTGATTCTCGCTTGCTATGTCTTCTAAGGTCGCTTGACGATGTCTACTTGACTAGAGATTCATGGCTGGGGGCATAACATGTTTTTCTTTGATTTCTGCTTGTGGTGTGATTTCAATGATCCTAAGCGGTCTAATAAACTGGGTGTCTATGGTAAGAGCCTCCATCACGATTGGAACTCTACACATACCTCGACCCTCTTTATTTAGATACTTAGGTGAGGTTGAAATTATCGCTTTGTTTGTTTCTTGTGTGTAGCACGTATGACGACACTCCTGGTTATCTTGGTTGTTTGTGCCTTGATACGGGTGTTATCTTACAACATTAAATTGGAAACCATGTTCAAATCATCTCAACTCTTGTACCTTGATGCTTATGTGTGTTTTCCACATCTTATTTGATAAGGTCGTATTCATATCTCTATGGTCGCTCTTCCACTAGTGAAGGTTGTACTGACCTCTGATGTCCCAAACACTCAAATGATGATAAATGAATGACTAAAAGATTAGTGACTTGACTCGTGCCTTGGGTTGTATTTCATTCTAGGGCAACATGTAGTTGTGCATTTTTGGTTTCCCTTGAGCCATGCTTTCTTTTCATCCTTCCCTTCTCCCCGCTAAGGTAGTCAACTGCAAATCATCATCCTTGATCCTGAATCCATTTATCGGATCGAAATCACAATTTGAAGATCGTTTGTGTATTCAAACATAGTTGACTATTGACGCTATCACTTCTTGCTTGCTTCCACCTTTATTCCTTTCCATTTTGATCTTGAGGGGACATGACAATATAGAAAATATTTTCATCAATCAAATCTCTTAATCTGCAATCTAGCAATTGAACCAAATCTTTATCGATCAAGTCAATCAATGACTAAAACATCATTGCTTGGGGCATTTCAGCTTCATCATGAACCATATCAAGTTGATATCCTCCATATCTCCCTTTGAAAGAGTGATCTCATCGCTTCATATTAGATCACTTTGATAGATACCTATTTGATCTCTTGGGCCATATCAGGTTCATCAAGACCCATATCAATCTGGTATTGTCTCTCAATCATTTGGCTTCTTCAAAATCCTTGTCAAAGCAGTTATCTCAAGCTCTTTCACAAATATTCAGTCTCATCGCTTCATATCAAGCTCGATACTCTCATCTCGCTCATCAGTCTTTGCTCAATCAAGTCCGGAGCTGATATCTCTTATCAATCTTTGTTCGATCAAGTTTAGAGTCAATTCCTCATCTGCAATCTATTCTTTGAATCAATGCGTTTCTTGTACATCGATTCAAAGAGGAGCAAATGTAATCACCTAAAATTTGTCTAGTAGAACCTAAACCCCTAGTTTCGATCAAATTGTCTCAAATTAAAATCCTAAATCTCAAAGTCATATTTACTAGACATAATTGTTCAGAGTAACCCTGAAAATCCCCTTTGCATTATTAAATCAAAAAAATAAAAATCTTATATCAATCTTATACTATGAGCTTACATATTTATTTAATTGCTATAACATTGCTTTTAATATAAAGTTTCTACACTTTTATTAAAAGAACACATTCACATGTGTGCACACACTTAATCCTGATTAATTAGCAATTAAAGGGGATTGGTGCTTTCAAAATTGCTATTTTGTATTATCTTACCTAACATCTATTTTTCCTCTTAATCCTCACCACTCATTTCCACCTAGTTTTGAATCTCCTTCATTCTCCTTTTGCCTCTTAATCCCAATTGCACATTCTTTTGCCACTTAATCTCCACCCTCCATTCTTGAGGCAATTCCTTTAAAAGGAAGCTCTTCCTTGGCTCAAGGGTCCCAATCTTGATTATTTTGCATCTTAGTCTTTGACAATCTTATTTTCTTGCATTCTTAGAGTAATCTTGCTAATTTGAATTCTTAGTTTACTTCATTCTTAGCATAATCTTGGATTGTTAAATCTAGTTTTCTTTCTTGCATTGTTTCATAATATAGTTTCTTGCATTCTTATTCTAGAATACTAGTTTCTTGCATCCATCCTAGCTTAAATCTCTCATTCGAGCTTTGTTAATCTTGCATTCTAGTTCATTTCTAGTTTTGCATTGCATTTGAATCTTCCATTTTGGAGTAGTCAAGTCACTGATCCTTCATGCCAATTTGATGAACATCATAAGAAGGATTAAACTCGCTTCAACTAGGAAGCAATAAACCGCTTTTGAGAGTTTAGTTGGTTCATTTGATATGGCCTCATATAGCTAAATTCTTAAGTTAACGGTTTATTGAGTGTTGGTTGTTCTCCAATTTGAGTACCATTTTTTTACCACACAGGTGCCTACCCCTATTTTTTGTGCATCTTGTAAGAGCTCTCCTTGTTCTCTATTTGAGCAAGTTGTAGCCTTTCCAAATGCATCTTATCTTCTTGAATGTATAAATCAATGGGATGGCATATTTGACACCCTTTAGATTTTGAACTTCATTTATTTCTTTTTGTGAATTAGAATGGATCTTCAATCTTTTCAAATTCTAGAACTCATTGAAGTTCATTGCAAGTCCTATGTGTCGTGAACTCTGCAACAATCTTCATAGCCTACGGTTCCTTTGTTTCTTCTACAAAATCATATGTGCATCCTAATACTTCTTGGGACTTTGGTTCTTGCTCTTTAATGTCCAAAGTAAATGAACTTTTTCATTTTAAGATTCTAAGCTCTCTTTGGCCCTGCTGATAGTTGAAGACTTTGTATTCTTTATATAATTTGGCTCTATAGCCCTTTCAACAAAGCTATTTTCTGCAAAACTTGAAATCATTACATTTCATGAAATGACATTTCTTTGAGGCATTATGGAAAAAAATTCGCATGCTTTGTACTTTCACATTTTGCATGCACATCTACTAGAGCATTTTAACCTTCCATTATGCTAGAGCATTTCCAAATATTCAATTGTTATGTGTATAAGTAAAAAAATATGTTTAGTTAAATTTTGGTCATCAAAGCATTGATTTTTGGCAATATCCAAAATGGTTATATTCTTACTCTTGAAATCAGATTATAGCATTTATTTTGTCTATTTGTTTTTAAAGGTAAGAGCTATCTAAGGGGATAGCTCCCTTTATTGTTCAAAAAATAAAAATTACAAAGAAAGTATTCAACAACCCATCCCACCAAAATAGAGACTTAACCCTTCACAGAGATCTCAACGTTCATTGAGCCAATTCTATACAAAGAATACCACCACCACATGGCTCGACCATATTAAATATTCCACTAACAATGCAAGCCTGGGAAAATTCAAGATCATAGAGAACAAATTTTTGGGCCTCCAACTCCACATTGAGAGCACACACCATATCAAAAGGTAGTCCCATGGTAGTGGCCTCAAGTCATGAATGTCCAGTCCCCAATGATATATTTGTGATTCTCATATACTCAGCCACCTTGGACCCAAACTTCAAAACAATTTCATCCAAATATTCCTGGATATGCAAAATATGTATCAATCTCTTGTACTTATTCCAAGTCTTTGTGCAAAATTATGTTGTTCTCCCATTATTTGGCTATTAGATTAATTGATTCCCACATAAATTTCCATGTAGTCGATCCCTTACTCGCATTAGCTACAATCAAAATCCAATTTGTATTATCACTGTCAAGATATTTACTTTGAAAAATGCGACACCATGGATGTTCAGGGGTGTGGTACATCTTCCACACTAATTTGCTCCCAAGGGCCAAATCTTATTTCCTTATTCTCCTCAAACCAGCACCACCATCCATTTTTTGCTTACACGCCTCATCCTAGCTGATTAACGATATTTTCTTTTCATCTTTGGAGCCATCCCACAGAAATGTCTTGAAAATACCTTCCAAATTTGCTTCAATTTTTAACAGGGAGAGAAGCAATGGAAAAACCAAAAATATTTTCAATCCTTCTTTGAGTACTCCTTTTAGTGTTGAAGAAAAATATTGTTGACTTCTCCTTGTTCATGACTTATCCAGATTGTATTTCGTATATGTGTAATGTTTCCTTGATAGTTTTAGCCTCCCTAATGTTGGCTTCACCAAAATGAGAGGAATCATCTGCAAATTGTGCTTGTGTCACTAAATCACAATCATTAACCATCATAATCCTTTCCACATCCTATTGATTTTGCATAGTTTAATCAAAGAGCCTTCAAATGATGAACCAACATCGAGAGTAAAATACCAAATTTTACATCACAAACTTTCACAAGATGAACTCACAAAGTTTGGAAGGTTTGAAGAAATAAATAGTAACCATTGTTCAAAACTGGAATCAACTAATTACAATCAAATGTAGCACTCTATACAAGGGAAAAACATAATACAAACAAATTTCTCAAGTATAAGCATGCAAGATAAGCATTGCTAAATTTCGATAAGTAACATTAAAGTAATATGATACCCCTCTTAATTTATCTTCGATAGTTATTTGATATCATTTATAACTCTGATTTATTTGACTTTTATATAAATTTTAGTTTAAAAAATGATGAGTTGATATAATTTTAGAGGAGAAAATTCTACATGCTCATATTTTTTCCATTTGTTATATATCTTTTTATGAAGACATCACTAATATATGATTCCAACATTTAAATAGTTATTTTTATCATATACACAAGTAAAGTTCTTCCTTTAGTTGAAAATTTGTTAGAAATTATGGTATATTTCTACTTATAGTAGGGTTACTTACAAAATAATCGCAACTTTAAACACAACAAAAAATACTTACAAAATAATCACAACTTTAAACACAACAAAAAATATACATCTACCGTATCTTAACTTACAAATACTTTCCTATTGGTGTAACTATTGTACCTTTTTGAAGTGCAAGTGCTAGTTCTACTTGATGTTGGTAGTTTAGTCCCACAATCAACATATTTATCATAAAATAATGTATGGTTCCTATAGTTGAAATGCATTTTCAAACACACAATGAGAATGGAAAGTCTAAGTTCAACCTTTTCATGGAAATACAAAATTTAATGTCATTCATCATTTAATCTAAAAAATGCATTAAATACTTTTTGCACCTCTTTGTAATGAATATGATCAAATGAAAGAATAAATGTTGGTTATAAATAATTGAGATAAAACTAATAATTAAAAGTGAAAGAAAACTTATAAAAAGAACTAAATGTTGAACTTGATCTCATAGATAGAGTATATGTACCAAGCTTGTGAAAATGATTTTCATATGAATTTAGCTAATGTAGTAATTAGGGTTCAAAATCTTGTTTAAAAACTATTTATGAATTCATAATGGTTGAGATTGATAAAATATAAAATTTAAAACATTGATAGCTAATAAATCTAAATAGATTCTATAAAAATATATTTTAAACAATGGTATACTCTAGTATCGTATTAACAATTAAATCGCTAGATTATTTGCACCAAATGTATTGCTTTCCTTTAAATAATAGAGGTATGTTCTTGTTGGTAAACAAATTTGTCTTCTCAAAACACCTGCACAAAATGACTCCTAAACACCCAAGGTTGAAAGACAAACTTGCAACACAACAGTTGAGTCACTTGCCACAATTATATACAAGTTCTCTCTGCTTATTTTTCAAGGCCCAACTACTTTCGAATGATTTGCAAAGAATCAAATAACTTGCTATGCCTTTAACCCAAAGACAAACAAGGTAAACTAACATTCATCCATCAACATGAGATGAATGTGATTACAGATTGAATGAGTTTAAAGAAAACTAAATGAAAGGCACAAAGGCCATTTGTCTAATCTTCCAACTTCAAGGAAACAAAAGAAAGATTGACATTTCATTTTAGATATATGAGTAATTAAAATTCAAAGATTTTAACAAACACATACGCATTTCAAATGAACAAGACAACATCTGAAATGATTGGGATAAATCAAAGATCATCTCCAATCAAAGAAAATATACTTAAACTCAAAGATTTAACATACGTTCTCTTATTTTTACAAATACCAAAAACATGGCTCAAAGACCATTCAATCCTATAGAAAATCCATCCCTGAAAATGAAAATCCCCCCTTCTTCTTTCCTTTGTTACAATATAGAAATCAAAATCAGTTTCTCCTCTCCTATCCTAACACATAGACTCCTCCAGAAAAAGAAGAACCCCTTTCCTCTAATGTGTTTTTACAATAAAAAATCTTTTCCAGCCTTTTTTTGGTTGCTGTAATTAATTCTTGAAAATATTATTAATTAATATTTTCTTTTTCTTTTCTCTTCCATATTCCTTTCGATGACTTCTTCCTTTTATTATTTCTCTTTATTAAGCCCAATGTTTTTTTATCTACATTATAGCTATAAGGCTGATAATGAAGATATATAACATATCAAAATGTAGATGTAAATATCCTTTGACATGTGACATATGAATACATTAGACATAAATAAAAATATTCTTGATGCTGGGCGGATTTTTCATGACAGTCAAATTAGGTCTCGGTGCGTGGGCCATAACTATTTATTCCACCATTGGATTTCCTTCATTTTTGGATATGTTTTTGCATTCCTAATTTCTCACAACTTGACTAGAGTGATTGAGCAAATTTTGTTTGCGGAAAAATTTATGCATTTCTAAGTAGAAGTATAGAAAACTGCCAGAACAATCAAACTTGATGTGTTAATGTTATCACTAAGCTTTCACATCCTTTGCACTTGGTGATGAAAGCAATTTACCATTCTTATAAAAAGAATATCAAATAGGCCAAGATAATATTTTTGAGCCTTGAATTTGGTTCACTATGCCTCTGAACTAAAATGAATCATGCTGAGCCCAAATGTACCTACATGCACTTTCCATCTGAACTAGTGAACTGCACCTGTAATACCCCAAAATTGGCACCTTATAATTTCAATCAATTTTGGTGCATTTTTTTCAAATTTTACATCTTCAAAGTCCTACTTTGCTAGGCAGTTTTCTCTCTCCTACCTGACTTTATTCAACTTGATGTCAATTGCAAAAACCCTAAATTGCATTAATCAAATATTATAATTAATTCCTAAAGTCTTCGACTTTTATTAGCTAAATTACCCCTATGATAAATCAATTTAATTCTAAAGTCCTAAGTGCTTTAAATTAAATTAAACTCACCCCTTTAGCTAAATACCCATAAAAGAAATTAATAAATTACTTGGTTATTCGAATGGATTATCATATTTGCATTTGATAAATCAAATATTCAAAGAGTCACCCATGTGGCAATAATCCATTTCTTTAATTAAGTAATTCTCTAATATTTGTCTCTTTCTCCTCCATTGGAAATGAAGAGTCCACCATTTCGAATCAAGAAACTCTTCATTCCTCTTCCAAGCTTGCCTATATCTTGAACCTCATTCTTCATTCGAAAGGGAGCAATTTTGAGAGCACATAAACTATAGCGAAATTTTGTCTCACTTTTATTCATATCTTTCAAGCTTTTATTGCATTCTTAGATTAATCTTCATTTAGTGTAATTGCATTTCATAATAGATTAATTTTTCTTATTTTCTCTTAGCTTAGTTTACATCTTTATTTCAAGTTCTTTAGAGTAAATTTGCATTTCATTTTTATTTTCAAGCTCTTAGATTAAAATTTGCACTTCATTCTAGATTAAAAACTGCATTTTCATCTTAGATTAATTGTACTTTGCTTATCATTCTAGTTTTTCAAATCCTCCATATTAACTCGGTCTTATGGTTGTTGGCTCTCCAATTTGAGAGTAATTAAACACCCTGATTAATTAGGAGGCAACAGGTCGCTTCACCATGAATTTTGAATTGAGTAATCCATACTCATTCTCGTAATTCGATTGTGTGAGTAATGACTATGTTGCATGTGTAGTTGGAGTAGAGGTCCACATTCAACCACATACATTTTTGGCACCCACTGTGTAATCCCATTGTGCAGTTGGTATGTGTGCCTCTATCGCACATCGCCCCGGATCAAGTCTTGCATGCCACCCCTTCTTCTCCTCATCGGCAAAGCGGGCATAGGGGCAGTACTCCTGAGAGATATCCTGCTGTCTCCTGAACTGGCGCAAGACACATGTGACAAGAAAGTGCTCAATAATAGTAACACTACGCCCAATCAGCAAATGCGAGACAAACATATGAGAAAGCTCTCGATGAGCATCATCCTAGGGCTCAGTAGCAACCCAAGATCTCTAGACAACAACTGCCATGTCATCTAGCTGTCCTCGCCACTGCTCTGTCTTACCCAGCAAAGGTTGAGTCATCAGACCTGCGTACCTATATATGTAAGGCTCCAGCACCTATCGTGTATCATGGAATATAGGCTTGCAAACAGGGAGATGCTCCCAAGCCCAGATCTGCAAGACAAAGACACTTGCCGCCATCGTCCTCACGTTCCAATACACGATCTCATTAAGCTCATGGTACATCTGTGCGAGCATACACTCGCCCCATCCAAATCTAACTACTGGTTTGACCAGCATCCTCTACAGCATCGTCCCCCAGCTGCACTCTAAACCATGCTGACCGCGATCTAGAACAAGGTAGAAACTTAGGAACATAGCGAGAACAACAGCTAATGGATGAGCACCGTCGTGCCTGCTGATCAAATCATCCCAAGAGATGACCCAACCCATCACTAGATCATCTCGGAAGATAGTCCTCAATGCTACTGTACCTTGCCTTGGCTGTGTATCGTACTCTACTCGAGTACCATGGACGGGTATCCACAAGATCCTGTATATATCCTTGGGAGTCACAGTCATCTCCCCATCGGCAAATGGAAGGTGTTCGTCTCCGAATGGAAATGCTCTACAAGTTCACCAAGGAGATCATGATTTACCCTAATGTTGGGTAGATCACGCAAGTATCCTAGACTGAGTCCCTCAATGTGAGCAATCTCTGCATCCGTCAGTCTCTGAACTAATGTGGTGATCACTAGATGATGTGACCTGAAGGCGATGTCGGGGAAGTCAACCTGCAAAGCAAGCGATGACATTGATCAGTATCTCAATATGATGGTTTTGAAAACAAATACAACAAGGCATCTATCCTAGACATAACTCTGCGATGCTCTACTTGGTTGATTTTATGCAAATTTGACAAATTTTGGCAAAGATTTTACAACACTGTAGCATCTTCTCGTGCGAGGAAACTGTTCCTTCGCGCAAGACAGGACTTGTTCTTGCGCGAGCAGGAGAAATTTCGCCCAAGATCAACTTTCAGCTCGCGTGAGCTTCCAGATAGACACCATGCAAAGGTACCCTAACTAATGTCAGGAAACCACTTCCTCGCGCGAAAGGTGATCTAGGTCGGCGCGAGGAAACTACTTCCTCGCGCAAGATTGGAAGAACATGTCCTAAACTAACCTAGATCTACCCTAAATTAACCTAGAAAGTAGTACAAAATGAAATGCAAGGAGGTTTATCAACTACTTACATGTGCGTCATACTCTGATGGCCGGGCATGTCATCGAGAGCGCTCAAATCGATGCATATGCAGTGGAAGACCCTCCATTTCTCTCTTAGAGCTCAAAATCAGCAAGAAGACGAAGTGAATAATGAATTGAAAATGACCCCTCCGGGCCTTATATAGCTTTTGACCTAATTTTCAAAAGTGCTTTGTTTTGCACGAAAATTGCACCCTTGGCTAAAATGACTATTCTGAATCCATTTTCGGGATCAAAATTGAAATTTGACATCTCTGGATAGCTCGAAATCGCATTTTAAATTCTGGGACCCTTTGGGATCAGACGCTTGTACAGTCAGCCTTCTGGCGTCATCTTCCTGTTGGACTCTCATCTCCTCATCATTTTCTTGAGTTCTTCATGTTTTCATCAAAGTCAACTCTAGTCAAATCTAGTCAACCATGGTCAAACTTGGTCAACAGGACCTCCCGATCACTTCAAATTTCTTCTGCAACTTCTCGAATCTAGTATGATTGCTTCTACTCTACAACCTCTTATGTCATCTTTCAATTTCGCTCCCGAGGGGGTAGGATGATTGCATCATTTGAATCTTGTCAAATCAATTCTTGAATCAGTCTGATTTGAATCATCAGTTCTCATTGCTAGGGGCATTTCGGTGCCTCGCATCTGGTCATCTTATCATCTATCTTTTAGGCATCTGAGCAATCTAACTCAGATCCTTAGGAATCAAACTTCATTTTGGAGATGGTTCTCGAAATCTTTTAGGTATTGGGGCAATCTAACCCTAATTTATGGGAGTCAATCTTCGTTCTGGAGATAGCTCTCGAAATCTCTTTTAGACCATTATCTAGGCAATCTAACTCGGGTCTCGAAGGGCTAAGCTTCGTATTGGGGCAATCTAACCCTGATTCTGGAGACAGTCCTAAATCTGCATTTGTCGTCAATTAGTATTGGGGCAATCTAACCCTAATTCTGGTTCTCTTTTAGACCGTTGTCTTCGCAATCTAACTTAGACTTCAGAAAATCATGCTTCTTTCTGATCGGTGTCTTGGCAATCTAACCTAGACTCCTAAAATCTTCGCTCATCTGTCACATCAGACTATTCTTTGAATCAACGCGCTGTTCACACATCAATTCAAAGAGGTGCAAATGTAATATCCCAAAATTGGCACCTTATAATTTCAATCAATTTTGGTGCATTTTCTTCAAATTTTACATCTTTGAAGTCCTACTTTGCTAGGCAATTTTCTCCCTCCTACCTGACTTTATTCGACTTGATGTCAATTGTAAAAACCCTAAATTGCATTAATCAAATATTATAATTAATTCCTAAAGTCTTCGACTTTTATTAGCTAAATTACCCCTATGATAAATCAATTTAATTCTAAAGTCCTAAGTGCTTTAAATTAAATTAAACTCACCCCTTTAGCTAAATACCCATAAAAGGAATTAATAAATTACTTGGTTATTCGAATGGATTATCATATTTGCATTTGATAAATCAAATATTCAAAGAGTCACCCATGTGGCAATAATCCATTTCTTTAATTGAGTAATTCTCTAATATTTGTCTCTTTCTCCTCCATTGGAAATGAAGAGTCCACCATTTCGAATCAAGAAACTCTTCATTCCTCTTCCAAGCTTGCCTATATCTTGAACCTCATTCTTCATTCAAAAGGGAGCAATTTTAAGAGCACATAAACTATAGCGAAATTTTGTCTCACTTTTATTCATATCTTCCGAGCTTTTATTGCATTCTTAGATTAATCTTCATTTAGTGTAATTGCATTTCATAATAGATTAATTTTGCTTATTTGCTCTTAGCTTAGTTTACATCTTTATTTCAAGTTCTTTAGAGTAAATCTGCATTTCATTTTTATTTTCAAGCTCTTAGATTAAAATTTGCACTTCATTCTAGATTACAAACTGCATTTTCATCTTATAGATTAATTGTACTTTGCTTATCATTCTAGTTTTTCAAATCTTCCATATTAACTCGGTCTTATGGTTGTTGGCTCTCCAATTTGAGAGTAATTAAACACCCCGATTAATTTGGAGGCAACAGGTTGCTTCACCATGAATTTTGAATTGAGTAATCCATACTCATTCTCGTAATTCGATTGTGTGAGTAATGACTATGTTGCGTGTGTAGTTGGAGTAGAGGTCCACATTCAACCACATACAACACCTTTGAACCTGCGAACTTCCTGAACCATTTAGGACCTCTTGAACTAGTTTGAACCATTTTGAACTCTGTTCAAAGTGGTTCAACAAAGTGAACTTGGTTGTATTTGAACTTACAAATACTTACCATGAAAATCAAAGATAGAAAGATTGATTTAATTTTTTTAAAGGGGTTTCCATATGAGGACTAACATTTTCTCTACAGGGGGACTATTTTTATACAAAAATAGAGAACTCAAGCATTCTTTGGTTAAAAAGACAAGTGCCTAGCACCATTGGGCAATAGAGTCACAAAAAGAAACTCGACATAGGGAGCTGCTTGCAGAGAGGGCAGAGGGGAGCAGGGCAGACGACAAGCCAAAACTGACACCAAGCTAAAAGTTCAAAACTCAAACAAGATACACCTATCACACCAAAAAATTTATTTACAAGCAAATAGGGAAAACAACCCATACCTTCAAGAATGCATCAAGCTGCTCATATGAAGCCATTAATGGGCTGAGAAAAGTATGATCCACTACGAAACAAGAATGCATGTCCTTTAAGCAACTGCAAACATAGAGTTGACATGCAAGACAAATGGAGGGCTGATGGAACAAAGAAACCATAATGCACCAACTCAACACCAAATATCAACCTCCTATCATATACTTCTTGAGGGAACATAAGTGTACCACAATGCATGGCCTCAATAACGATGTCTTCATCCTCATTGTGCATGATTTCTTTAGAAGAGTGAATCAAATCTCTAAGGGGGCACCCCTTATATAATTTATGATGGTCACTGACATCAATTGATAGCTTATCTTTACAGCATGCATGGATTCTAATTTCTAACCCATTAATCAACAAATCTTGATCAACACCAAGAAAAACACAAAAGAGATGTATCTTTACTCTCAGAAATAAATGGCTCCACAGTTAAATCGTTCTTTACCTTAACCATGCATACATTCCTTTCACTATCTGCTTCTTCTATGACAACACCAATACAAGGATTAAAGTTTTCTCGTGTTTCCTCTCTTTCATTAATGTGCTCTTCAAATATGCAATCAACTTGTTGAGAAATAAAGTCACCATCATCACTATTGTTGTCATTCTTTTTCAATCCAAGATCCCTTTCTTGTGAATATTCCATTCTATCAAATTCTTTCTTCCTCGCATGCTCATTCTTTTTCTTTTGGTTCTTGCATAGGAGATCCTTTCTTGATAAGGACTACACCATAGAAGGATTTTAGAAATCCTACTTCCCTTGCCAAGTCTTCTGTAACTTCTCTGATTGGGTTTTCTTTAAATCGTGGTATAAAGAGAAAGATATCTCTAATATCTTCACTTCTTGCTGGAACCCAACCTTTCAAAACTTCTGGATATTTTTGAAATACCTCATGGTATTCGTCTTCGATTCCTTTCCCCAATAGAGTTGCCAAAAATTTGTTGGTAAATAGATTTGTCTTCTCAAAACACCTACACAAAATGACTCCTAAACACCCAAGGCTGAAAGATAAACTTGCAACACAATAGTTGAGTCACTTGCCACAATTATATACAAGTGCTCTCTGCTTATTTTTCAAGGTGCAGGTACCTTCGAATGATTTGCAAAGAATCAAATAACTTGCTATGCCTTTAACCCGAAGACAAACAAGGTAAACTAACATTCATCCATCAACATGGGATGAATGTGATTACAGATTGAATGAGTTTAAAGAAAACTAAATGAAAGGCACAAAGGCCATTTATCTAATCTTCCAACTTCAAGGAAACAAAAGAAAGATTAACATTTCATTTCAGATATATGAGTAATTAAAATTCAAAGATTTTAACAAACACATACGCATTTCAAACGAACAGGACAACATCTGAAATGATTGGGATAAATCAAAGATCATCTCCAATCAAAGAAAATATACCTAAACTCAAAGATTTAACATACGTTCTCTTCTTTTTACAAATACCAAAAACATGGCTCAAAGACCATTCAATCTTGCAAAAAATCCATCCCTGAAAATAAAAATCCCCCCTCCTTTCATTTGTTACAATATATAAATCAAAATCAGTTTCTCCTCTCCTATCCTAGCACAAAGACTTCTCCAAAAAAAGAACCCGTTTCCTCCAATGTTTTTTTCAATAAATAATCTTTTCCAACCTTTTTTTGGTTGCTGTAACTAATTCTTGAAAAGATTATTAATTAATCTTTTATTTTTCTCTTCTCTTCCATATTCCTTTTGATGACTTCTTCCTTTTATTATTTCTCTTTATTAAGCCCAATGTTTTTTTTATTTACATTATAGCTATAAGGTTGATAATGAAGATATATAACATATCAAAATGCAGATGTAAATATCTTTTGACATGTGGCATATGAATACATTAGACATAAATAAAAATATTCTTGATGCTGGGCGGATTTTTCATGACAGTCAAATTAGGTCTCGGTGCGGGGGCCATAACTATTTATTCCACCGTTGGATTTCCTTCATTTTCGGATATATTTTTACATTCCTAATTTCGCACAACTTGATTGGAGCGATTGAACAAATTTTGTCCGAGGAAAAAGTTATGCATCTCTGAGTAGAGGTATAGAAAACTGCCAGAACAATCAAACTTGTTGTGTTAATGTTATCACTAATCTTTCACATCCTTTGCACTTGGTGATGAAAGCACTTTACCATTCTTATAAAAAGAATATCAAATAGGCCAAGATAATATTTTTGAGCCTTGAATTTGGTTCACTATGCCTCTAAACTGAAATGAATCATGCTGAGCCCAAATGTACCTACATGCACTTTCCTGTACTAATTTGAACCAATCTGAACCAGTGAACTGCACCTTTGAACTTGCGAACTTCCTGAACCATTTAAGACCTCTTGAACTAGTTTGAACTATTTTGAACTCTGTTCAAAGTGGTTCAACAAAGTGAACTTGGCTGTATTTGAGCTTACAAATACTTACCATGAAAATCAAAGATAGAAAGATTGATTTAATTTTTTTTAAAGAGGTTTACATATGAGGACTAACAGTTCTTAACTATTAAAACAAAACTAAATAAGAACTTTAGAAGGTTTTCTTGTAGTATTATAATGACATTCTAAAAAGGATCATTAAAACAAGATCCCCTAACCTAGACTAATCCATATAGTATGACATATTCTAAAGTTAGATTGCACAACAAGACATAGCATTAACATGGTGTGAACACCCTTTTGAGTTCAAAGGAGCCAAATTTGTGACAAACAAACAAGATGGAGATGTAATACCTAATTTTGGTGGTCTCGCAGATCATTTTGGCCCCGTGGGTGGAATAAAATCATTTCATTCAATGTGCAAGGAGTTTAATGTACACACTATTTGTTGGTACATGATAACATGACACACGGTCAAGGGCGTCAACAATTTAAAGCAATAAGAGAGTTTTGACTAAGTTCTTGTGTGAGTTAAGTCTTGAGCCTTTTTTTTTATTTTTTGGATTGGTAATGGGCCGAAGTCGATATCAACATGAGGCTTGAGTAGACTCGAACCCAAGACCTCCCAAATGAGAGGCTCACAACTTACCATTGCACTGTAGAGTGTTCCCCAATCTTGAACAATTTTAATACCTATAGATTGAAGGAATTTAAAACAAAGAAAATGACAATTATCTACATGCATCATTTAATCCAAAGTCAAATTGTAAAAGATTTTTTTTTAATTTCATTAATTTCTTTGAATAAATCTTGTCCATATATCAGAAAATGTAGAAAATGTAACAGAACAGAGAATTAAAATTTAAAACTGTCATATACTTAATAACTAACTATAAAAACTAATCTTAATGTTTATTATCCTACGTTCTTCTCCATAATGAAGATAAAAAATGGTCATCATTCCATCATTTCTTCTTCATAATGAACATGGGGAAAAATGATCATCATTCTATCATTTCTCCCCATAATGAATATATAGAAGAACGCCAAGCAAAGCTTAATTAAGTCTCTAATAAGCCCCTTACAAAATCACAAAATCACGATGATATCACTCATGTGATCCATCTACACAGTAAGAGATTGCACATACCCATAGTGTGTTCTAATAAACCATGTGCCAATGAAGCAAATCTTGGTGACTCGGTCTGAAAACAACTTCAAAATTTATGTTATGGCACTGTCTAGAAATGTAAACCCACCGTACTCCACAAAGCTCTCGAACTCAATAAATAAATAAATAAAGGCACATGTCAACTTAAAACAATTGCTTGTCTGACAGAACATAAAATGTCTATCCAAACAAGATGATTCAAATCCTCTCCTTGACCATCTCTCAAAAATAGTAAATGTGCATTCGTCAATCGTCTATGCAGTCACTCTCCAATAAAAAATGATCAATCTATAGTTGACCTTCATTGGGTCACTTTCATCATTGTTGCTCATTCTATACCATGACCATGCATCGCCATCTCATCTCTATCGTAAGTGTCCAAAACTTCGTAACTTAGAATCTCAAAATCTAAATTAAATTGAATATCTATAAACTTGAGACTTGTCTCATGGCCCATCCTGAACTTTGCAATCTTTAGGATCAAATGATGTCCAAAGCTATCATAAACAACTTGGGCAAAATCTGAAATAACCAACAATACCAGAGAACCAACAATCTCAACAACATTTGAATAATACATAAAGTATCCGCTCAAATCTGTCATACACATACCAACAAAGGTCCCCTCTACAAGGGAAGCACACCACTACATCTGCAAAATCGATATAAAAAAATCCTCTAGTATGACGACATTAGCATCGTGGAAACAAATCATTAAAAACATCAAAGGCATCTTGAACATAAAGAAAATCAGTAACATTCTGAAGGATTTAAAACATAAAAGAGAATAATGATGATCGGCAAATCATCTCAAACAAAGCCCAATTGTAGAAGACTTTCCAAAACTCTCATTAATTTCTGTGAATAAATGTTCTACATGTATAGACCAGAAAATGTAACAAAATAGAAAACTGAAATGTACAATTATCAAATAACTAAAAACTTATCATAGAAACCAATCTTAATGTTCATCATACTACATGGCTCAAGTAGAGGCAGAGTACAAGTTGACCAAGGATCAAACTGGACTATGAGGGCAAAAGCCTGAGACTGTCTTTTTCTTGTAACAGTACTCTGTTTTATGCAAATTCTGCTAACTTGCAGCCCTTGGAAGGAACAGCAGATGCAATGCAGCTCTTGTTTTCAAAAGTTTTCCTTTAACGTTCAATTTAATGACAGAGACTTAGCTCATCTCAACTGATGTTAAGTTACAGTCTCATTCCACATTGAACATAATAAGATTCATAAACATCATTTATTTGGAGCACAAAATTCGTAAAGATGGTTGAACAGCTTTCTCAAAGAAGGTATCTCAATTTTGTCATAAAAGACTTGTCCCTTCCTCTTTGGTTAATTCTAATTAGGTTATCCAATCAATTCACTGCCCTCATGATGGAATCACAAAGTATGATCAAAATGTAAATGACAGTTTTTTTTCTGAATCTATCTATTTATTTAATTTCCAGAGACTAGAGATGCTTGAAATCTCTGATTAGCATATTTTGTTGAAGCTGGTTAACCAAGGTTCCTTTCATGCAACTGTGTGATAATTTATTGAGGCATTTGATTACAGGAACAACGAATAAAAATCTTTTAGTTTCCTTTGCCAACCATCTCTTTCCAACCTTGCAGCTTCCTTCCTCAATTGCCAATTTCAAACCTATTGAGCATAATAAGTGATTCTCCTTGGTTGTTTATGTTGAATGCAATGTACAAAGCAAAGACAAAATTAAACTTTATGGTGCAAGGGATAGTTTCCAACATCTTGTCCATTAAATTTAACCCCATATGTGGAGACAGTTTAACATTTTATTTGCATATAGACAATCTAGTTTTCAAATTTTATTTTTGATAAAAAGGAGGATTATATCGATGTAAAAGATTTTACAAAAACCCAGTTGAACACAGTTGGATTTTTCATGATTAAATTGATTTTCATTTGAAAATTGTGCTTTGTATTTGGTTTCTTTATTACTGGCTTTAACTGGCCTTTTTGATTATCTATTAGGTAGACAGCTTTTGGTTCTGTGTTTTTGCTTAGTTCAAGTTTCACCACTTGGTCTAGCAGCTAACCAACCACCATCGTACTGTCCACTAAAGAAGAATCTATAGGGATCATTGTTATTGGTAAAATACTAAAAAGAAAACTGTTTAGCTTATGAGGATCTTGAAGGATTCCAGCTTTTCTAAAAATGAGGGCACAACTTTTTTATGACCATTTTAGGGGAATATTGTCTCAGGAACTTTGGGACTACTTCAAGATTAGGATAGACATTTCTGTCTTACCCATCACACAAAATTTGCTGCTAACAAATGTAAGAAAAGTACATTTATGGATTGTAATTTTCATACCAACTCAACTAACAAGTCATCAAGGGGGGTTTTGGACAATTGATCAGTAATCCCATTACCGGGTGCGTGCAACCTGCCTCTGTATCCAGATTCTGGTGTGTCCGGATGCGGATTCTGGTGCTGGTGCGTTTGGATGCACCCAGGGAATGTTTTTTCTCCCTGTGGGTGCATCCGGACGCACCCACAGGAAGAAAACATATAAATGGTATTAAAAGTATGCTTCCAAAAATGCACTATTCATCAACAAACACGATGTATATATAGAAGGTAATAGTTATAGCAAGATATAACCTAGAAAACCATTTAAAAACTGTGATACCCTTTGTAAATGTGGTATTGGTTGATCAAATAAAACAGCTAACAGAAATTATGTTGTTAAATCTGAAGAAAATTTATAACCATGTAAAGCTTAGTTGTAGGATATCTGTAAAACTGATTTGAGTTCAACAAGAATTGTAAATATCTCCCAAGCTTTCTCCACATTACACTGATTGAACATTTGATGAGATCTGTACTGAAAACTATAACCATTTCAATGCATACGAGCTTTCTGCTACAGACAAGGCTACCTACTCTTTCAATGGAATCGTGAACATAGACATATATGATATGGCTTAATTGAATATTTGTGAACTATCAATTGACATTTAATATTTATCTTTGGCATTTGACATTGATCAATGATGAAGTATCATACTATCAAATGATTTAATTCTGTATATTTCTTTAATTTTCTGGTGTATATGTATATACACGCGCACACACACACACATACCCAAACGCATCCAAAACCCCCCCAAAAAAATTTCACGTATCCACGTACCGGGTTCTCGTACCTGCATCCACATCCAGATTCAAACAGGTAACTTAGCTTTACAGTATTTTGCCCCCCTAAGCCCTAGTAAACAGGGAATGTTTTAGTTGATGTTTCAACCATAAAATTGTTCACTTTTAATTGGGTAGGAAATATTGGGGTGCTCAGTTCAGGATCCAGTCGATTTTTTTGTTATATGTATACTCTGGTCGTCATCTTCATCTAGAGCAACAATGTGCAGCAAATAAACTTGGACCTTGGTGATTATGTCATGTATATTTTAAAACCTCTTTTTTCTTCTTATTGAAGAAAAGGGTAAACAATCATTCTTAGGAGGAATGAGCGAGCTGTCTAATGTAAGAATTACAACAAGAAGCTTCAAATTCACAAAAATCACTTTGTACCTGATTCACTTACTGTAAGTAAGAAAACCAGGACTCCACGCAACCCAATTATTCCTCATATCTATGTTGCGACTGTCTTTATACTGTTGACCAAATCATTTACATCAAATTACATTTTTAACTTGCTAACCAGAAGAATGCCAATGATTGGAGGATTGAAATATACTCATATAGAGAAGGCTTTTTTGCACTGTTGTGAAATGTGAATCCATTCCTCACTAACATTCATAGATCAAAGCACTTCCAAATAATTTTACAATGATAAAGTATGTCATAGACAACCAAAAAGCAAAAGACAATGATTGTGCAGGCCTGGTTTTGGTGTTAATATGGTACAGAAACAGAGTGTCAAATCATAGAGGAGGTTCTCCACTAAAAAAATCAAGCCTTGATATATTAGATTCACATTACAGAGTAACATTAGGGATAGATGACGAAAAACATCTTGCCAAAGCCATGTAAACATCTTCACAACTTTCATAAGCATAAATTTGATTCTGCAGCTAAACACTCATCTCTCAAAAATTGGCTATTATTCCAATAGGACAATCAAAACTAAAGAATGTTGACGGACAATATATCCTGCTAGACTCAAGCCTGGCAAATTTGAACACTACAAGGAAGGAAAGAATGCAGAAGAGCAGTTGCCAAGGAACACAGAAACTGCATTCTCAATGACCAGCCAGACTGTTTCATCCTGCACAGAAGAAACGACCTCTTATATTGGCAAACATAAGGAATGGTGCATTGCACTCAAAACTGGCTTAATTTAATCATAGCAAATAGAATGAGACTTCTCAGGAGTCATTGGCGTGCATATTTACTATTTGGTAGTGACAAAAATCCAAAAAACTAATAGGCAACACTGTTCTGATGCTGTGGTTTTTACTCTCACGGTTTTCACAAGGACAACATACTTGCGTCTGCAGCAAACCCTTGACAGATTAGAGGAAAAATCAATATCAGTTGATCTGCACTCTGCTGCATCTAGTTGATCTGAACTCTATAAACCTTTTCATCTGCAACACCTGATTCACATGACCATATGCTAGGAAACAGGTGATAATAGCAGTACTTTACCTGTGATCCTCAATGGGGCGAAATGGAAAGGCGTTTTGAACAATAAACACACTAGAGGTGACAAAAAAGTGAAAGGTCTATCTACACTGTTGGTTACTGCAAGAGGGTTGAACTGAAAATCATGCCAACTGTTACAAAAAATAAAACAGTCAAACATTTCTAAACTAAACTCCTCTGCTACTGAATCTCCCCACCATCAGATGAAGGTATTTTCCTTACTTCCATTGCAGCAGAATTCAGGTCATCACATGCTTCTACAGTTTTCTCAGGTTCTGAATGGTGCTCTTCTGTCAGGGAGGTGCTTGGTATGGCAGAAGGTGAAACGTCTCTCTGCATGTCAATCCCTGGAGGAGATTCTATTATTGTTGGTTCAACTGTTTCAGTGGGTTTCTCAGAAACTAGTATAGGACTAAATTGAACCTCCTTGTTCTTATGGGATAATTCTTCTGCAATAGCTTCCTTAAGAGCTGCTTCAATTTGCTCTTTAGAATTAATCTCAAGACTGGTCAGTTCCTCTATCCTTTCAAATGAGCTTATGTCTGATGCAGAAGAGCTGGACTCATCAGATGTGTTTTCAGTCTCTTCTGGTACTGGTCGTCGTTCTTCTGGTGCAGCATCTTCGCTAAAAGCATCTGTGGGCATATGCATTTGAAGAGTAGAATCTTTCTCAGCTTGTTCAATGGTTTGAGTAGATTTCTGATCAGTCTCTGAAGAAAGTAAATGACTTTCTTCATATTTATTGTCCAATTCATGCGAAACCACATGCTCAAAGACTGATTCAAGTTCCTCCTTGGACTTGACATCAAGCATTATCAACCCTTGATCACCCGATGTAGCCATATTTGTTGCAGAAAAGCTCAAATCATCAGATAGTTCTTTATGCTCCTCCAAATATACTTCTTGCGCTTCTGAAAAATCCCTCTCCCTGGCAGTTGGTAAATCATCCCCAAGCATTTCAACCACTAATGGTGCATTCATCTCTATGGCTTCTGTTGTTTCACTTGATCCTTGAGAGATCTTCAGAGGAACTTCATTAATTTCTTCAAGTTTACCAACTAAATCCCCTTCAACAAACTCACCAGATGTTGATTCTGTTTCTGCTGCTACTGAACAGCTGGTGTCATTTAAGCATTTCTCACTCTTCTCTTCCTTTGGCTCCTGTTCTTCTTTTGAAACCATATCTCTTTGTGTTTCAGTCTCTAGGCTAGAATCTTCCTCAATTGCCTGCCCTTTCTCATTTGGTTTTTCTTCCACCTTGAGAGATTCAACTGGTACCACATCATGCTTATAGGTAGATGCCTCGGCAATAAGTTCCCCTGTTGCCAAATCAAAGTCACCTGATGCAGAAGAGCTCGAATCATAATGTGTGGCTTCCATTTTTTCATGTTGTTTTTCAGAGAAAGCTTCTTCAACAAGCGTAGTTGAATCATCTCTCAGCACCTCTGTTGCTAAAGACGCATCTTGGCTGAATGGTTCAATCATTTCCATTGATTCTGCAGGGGAAAGAACTTTAATATCTTCATCCATAACTACAGATTCATCCACCATCACTTCCGTTGCAGTCATCTCAATTTTCTCTGATGCAGAAGAACTTGAATCATCAGATGCCTCTTTGCCTTCTTTCTCTCCAGAATCATATTCCTCAGTAGAATGAACTTCTTCAGCAGTGTCTATGGTTTCCCTCGGAATCTCCACAACAGGAACAGATAACACATCTTTCATTTCAATGTCTTGACTGTGATGTTCAGAATTCTTCAGATCATCAGATGCCTCTTTGTTTTCCTCCCATCTAGATTCGTGTTCCTCTGTAGAAAGAACTTCTACAACGGTGTCTATACTTTCCCACAGAGTCTTGTGAACAGGAGCAGGGAAGACAATATTTGCTTCAACATCTTGACTGTGATGTCCAAAATACTCTGGAGAAATAACCCCAAATTCTTCTTGCACAGTTACTGATTCTTTTTCAGTTTCATCACCTGATGATGATGAAGAACTTAAATGATCAAGCACTGTGTTCTTGTGGGATTTTGATTGTTCTTGTATTGAAGAAACATCAGCATGTACACTTTCTTCGTGCATCTGAACTTTGGTAGGAGAAGCCAGCTGAGCTACTTCACTTGTTTCAGTGGATTGTAGAGAATCCTTTGGAAGATTAACCTGAATTTCTATATTATCTACATCCTCTACAATGACACCTCTTGGTGCCAATTCAGCCTTAATAGAGCTAGCCACAACATGGGACATTTCTTGATGAGCTTCAGCAAGGAAGGCATCTCCTGATGGTTGGCTTAGATCTTCTGGTGATTCTAAATCATTTGGCATGTATTTATCTAATTGACCAAGTGAGCTATTATCTTCTGGTAAGGCATTTGGGTTCTCTTTGTATACCTGATCGCACTGAAGTTCAGTTGTTTGTTCCTCATGGCCTGAATCAAAATGCACATCAGCAGGAATCTCTCTGTTGCTTGAGTCAATACACATTTCAAGCGCAATCTCTTTGCTTGCTGAGCCAATCTTCCCTTCTTCTTGGTGATCTACGGAGTCAGAGTTAATTGCAACTGCTGCCTTTGCTGCCGTTTCCCCTGCAATACCAATCTCCACCAAATTCTCCTCTTCTATATTTGAAACTCTCTCTTCTGAGTAAAAATCTATCAAATTTTCTTCCTGAGCTCCTTGAGGATGCTGGACATGTAGATCAACAGTAAGTCTTTCTAGTTGTTGCATTCTCTCCCTCTCTGAAAGTCCGAGATCCCTGAGATTTTTCTCATCATCTTCAGTCCATGTGAACCCAAAATCATTAGGTGCTTCCTCCTCTTCCTCTTCCTCTTCCTCATCTTCATGTGCATCAGATGGAACTTGAGGTTCATCTGGTAATGCAATGAAGCCTTCAGAAACTGTTTCTCTTGGAGAGAAATCTTCCACATGAAACCCTTCTTCAACACTACTATTACTTACCGAAGATGCCTTGGATCCCTTGTATTCTAAGAGTGGATGGTGTTCATCGAACATGGGATCTAATTGACCCAATGAAGCATCTGAAGATATACTCTCTGCAGCATCTGAACCAGAATCTGATGGACTATGACGCTGTGTAAATCTCTTCCAAGAGGACCGCAACTCTAATGAGAAGAAATTCTCCAGGGAAGGCTTCTGAGCATTTACTTCTACATCATCTGAAACCTTTGCTTGAGGCCCATCCCCAACTGTAGCTTCAGCCTTGCCATTGATGCCTTGCGATTCAGAGGTCCCTTCGGAGGAATCCATGTCTATCATTCTTGGATGGAGGACCTCTTCATTGGTCTCGGGAGGTGAAGAGCTTGGATGGCCTAGTAGAGGTATTTCTTCCTCAATTTCCTTCATTGGTTTGTCTAAAGATCTCTCAATCATAGTCTCTGTATCACTTAAGTTGATTGATTTTGCAGGATCTTCCCTTTCGCATGCTTCCTTTTTATTACCTTCTATGGCACGCCCTTCTTCACCTTCCAAGGTAGCTTCCTCAACAGTTTTCTCTGATATTTCCTCTTTATGAGCCATATCTTCTGTTTCCTTCTCCAAATTAGTTTCAACAATATGATTGAATTCATCAACGACGGTTCCTGCTTCTTTGTTTTCAGTTGCTGCAACTGCTTCCACTTCCCTCTTGTGGGTTGGTATGAAATCCACACTTTCAGGAAGTTTATCATTTCTAATTCGAGCATCACTATCATCCAAGTCTTCCACATTACACTGTTCTTCCTCTTCTTCAATCGTTTCCACAATCTCTGTCCTCCTTCCCAGAAGAGTCTCTGAATCAACATACCGTCTTGCAGAGAAATCATCTATCCCTTCCTCGAATCTTCGCCTCATCACCTTTGTGACAGGAACATCTGTGACAACAGAACTAGCATCGTCATGATCATCTGTTTTTTGAAGCGGTGGATCATCATCACCACTTGTTTCGTCGACGATGTCAATGCTCCTCTTCTTCTCATCTTCATCATCCTCAAGGGCTTTGCTTGACGCTTCTAAATTATCTTCTTCCTCTTCATCCAATTCATCAATCTGAGGTATATGTGGCTGCCCAAGGCTAAGCAGTGTTCCCAGCAATAGAGCGGTTGAGACAAGAACAGGGGAAGATGAAACCAAAAAGAAAAATACCTTGGGGTAACATATATACAACACCCCAAGACTACAGAGCAGGGACGAGATGAAAGGATGGTTTCTAACAAATCTATA
The DNA here is from genome assembly GCA_027943335.1 of Chamaecyparis obtusa. Classification (NCBI taxonomy): domain Eukaryota; kingdom Viridiplantae; phylum Streptophyta; class Pinopsida; order Cupressales; family Cupressaceae; genus Chamaecyparis; species Chamaecyparis obtusa. The sequence goes on from BSBK01003419.1 coordinate 704,302, forward strand.
GCAATATACTGAAACTACAGTAAAAGCACTCATCGCAAAGCATGCTGCTTTCTTTGTATGCAATGCCATTTCCTCTGTTTTTCTTCTAAAATCAACCTCTATAACTAATTCAATTCTAAGACAATACAACTGCTTTCCTGCTAGACTCTTAAAATGCTAGGATAAGAGCAACAAATAAAAAGTTGCCTCTCTCTCGCTCAACTGACAGTCCCAATACAAGTACTACTACTAAATATGACAAATTACCCCAAACCCAGACAAAACGAAATACGAAGGGGCCAGCCAAAACTTACTTGAAAATCTCCCGATTCAGCTACTGAGCTTCTGTGTGATCTTTGATGCAGCCAAACCAAACAGCATAAATGATTCTGATCAATCTCAAAAACACATATAACTGAAATTCCACAACGCCCAATTTCAGAATTCACTTCTCAAATGCATCAGGTATGTCCTGGTCAAGGGTCAAGCTAAGAAACTTGTTGGGTTTGTGGGGCCAAAAGCATCAATGAAATGTGTTGGCTGAGATCATTCTTAAAGACTATACAAACCCAATTGTCCTCAAAAGAACCCCACACATGGCCCTGGCCAGCAATGCGAAAAAGTAAAGAACCAACCGTAGCTGTTACTGCAGGATGAAGACTTGTAAAGCAAGTTAAGGCCATCATAGCTGGGGACCCTTTATTCCTTTTACAATTTCAACCCTTCTTTTTCAAATGCTCATCCTCTGCGCATATGGGTACACTCATGAAAACAGTATGAGTTTGTAATGGCTGTCATGATGTGATTAAATCAAAGTTTATTTTAGACAGGTGGGGCTGCCCTGTTCAACTACCTGTCTTGTAATGCTTTGAGAATTCTTGTTTGTGGATTCCTCAGCTTTACTTTCCGACATCATTCCTTTTCCAAGCTGGAAATCGATAAGCTGCTGCTTCCTGAAAAGCCTTCTACTCCACCAGAAGGAATGGAAAATCCAAAAGAGAAAGTTAGTTGTAGTCAGGAATAGGAATAACTAAAAGAAAACAAATCTTCACTTGTAATTATTCCAAAAGGCAGGGAGTGCTCCCAAAAATTTTGTACTGTGAAACCATCCTTGGATTACTTCAAAGAATCATATATTTTTATTAATCTGCGCTTGCCGCGGACATTCTTTTACCCGCGGAGTAGATTTCTTTTTATACCGCTGACATATTTGCCGGGGGCCTGAATTCACTCAACGAGATTTTCTGAATCATCTGTACATTTTTAATGTTTAATTGATAAAAACTTCAGATGGTTTTCAATTAAAAAATTGATAAAGGAAATAAATTTTGAAGATGAATATGGTAATTGGGTGTGGCATAAAATTTTAGAGTTCCTCAAATTAAATTATTACTTTGTGAGATAAGTGAGACTCTTATTAAATTAAATATGGAAATATATAATTTATTTGAAATATATAAATTATCATATGTGGTTGTTAAATTATTTTAATATTATACTAGATAATATTTGATAAGTAATATATTTAAGACCTCATTTTATAAAAGTTCATAAAAGTAATTTTATCTTATTTCTTTCACATCATTTTAATGACATTTCATCAATATATATCATATTTTCTAATCTAAATTTGATCAAAGAATATGTTAAATTTTATCATAATTTATATAAATTATTATTATTAATTATCTATAATAATAGCTCTTATGCAATTTTGATATTCAGTTATCATTAATACTTTGAGTCCCCCCATTGTCTTAACATATAAAATAAAGTATTTTTATTGTAGACTTTAAAACGCTATTTCTAGTTATTGCATGTATTATAATGTTATATAAAAATAATTTTAATAATTTCTTGTATTATTTAATTTTTGCATTTGTTGATTTTTAATTGTAAAAAATCTTAATGGAAAACCATACAATTATAAAATTTTGGTCTTGTTAAATTTATAATGGAGACGATCAATAAGCTTTTATGGCATGACCAAAAGAATCTCTTTCATTATTTTATTTTATAAAAGCCTCCACCAAACATTATTCCTTGAGATTTACACTGCCAAAAATCAAAGGTGATCTATTTTTTTAGAATTATCAAATGTGTATTTTGTACAAATTAATATATAACATAAATAAATAAAGAAAAGTATAGAAATTCCTCAGAAAGGGAAAGAGGAAATGGTTGGTTTAGGTATAAAGTCAGTCATTTTGCCGGCCTTGAGAAAAGTAGTGCCGAAAGTGTTAGTTGAATAATCCATGTTACCTCTTTTTTTCAGCTCCACACTCTTAAGCTACTAGTAGGGCCCATATTGCGTTAAACTCATGCAAGCTCAAAAAATAAATTGACTTCCCATATATATATATAAAAGTATTAGTATTAGTATTAAATAAAATCAAAAAATAAAGATTGTGCTTAGGATTTTAATAATAGATTAGTAATATATAAGAAGAATATTTTGTCAATGCTATTATAATTATGGTTACTATTAGAGAGATGAAATTTCAACATTTCATAAAGTTTTAGTTATTGTTTTTTTTGTTGATTTGACTTAAATATTTTTATATGTTCAATCATTCATTATCACATATTGAAAGCATGAGAAAAGAAAAGTGAGAGTATAGAAGATCTAAGATCTCAAAACTAATTGACACAAGAACCAAGGTATACTAAGGGAGAAAGAAGAGGGAAGGGCTAGGAAGATGGAGGAAAAAAGTTACAGAAGGGAGGAGAAGCCAACAAAATGATAATAAAAGATTAAAAAAAGGTAATAAAAACTAATTATAAAAAGAAAGACGTGAAAAGCTAAAACGCGGATTAATATTAAAAATTGAAAGCTAACACTAAAGAAGAGAGAGGGTAAAATAATAAGATGAATAAATTAAGAAAATAACAAAAGTAACAGAAGATTTAAAACAAAAAGCGTAGTATTAAAATGAATGTTAAAATTGAAGGATGATAATAAAACAAAGATTAACATAGATATATTACATACATCTATCTAAAAAACGTGAGAGATAGGCACCTATATTTAAAATATTATTGAGAATAAATAGGTGCCTCGAGACTATTATCTATCGATGTTTTCTAGATAGATGTATATACGATATCTATACTAGTAGCATTCACAACATGACATGTAAAGTATAAATTTATTATTGTTTAGAATTTTAATTATACTTTGTAAATCATTATGGCTCTCATATTCATTCAAATGTACAAAAGGAATTCATAATGAATGAGACATTTAATAAACCCAAAAAATTTAATAGAAAAGTTATCCTCAATACTATATACATTACATATAATTATTTTGTTTCCAAAGATTTGAGTCTTTCTTCCTATGCACTCCTTTTCAGGATTTGTTGTCATGTCTTCATCTTTTCATAACGATCATAAGAAAATAGTGCTAGCATTTTAAATCCATCAAAAAACTTAACTCATGATATGAAAACAAATGTTAATCCTTCCCTTTTTTGGTCCAACATCAATTGTTTCCTTGAAAAGACACCAAGATATATTAGTCTCAAGGCACCTATTTGAAATAGTTATTGAGAATAAATAGGTGCCTAGAGACTAATATATTTTGGTGTCTTTCAAATAGATATGTTAAAGATATCTAAGCTAGTAGAATCTGTAGTACAACACGTATTTAATTCATGTGAACCAAATATCTAGCTCACATGCATATATCTATCTAGATATCTATTTTTTTTTCAAATGCACAATCAACATATTAAAAGATAATTAATTAGACAATTCATCTTAAACCAAAAATATTAATATAAGAACTCTCTCTCTCTCTCTCTCTCTCATAATCTTTCATTCACTTCATCTCTCTCATTCTCTATGTATTCATCTCCTATGTCTCTGTTGATCCCTCTCTCCTTTCTCTTTACCTCTCCATCTCTATTATATATCATTTTCCTTCTATATCTCCATATTCACCCCTCTCTCTCTCTCTCTCACTCTCTCTCTCACTCATAATCTTTCATTCACTTCATCTCTCTCATTTCCTATGTATTCATCTCCTATGTCTCTGTTGATCCCTCTCTCCTTTCTCTTTACCTCTCCATCTCTATTATATATCATTTTCCTTCTATATCTCCATATTCACTCTCTCTCTCTCTCTCTCTCTCTCTCTCTCTCTCTCTAATTAAATGTGTAAGAATTTCACATATAAATATTTAAGTACATCTATTTTTATTTAAGAATCATTTTTTATAACTATATTATCTAAAATTCGTCAATTATTTTATATATTTTAAAAGTTCTTAAAATTATCACTAATAACACAACTATTTCCTAAGAATAATTCATTCTTGCTAGACGTATTTTGGATCATATTAACTCAATACAATATGATGAATATACTTAAAAATAAATACTATAAAAATAATTTATGATTCCAAATCACTTTTAAACTTTTTCTTATGATAAAATTAGCATAAATAGTATTAATAATAAGTTCCTAATAGTAAATAAAGTTATTAATTAAAAATATATTATAAATTAGGAAAAAAATGTTAATGTTTGGTAGCTAGACTGGATTCTAGCTTCACATTATTTTAATTTGGAGAATTAAAATAATGAATTAATTATTTAATTGGGAGAATTAAATAATATATTAAGAATCAAGTAATATTTTGTGAGATTAATTATTTAATTAGAGAATTCAATAATTTATTATTTAATTAGAAAATTAAATAATATAGAGATTAAATTATTTAATTGGAGAATTAAATAATTCATTATTTAATTAGAGAATTAAATAATATAGAGATCAAATTATTTAATTGGAGAACTAAATAATTTATTTATGGTTAGAGAATTAAAATGTAATGGGGTTGGGCCCGGATTAGTGCCTTGAGAAATAAAATAAATATTATATCTTGTATTTATAAATACAAGTTATAATTCAATATAGTCTTGAAATTATAATTGTATTTATAAATACAATTGGGCCCAAAATTCAAATTTATTATTGGCGCCAAAAAAGGGCCGACTTGATAAAGCTCTCATGTATATATGAGTCATTGCATTGTAAAATAACATATATGTGAAACAAAAGGGACTGCAAGTATAGACATTTGGAGCAACGAATCTGGAGTAGATCTTCATGTTAACTAGCATCAGACAACATACATACACACAAGGCAATTAGACTTTGGCATGCGATCTGAACATATATCTATAGAGATCTAAACATACATACTCAACGATATCTTTCCTAGCAACAAATACCAAATCTGGGGCAACGAATTCAAGGTAGTGAATTCAAGTCCTGATCCAAGGCAGCGAGCATACATTCTAATATTACATACTCTGATCTAGGGCAGTGTATGATATACACGATCTGGAGCAACGAATCCAATATGTTCTAATCTAGGGCAGTAAATATAAAATCAGATCTGGGCAGCGATCTTATCCTCTGGACAACAAATTCATATGAGTTTTGGACAGATCTGATCTGAAGATAAACTGATTGTATTAGATTTGATATGGGCTCATCAATTGGAGATGTTCATCTAATTTTTGCATTGGCGATGCATCATTGTTTTGGCAATATCTATTCATTGATCAGGGATCTTCAGCGAATCAACATCTATGAGTTGTGTAATTATATTTGAAAGGGCAATAATAGATTATCTAATTTGAATGCTGGGTTTTTCCTTCAAGAGGGAGGTTTCCCAGGGTAATGTGTTGTGTTCTTGTGTTTGCCTTTTATGATTTGGTAATTAAATATTTTGATTTATTCTGTTAATTAATCTAATCACTAAAATTTAACATGGTATCAGAGCCAGGTTTGTACTAACCTTGAGTGATCAGATTTTAGAGCGTTGTCAAATCCAAATGACCGCCTGGGAGTGTCAGAATGCTATCCCCAGATATTGGGACTTCTTACCAATTTTTATTTTTCGAAATAGAGAGTATGCATTATGTAAATAGAGAGTATGCATTATGTGTTGACCCTATGAGCCTTTGCATTTTTATTTGTTTTTGAAGCATTCTAGGATTTGAAGCTTAGATCCATATCTGATTTCACAGACTCCATTCAAAGTTAAGTGATATGGTGTTTTCTGATCTATAAATATCAAAGTCTTGGATCGAGCTATGACTTCCTTAATGTTTGGGTTCTTGTAAAATGATAAGGGCGTGAGCCTAATGACACTTGATAGGAAATTTACAACATGAAGATATATTCTTTCTAATTATATATAGATTACAAGAGACTTGTGACTATTTTCAGACCAGGATCAAGTTGCAAAGATCATACTTTTATTAGTTTTGGTTATAAAAGGGAAGATGCATTATATATAGTAGTATGATTTATTGGTGCTAGTAAATATTTGCAAAATATAAAGTTTTTATCATGTTGATGTAGGGTTGGTTGATACTCTTGTGAAACAGAGATATAATGTGTTTAAGCTTCTTGCTTATAGATCCAGTCATTGATATAGTTTTACTTATGACAATGTGTAGCTACAATTTTTGATCAAAAAGTTCGAAGACAGAAATTATAAGTAGTTACCTTTATAGTGTTAGAATCACATGAGTATCTCCTTGTATTAGAACATAGCTTTGGAATGTTCTCCTAACCATTGATGTGAAGGTTGTTAGTAATGGAGAAATCAACCATTGAGCTGGTTAGCCTACCTTATGAAGAAGTTATGTGTTAACTTTAGTTGGTTGGGTTACTTCTTTAGTTGGGTCGTCATTATGGTTATATTCATTACTGTATTGATTCATGGTTAGATCATAACCTTCATTTAAGTTAAAACAAATAGTTAGTAGACTTATATGTTCTCAGAATCTAATATAGAACCTCTTTGGATACAATAGAGAGATCACCTTGATCTTTGGTAAGCATACTCTTCTTCCATCTATTGAAAAGTATTTTCAACTTCTTAAATTTTGTTGAATTCATTACCTATCTGATTAGGTTCTGTAATGTATCATTGATCTTAAATGGAATCTCTTTTAGTGTTGATATCTGCAGATTCACCTTAAAGAGAGAACCTACCTTTGTAGCCATCGAGCTCTGATGATTGGTCTGTGAGGTTTAAGTATTCTATATTCATTACTGTGTTGGTTTCAAATTGCCTCTTACATTATCCTCTTATCTACAGGTTCCTATGACAGTCCCAAGTGATTGATTGGTGTTACTCTTGGTTGGTATGGATTTAGATTCTCCTTAGTTTATTGCTCTCTTCTTTGCTGAGATATCTTGTAAATTTCATTGATCATACTAAAATAAAGTTGCTAATTGCTAATTGCATAATGTTGTTTTTCATCTTTGACTGAAACTATTTTAGAGCTTAGAAGTTGTTGACGTGAATCCTATATGGATTCTATTTGTTGTTCTTCTTGCCTTGGAAAGAGTTCATGTTTGCATTTTGTTCTCTATTATTGACATCAGTTTGGATCCTCATATTTAAGCATGTAATATTATGTATTGTTGATGAAGGAAGTTATTCTCATGATCTTGGCTTATTCAACTTCTTCTTTACTTATCTTAATGATTGTGCTATGGGTCCCTCTTGTTGCAGCTAAAGATTGAAAATTGAATACAAGATAGACAATCTCAAGTAGGACTTTTGAGCTTAACATAAAAGATTGATAAGTATTTGATGATTAGAAAGTATTCTTAGTGTCAACTACTCTAAGTTGTATTGGCTTTCTTATTGTGAACTTCTAAAGACAGATTGTGTATATCTCAATAGAAGTATTAATGGTGTACAGTTGATAACTTAGAACCCTCTTGGTACTAACACTTTGATGATGTGGTTTCTACACACTTGTGTTCTTGATCTCAATCTCTTAATGATTTGATTAGGACCAGTAATGTCAAACTGTTGAATTAATGACTTGGGCTCATCTTGTATACTAGTAATCTATAGAATCAGAACATGAGCTTGTGTTTGACTTGTTCAAATGTCTTGGTAGGGGTGGTTCTGTATTGGGCTTGATACTTCATTATCCCATACCTAAATGGCCTTATGTATTCTTGTGATGAATGCTTGCATGCATTCTAAGTGAGTTGTTATGTTTGATCAAATCTCCACTGACTTGGATGACTTTAACCTGACATGAATGTTGTATGGAAATGTGGATAGTCATGATTAAGTGCAGGATTATCATTGAAGGGCTTGAATCTCCTGGAATGCAAATCACTCACAAGGGCGTGAGGATCCAATGATTGACTATCTCAGGATTATTGATCTAAGATGAAGATAAACATTATTTATATTGGCCCATGCATTGTCATTTCCCTCGTTATGATTTTTTATTCTATACATCATTACTAATCTACCTGATATGTGTCTTTGATTAGGATGAATTGAGTAACATATGGGTGATGTGTATTCAAATCTAGAGGGAGAAAGATCATCATGCATTCTGAAGGAATCTTTGGTTGAGGTTTCTTTGAGGACGATCCCGAAGTATGACTCATTCGGGGATCCGTCATAACTTCCTGTGGCTTCTTCTATTCAGGTGTTAGGGTAGCACCTTGTGATGTTAGTTCTCAAGTGTCTTGGATGTGTTAAATGGGCATATTGTAAGTGGGATGGGTCCTACGACAAGGATTGGTTACATTCCATGTGGCTCATATGGTTGTAACTCAAAGTGTGACATCTATGAATACTTCTTGTACAATTGAAAGGAATGTTGATCCTTCAATTCTTGGTTTATTGGTTCAGAGGGAGTGAACCATGGATTCATGTCTTGTAACAGATATCATGTGGATATCTCATGGTGTACCTATGTATTGCTCATGATGATGAGATCATCGATGTAGTCATGATAGTTTCACTATCTTGGTTGAGAGGGATTCTCAACCTCCTTGATGTACTTTTGTATTTTAGACCACCCTTGCGGGCAATGCAAGGTGGATGTTGTATTATTTGGATCTTCTTTAAGAGAAGATATGTATGACCACCCTCTGCGGGTAATGTAAGGTGGCAATGTAATCATTTTTTGAAGTCTGCCCTCTGCGGGCAATGTAAGGTGGTAAAGGTTTTGATCACCCTCTGCGGGCAATGCAAGGTGATCCTTTTGAGGCTTGTCCTCTTCCACCCTCTACGAGTAGGTATGGTGGATATGCTTGACCATCCTCTGCGAGTAGGCATGATGGTTCCACCCTCTACGAGTAGGCATGGTGGATATTCTTTTGGCCATCCTCTCTGAGTAGGCATGATGGAAGTTATTGATTTATCCTTGACAGGTATGTATCCACCCTCTGCAAGTGGGCATGATGGAAAGGTATGGAGAATTAAAATAATGAATTAATTATTTAATTGGGAGAATTAAATAATATATTGAGAATCAAGTAATATTTTGTGAGATTAATTATTTAATTGGAAAATTAAATAATTTATTATTTAATTAGAGAATTAAATAATATAGAGATTAAATTATTTAATTGGAGGAGAACTAAATAATTTATTTATGGTTAGAGAATTAAAATGTAATGGGGTTGGGCCTGGATTAGTGCCTTGAGAAATAAAATAAATATTATATCTTGTATTTATAAATACAAGTTATAATTCAATATAGTCTTGAAATTATAATTGTATTTATAAATACAATTGGGCCCAAAATTCAAATTTATTATTGGCGCCAAAAAAGGGCTGACTTGATAAAGCTCTCATATATATATATATATGAGACATTGCATTGTAAAATAACATATATGCGAAACAAAAGGGACTGCAAGTATAGACATATGGAGCAGCGAATATGGAGTACATCTTCATGTTAATTAGCATCAGACAACAGACATACACACAAGGCAATTAGACTTTGGCATGCGATCTGAACATATATCTACAACGATCTAAACATACATACTCGGCGATATCTTTCCTAGCAACGAATACCAGATCTAGGGTAGTGAATTCAAGTCCTGATCCAAGGTAGTGAGCATACATTCTAATATTACATACTCTGATCTAGGGCAGTGTATGATATACATGATCTGGAGTAGCAAATCCAATATGTTCTAATCTAGGGTAGTAAATATAAAATTAGATCTGGGCAGCGATCTTATCCTCTCAACAACAAATTCATATATGAATTTTGGACAAATCTGATCTGAAGATAAATTGATATTGTATCAGATCTTATATGGGCTCATCAATCGGAGATGTTCATCTAATTTTTGCATTGGCGATACATCACTGTTTTGGCAATATCTATTCATTGATCGGGGATCTTCAACAAATCAACATCTATGAGTTGTGTAATTATATTTGAAAGGGCAATAATAGATGATCTAATTTGAATGTTGGGTTTTTCCTCCAAGAGGGAGGTTTCCCAGGGTAATGTATCGTGTTCTTGCGTTTTCCTTTTATGATTTGGTAATTAAATATTTTGATTTATTCCATTAATTAATCTAATCACTAAAATTTAACAAAAAAAAGCAAAAGGCAAACATGCTAAACCATTAAGCTACATGTTTGTTTTAATTATTTCAAGTAAATAATGACAATAAAATTTATTGAAATAAAAAAATAGTGAGGTTGCATAAAAGAACTCAAGCTATTTAATTTCTTGTGATTTTAATCTTTTAACAAATAAAATTATGTACTATTTATAAATTCAATAATTTATTTTATCTTTATCACACCTTTATTATGCTTTCAACAATAATCATTTTGCAAATTACAAATTTACCTTGATTTTTTGCTTGCTATTTATTTAATTATTTTGAATGGAAACTATATACACCTAAAAATGACTTGAGAAAATTAATTAAATAATTAATTATTTAATTAATAGTTTTTGATATTAATAAGCAACAAAAACTAAGGTGTTGATCCCTTATTATTTAAATAATAGTTTTTTATTTAATAAGAAGCCAAACAAGGCGGCCAACCCTTACAAAGTCAAGGCCTGAAGGTGAATATTCAAGCCATCAATCATCACATAGCTAGAACAATAGATGTTGACTATGAAGACAAAACACAATACACAAAGGCTAAGCCCTAACAAGAAGAGCCAAACTCACACCACAAGAGAAGAAGACCGAGAGTTCGAAGAGTAGTTCTTCCTACACCGTCAGACAACTCTCCTAGAGACACTATCCATAGGCTCCCCAATGAAGGAGACTTTGCTAGGACATCTGTTAGCACAATGACCAGAGTGTTGTAGATGTTGAGCAATGTCAACCGAAACTTGGTGCAAAGCAAAAGCAAAAGTAGGAGTAGAAAGACCCTCATGGCCAGAGGGAGTTGCACCAACAGAATTAGGGGTAGCAACAAGAGTTGCATTAGGAGCAAGACTCATATTAACAACATAAGCTTTACCCTGATCTATAAAAGGGGCATCATCAAGATTTTCCGCAGGGGTTTCATCTTTGTTAGCAGCCTATGAATCCTCAAAGGAGGAATCAGAGAGAATTAGAAGCATGAACTGTCAAATGACCAATACTTGCATCCTTTCACCAAGTAGCAACACCTTTTCGATGCAAAAGAGCGTAATCAATAGCCATGTGCTCAACAGTGAAGCAACACCGGCAATGGAAGGGAAGACCCTCATAATCCATCACTTTAGTACATGGTCTTTCCCCAACCATGAGCACCACATCCCCTGGAAGTGGTTGGCAAACATCCATATCAACTAAAATGCAGGTGAAAGTAGAATGGCCCATAGTAGTTGTAGCTTCATCCACCTTCAAGAAACAACCAAGGGAGTTTCCAATGGCCTCAAAGCAAGACATCTCCCAGAAACGAAATGGGAGATTTGGAAGGCGAACCCACACTGAACACACATTGAGTGGCTCAATAAGAGAGTTGAAGGATACTGTCCAGGGTTTAGTAGAAAGGGAGTGATTCCCCCAAACCCACAACTAGTTCAAAACCAAATCATGATCTTCAGAAGAAGAAAATGAAGCAATAAAAAACCACTTATCACAAGGGTAGAGCTCAATGTCACCAGAGACTAATGGTCTCAAAGAGTTGGTTACCCAATAGTGTGGATCCAAAAGATAGGGCCAAAGGCTTGCGAATCTACCAACCAACCCAAGGCTTAGGTGGAAATCCACATTGTCCACCACATCTAGGCCACAAACCATCATAGGAAGCAATGGGTCGAGCTTTCACCTTTGAAGGGATGGTAGCAATAGATTTGGCAGCATGAGCGTAGCTCCTTCCACCAATAGCAGTAGATTTTTTTATTTTATTTTTTTGGGGGGGGGACCTCTTCCTTGTCAGGCCTAGGGCTAGAACCACCAGCTCCGGGAGCCAAAGTAGTAGCCTCCAAGCCAAGTAGCGAGGCAGTAGAATGATACCCAACAAGAAGAGAAAAGGGAGCCCCCAAACCAAGGCCAACACCCAAAAGAGAGGGTCCAAGGGTGCCACAGGGAGTCCTCGTAGCAACAAAGGAAAGAGCTCCCACAAATGGTGGTAGCCTAGCGTGAGAGCCCAGAAACTCTAGTGGTCTGCAGAGAAAACGCATTGACTGTTACAGGAGAGGTAGTAGCCAACAAAGACAAAGTTGCAAAGGTCACCGTGTTTGAATAGGAAGAGACATTAGCATGTCCACAAACAAACCGCCAACACGAGTGGTGCCCCCCATCGCCAACAAAAAACAATCTGGACAACAGAGAAGGTGATAACCCAACCCCAACTGCAAACACAAGAGACCCATGTCTATGTCCATTTGAAATCATCGGGTGGGAAGAGTCATTAACAGTAGTGTTCAACATGTTCTGTTAGCTTAAATCCCCCTTATTTAGTTATTATTTAATTAATAGTTATTCCTTTATCACTAAATGAATTAATTAATTTATTTAGCTAATTCACCCTATATTATTCCTGTAGGCTTAAGTCTTCTAAAATCCTAATAATTAAATAATTTCAAAATTATTTAATTCATTATCATCACATGACAAAGTCAAATCCTATAAGTCCAATTCACCTATCACCTCATACACGTGGTTGGGGAATTTGATTTTCTTTAATATTCAAATGGCTTAATTATCTTCAACAAGCATCCCTAGTTATAAGGAGGGAGAAGGCATATGTGTCCTCATGTGACTTGGTCATTTCCTACCCTCCCTATTATCTAATTAGATGTCCCTACACCTCATCTAGTCAAACATGACTCATAGGAGATTTGTTTCATGAGTCCTATTTATCCTCTCACATTCCAACAAATTGGAATGTTTCTCCCTTCTCTCACACAGTCACGAAGAGACATTGGACAAGTGTCCTTCCCTTCCGCCTATTTCTCCATTTTGTCAAAGTAGGAGGAACATCTCCCTACCAATTCTCTCACATTCTAACCATTCCCTATTCTTTCTCCTTCCATTCAACCAACTCATTTCTAGCCCTTCATCTTTCCAAGATTCATTCTGAAATATCTATATATCCCACATGGGCTCAAGGCCATGAAATGCCTATAAATAGACTTCATTTTCCCTCTTTCGGACCAATGAATAATCAAAATTCTTGAAGATTTAGAGCCTTTGGAGATCTAGTGTATTCTAAGCTTATTTTGTGTGCCTTTGGCTTTAGGTGATCATTATCTTAGCATCATATTTAGCATATTTTATCATCTTAGATCAACCATGGTAATCTCATCTTAGATCATTTAGCTTGCATTTCATATCCATCTAGCATCATCATGGTGTTGCATTTAGGCTTCCACCTAGTTGTATTTTAAAATACCATAATCTAATCTCACTGAAATCATCTTGGAAGTTTTAAGTTCTCAAAGCAAAACCAACAAACAAGATGTCAAGGGAAAGGATGACAATGAAACAAGATTGAAGAAATGCGTAAAAAGGTGTAATTTTAAATTTTGTGTTGTTTGTGATAGTTTCATTGGTGTAGTTGTTCAAAGATAGGATTTAATGATATTTTGTGGTATATCTATGAATCTATCATTGTGACATTTTACAAGTACACAATACATACCACACTATAATATTATACGTTGCAAAACAATTGATAAGCATAAAAAAATTCAATGGAATATTTGTTTGCATCTATTTGAGTCACCTTACATAAGAGGTATCAATTCCCTTTTTTAGTTTTCTAATTTTTTTATTTGCTGCCATCTGGAGGGAAAAGTTTGACGATAGACTAGCCATCATAGTAACAAACTACTTGACCATCACCCAACTACTATCAATGACGCCCCTTACCAGCTATTGGGGAGTGGTCCTTTGCACTTCAAGCGCTACTTGGGCAGTTTTGTTTCAACAACTATAACTTTTGACTTGGGCATCAAATCTTGGTTGACAAGATATCATGAAGTTGGTTCTGACATCTTTCTATTGATTTAGGTCTCTTTACGTGATTTTGTTGTTGTGGAACTTTATTATTGTTTGAAGTCCAATGTTCATTTTTTGCTAATGGGCTCATAATTGTTTGCCACAATCATCAGTTTTCATAATTTTTGTAACATTGGAATTAAGGAGCTCCTTCAAGCCACACATGCACTTTTTTCCTAGATTCATCCCCAAATTTATTTTATACAATTTTTGCAATATTTGCATTCTATAATACTACTTTTCATTTTGGCACTTGGGAAGGTGGTGTTTTGATCAAACAAATTCATTTCAACAATATTTAATCTATTGACCTCTAATTTAGTTATTTGAGTACTGTATAATTGTTGTAACATGGTTTATGCAAATTATCCTCCTATACTCATTCTAAGGACAATTAGGACTCTTAGGAAAAGGCATCTTGACATTTGCCTCATCTTTATGGACTGACACCTAAGCCAAAGACATATTGGAAGAAATTAGTTTGGGGGAATAAAAATGATTATAACATAGGATTGATTGGTACAAGTATTAGTGCATGTATCTTCACGCAAACCTACAAAAATATTGCAAGAATTAGGTGCCCATGTATAGTTTAGACCAAGACTTGGGAGATCTATGAACATCCACTTAATCCTCCATTCCTAAATGATCCCGCATCTATCAAATTGCCTCATTCCACTTGGTGATGTTGATAATCTCCCTTTGACAATGCTATCTTAGAGGAACTTGAATATGATACAGAACTTGAGCACCTTAATGATCCAAAGGTCTCTCTCACAACTCCCACTTCCCTAATTGAGATCACACAACAATCTTTAGTTGGTAATTTGTTCAAAGCTTCCAGTGAGTAATTGCATAAAGTATTGGGATTCCTATTTATTAAACATTGCATATTTGTTTGTGGAGTCTCACATTTCAGATTTGGAGGACCATAAAAGAGTTATCTCTCACACTTGATGACAACAATGACATAGTTATTGTCACATCATACTTAACTTTGGATCTTGTTCAACATCAATTAGCACTTGAACTTGTTTTGACACCACCTAGGTTGATTGAGCATGCACCTAATTGGATTGTGGTATCTACCGAGGACATGGTGACATGTTAGCATATTTTAGAGACACAATCATGATACATTTGAAGCATTATTCCTAGCAATTCCCATTTGGAATGAAATCTTGCATTTGTACTTAGTCTATCTTCTTATCATATGGAGGAATGATAATATTGTCTTCAAGCATTAATTAAACATGCATGATTATTGTTTTATATTCATGGTGGATGTAGCCCTTCAGGGGTATCATTGAGTCCTCACTTTCATCACTTGTTTGGAGAGGAGTTTTGGCCTACTAGGTTTTCTCCCTTTCTCTAGTTATGAGAGATTGCATTGTAAATGGGTACTCTACATGCCCTACTAGTCAGGAACCATAATCATTTTCATCTTTGCGTGATTTGCATAATTATCTTCTACTCCCTATGTTGCACTTAAAGGGACATGTTGCCTAACTAGTTCATTAGTATGTGCTATTCACATGCTTAAATTTACTCAAGTCCTAGGGAATCTTTCTATAAGGTTGTTAATTCTCATAAGATCTTATCTTGTGGCATTTACTTCTTGTCCTAGGTCATATAATATGTTAAGTTAGTTGCCTCAAAACATAGGATAAAGATGCCTATCACAATTTTATCTTATCATATCTCTCAACCTTGTCTTTATAAACAAGGAATCCTATGTACATTTCATATTCATCCATTCATTCAAGCATCCATAATCAAGCAAGTTATTCTAGTCTTTCTCAGTTATGGAAGGTTATTTTTGTTTTGCAAGTAATCTTGGGTTGTGGGGAGTTTACAATCAACTCCTACACTCATCACACACAAAAGTGGGAACAAAAGTATCCCATGCAGCAAGAGTTAGAATTAATATTATCTTACCTTATTAGTTTTCAGCTGCATTTTTTATATTCTTATATATATTTACAACTCTTTGAGCCCTTTTATTTTTTAAAAGCAAAAATATAAGAGAAAAAAACATCAAAAACCTCAAAACAGAATAAAATTAATAGTAAATACCCACAAGTAACATATTACAAATGTTTTTGGCGTATGCTTTGATAGAAATCGATATAATCCTATTGTTCTTCCCCTTAAAAAGTAACAATGCTTGGGAAAGTAGTTGATTATTTACATTGGACTAGAAATATATATTTAGGTGTCCAATCCTTTGGAGTATAGTTATGGAAACCCATTAGAAATATGGGCAATCTGCCGCAAGAAAGCTACTACTTGTACTCAACATTGCATTCTGCAGTCAAGTAATGTGGCCTTCCAAACAACTATGATTTTAATGTGGTATTTGTTTACAAGTTGACTTTGGTGAAACAATGGGACAGGCTCTTAAAGTGAAGTAACAACTTCATCTACACGTAGTACTGACTATCTTATTCTCCTTTTGTGTTAGAAATTTTATTTCTAATCCAAGAGATCAATTTCCCTTGTCAATCAAACGACTTCTTTTACTTTTTAGTTAATATTATGGGCACATAATGAAATACAGCAACAATATATACACAGATCCTGATGGCTCCAAATCCCTTGAAAATGTTGAGTGACAGATCTTGAGCTGGACTCTGAAGCTAGATAGTTAAGGAACCACTGAAAACACCAATACATTTGTTTTTCCTGTCACTCAGGAGCTACATGGTTTGTTAACCATCAATAAAACTGATACAGATATTTTTCCTGTGACACAGGTACACTACAAAAT
This sequence comes from Chamaecyparis obtusa, assembly GCA_027943335.1. Taxonomy (NCBI): domain Eukaryota; kingdom Viridiplantae; phylum Streptophyta; class Pinopsida; order Cupressales; family Cupressaceae; genus Chamaecyparis; species Chamaecyparis obtusa. The sequence goes on from BSBK01003419.1 coordinate 721,329, forward strand.
TATAGAATCACATACTTATACATTTGACATCTGCAACCAGGTGACGGATATGTGGAGCATACCATTTAACTCGTTCCACATGCTCAATACTCACCTTCCACATGTATCCTGAAAGCACTTACCAAATTTGACTGATAAATACACAAAATATTATTCAAAAGAAAACCTAAAAGAATTGGAGATGAACTTGTTACCTTCTTTAAGTGCAAAATCTTTTATAGACATGGTGAGATAGTCCAGCCAAGATGTCTCCTCGCAGTCTTTAACATTCCCATGCACATGTAACACACCCCCTTCAGGCCTGCATAAAACAAACTATTCAAGATCTTGCCAATACGAAACAAGAGATAATTATTGAAAGTTTACTAATGTTGCTCCACTTTTGGTCCTCAACATTTGAACTATTATACTATGACTTGCTTCTGTAATTTACATAGTGCTGCATCTCTTGGACAGTTTTTCAGATCTAATCTTCATGGTCGAGATGCCTAAGAAACTCCCGTCATACACTCTACTGATTATACTTTTTGTAGTCACATGGACAATGTTTTGTCAGTAGTGAACATTTATGTTAAAGTCAACCAAAATCATATATCATCAACAATATGATGCCAAGCTAAAGCATACTTCCACAATAATTATTATAAAGAATCAAGATCATTCAAATAATTGTGACATGCTATATTCTTTGACTTGAGTGATTGTGAGATATTATAATTGCTCTCTCTCTCTCTCTCTCTCTCTCTCTCTCTCTCTCCAAACTGCCTTCAATATTCTCTAAGGGGTTACACATCCCTATGATTATGAATAATGCACGGTTGACCAATGAATGTTTCTCTCTTGCACTTCAGGCTTTGCAGAACTTAGACTGGTGACTCTTTAAGACTCATCTTATCTACACAATTTTCATGAATTCATTTCAATGTAAATCAAATAAGAAAACTCTTACAAAATGGGTAAGGATTTGTAGAGTTACAGGGATTAGGTATCTTGTTCCTTGTACCTTTAATATCCTAGTGTGAATTTAAGTAAGATTACAAATATTACTTACTCTGATGAATTATCATTTCAGAATCAATTGGGTTTGCAGGAATTCTCTGAATAGTAACCAGTACCTATATTTAGAATTACAGAATCAATTATGACCTATCAAAACTCATTCCTGATGAGGACATCTTTGATGGTTTCTAAACACGATGGTGAAACTTGCAAATATAGTTCAAACAACCTAGTTCCTACTTAATAATCTTTCACAACATTCACATTCCCCATTATTGCTTGTGAAAGACAAAATTACTTGAGCAATAACTAGCACAAGAATAATTCAACAGAGGAAATTTATGAAGAAACATAGATTCCTTAATTCCTTGCCATAGAAGCATACAAGCATACAACAAGAGAGGATGCTAAATCAAGAACATGCATTCATATTACTTCAAACAGAGATGAGTATCAAGAAAGCAGTGATAAATAATAGTTTTCTATGTATTTCTTCAAAGAGGGTTCACATGCATTACAGAACTTTTCCCTTGCTTTTTCAAACTCTCAACACTACAAAGATCCAGTCCTTTTATAGACAGAATTGCAAAAAGTGCCCACAGATGGGTGACCCCTGATATCCTAAAATGGTTGATTAACTAAATACAAACCACTCGAATAAAGGACAAATGAAAAACTTGGGAGAAGTTTGTGAGCCTTTGCAAGCTGTTGCAAACTCGCAAGAATTAGTTAGAGCCAACTCAAGCTCTCACTGTAGATAGATAAATTACATATTAGTTACTTCTGTTATGTTGAACCAATGAGAATAATTAAGATTCATAGGTTGGGTAGTTGCCAACGATTGGGAAGTCCTTAGCAGCTGCTGGCAAGTTTAAATATTTCCTTGTAGTCAAGACAAAGGATTGCATTGTGCAAAGAGTCTCTGATCCCAAAAGTTGTATAAATGCATTGATGAATAAAATATACTTGATTACTCTCTAAATTCATATGTTGTTCAATATGTTCTTATCTAGTTCAATTCTTCATGAATAACTTCGTTTACTTTACTTTTTTAATTACTTAAACGAAATGCAAGCAAACATTTGGTGTTATTGCCCTTCAAGAAATGGGTTAAAATGACAAAATAATGGGACAACTGGTTGAGGAACCTATGAGTTAATCCAAGAGAAAGAAGACAAACTCACCCAAGACCTGGTGAAATTGTAGGACATTTTAGTTAAAGAGCATGTATGAACAAAAGTCAAGCTAAGGAAAAACCACAAGATATCATTTGCGATAACCTTGGGGTAAGCAAGACGGTAGACATTCTTCTTGATCATATGCCACGATTGCTCACAAGACACTAAATAATCCTTCAAGACCTTTATGAGGAACATGATCCTGAAATTCAAAGATAGCAAATAAGAGAATGATTTAACCAAAGAAACCAATGAGAAGAAGGAACACAGAGAAATGTTGCATCCCTAGAAATTCAAGCCATTGTACCTGAACAAAAGTCGACAATGATCAAAAGTAGTTAGACAAAACATGAGTTAAGTCAATCCTTGAGGATCTTAGAACAAACAGAAAGAAGAAGAAAACTATGAGAAGCACTTGAGGAAAGCACTTCAATATGATTCCCAAGTGGAAGTCCCCAATAAGAAAGTCGGAATCAAAGTGTAAGCAAAACTTGGAGTGCAAGCTGAAATTGGGACCAAAACTCGAAAAATAAAAACAAATCTTCCATAAGAAACCGTACATGAAGTGGCAAGAGATAGCAAGACATCTACCCTTTCTTGACAAAGTGTGGATTGATCTCTCTAATCAAGTAGACAAGCCAACAAATGAAGATGAATGGTAAGTAGAATCTAAAAACTTTGTACCTAAGAATAACATTGAAAGTAATGAACAATTGTTAATTAAAGAAAAGGTAGTGGAAGGATGCAAACCTAAAACTCTTGGGCCAAAAAACATACAAAGTTGAAGGCAACCCTGTACAAAACATTCAAGCAGGAGTTAAAGATTATCAATGAGTGCAATTGAATCACCAGTTGGTTTGAAGCATTGACGTTACATTAGAAAAGGATGGTGACTCCCCAGTCAAGTCTCAGGAGTGAAAGACAAAAGTTGGCTAACATTATCGGCAATGGGTCAGAGAATCCAGCATGACATTGCAGGACTTGCAAAACAATTTGGAGAGCAAATAGCCAAGATGATAGAGCCTATTGGCTATGGTCCTTTCCAGCAACCTAAAGAAGAATAGCCATCAATTGGTACACAGCTATGTTCCACGACATTTCGAGGACGAGGATGACAATGGATGCATTTCAGGCCTTTTTTTGGGGAAAGGGGTGGAGTGTTTTTCAATATATATATATATATATATATATATATATATATACAGAGAGAGAGAGAGAGATTTATACAAGTTAAAGAACAGCAGTTTAACAGAAACAATATGCCATGACAATGTTAAAACGATGTTGCATGATGTCTGCAGAAGCATGCATGCCTACCACATTCCAAAACAAACAAACAAAAATTTAATTTCTCAGCAACAACCAAACCATGGCCAATGCAAATTTAATATCCTTTGCAACTAATTATAAAAACTAACTCTAATACCATATCAATAATTTTCAAGTTCAAGGATTTTTTGAACAATGAAATCAGAAATCAAAATTATTACTATTAGTGTTAATTGTTATATAATATATATCATTAACTATCAATCTGAATCATGATATATTTATTGTCATTACACTACAGTTGTTGCTGTCACTGTTGGCATGAACACATGATTAATTTATTTACTGTTATACAGCTGTCATGATATATTAACAGTCCTTTTTTAATGTTATCAACTTTTTGCAGGGGATGCAACATCCCCAAATGCCTCAGAAATGGCTAGACATCCCCCGTGCGTTTCCTACCATCCTTGACTTTTGTGATGCACTTTTAAACATTTTTGCATTTTCTTGATTTGGAGAGGGGTGGCTAAAGTATGTCCCCTAACGTCACCCAGTCCCCAAAATGCCTCGAGGGATGGGAACAAGGATTAAAGGGGTGGGGGTGCATCCTTGTGTAACATAGGTAAAAGGAAGAATTTAAATTGCTAAGAGATGAGAATAAGATTATAGCAAAGATCTACAATAGAAAGCAGGGCAACCATGAGAATGTAAGGGCTTACAACCATAGACCCAAGGAATTATTGGTGAAATTAGAGAAGAAATACCAACAAATAGCCTTCAAAAACAATGGTTCATTGAAGACCTTATCCCTTCATTAATAAAGAAAATGAAAGTGGTGCCTCCATCGTATAACGAAGCATATAATTGGGCAATCGAAATATGAGAATACTACAAAATGTTTTCCTCACAGGGAAAAAGAAAAATAGTACTAGTAGCAAGGGTGAACCCAAGATACTACAAGTACTCCAAAAAGAAATAGTTTAAATGATGAAAGAGCAGAAGACGAAAAAGATAGCAATAAGTAAGGCAAACAAGAGTGTAAATGTGAAGGACATGCTTAAGAAAATTACTTGCACAAGTTATTTAATGAATCTATTAGGTCATGGTGTGTGGTTAAAAATTGGTACTCAATTGGAATGCAACCAACACTCAAAAAACCATTAGCTCAAGAATTAAGCTACAAGTGTTCAAATCAAATGAACAAACTAAACCCTCAAAAGCGGCTCATTGCTTCCTAGTTGAAGCAAATTTAATCCTTTTCAAATTGCTCATCAGATTGGTATGAAGAATTAATGAGTTGACTACTCCAAAACGGAAGATTTCAAACGTGGAGGAGATACAATACTTGCAATCACCACTCCAAGGTTGATCTAAATGCAAATGCAAAGCTATGATGAAACTAGAATGCAAGATTAACGATGCTTTTAGGAAAGCAAACTAAATAACAATGCAAGACTACCCTAGAAAATGAGCTAAACTAAGAATGCAAGAGAGCTAAGAGCTAAGAAACTATGAACTTTAGAACTCCAAATAGCAAGTTTACTCTAGAATGCAAAAATGCAAGAATCTAGACATAGAACCCCTTGAGCCAAAGATGAGCTTCCTTTTGAAGAAATTGCCTCAAGAATGGAGGGTGGAGATTAAGAGGCAAAAGATGTTAGGTAGAGATGAGTGGTGAGAGAGATCAATCCATGTGAAAGGATCCAAGATTTTTTATTGGTCAAGCTTGATTGGAGAATAAGACAAAATAGCAAATCCCCTTTTAATTGTCATTTAATCAAAATTAAGTTTGCACATTGTGCTCTTTTAATAAAAGTGCTAGGACTTTATATTAAAAGGAAGTTTTGACAATTAAATGATTTTCCAAGTTTCAATATTAGAAATAATTTATGTTTGATTTTATTATGCAAGGGGGATTATTCAGGTTGCTTACATAATCATGTCTAGTAAATTATGCCTTTGAGATTTAGAATTTTGCTTAAGGCAAATTTGATCCAATTTAGGGGCTTAGGTTCTACTAGACAAATTTTAGGTGATTACATTTGCCCTTTTTTGAATCGATGTGCGAGCAACGCATTGATTCAAAGAATAGATTGAAGCTAGATCAAAGAACAGTCTAATGTGAAACGATGGGACTATTTCTGACAAGAAGAAACCGACACCGAACTTGATCGAACAAAGACCGATTGAAGATCAAAGATACAAGCTCCAAACTTGATTGAGAGAAGATTGATGAGTGAGACCAGAGTATCCAGCTTGATATAAGCGATGAGACTTAATATCTATCAAAGACCTAAGATAATTGCTTCGACAAAGATTCTGAAGAAGTTAATCATCTGATTGAGAGACAATACCAAATTGATGAGTCATGATGACCCCGATATGCCTCGAGAACAATGTCACATTGATATGGATCCTAATGAACTTGACATGCCCCTAGAGATCAAATAGATGCCTGTCCGAGTGACCTGATATTAAGCGATGAGATCACTTTTTTAGAAAGATGTGGGGAATCTCAACTTGATATGATTCCTGATGAAGCTAAGATGCCCCAAGCCATGACGCTTGAATTGATTTGCTGGTTAAGATTGATTACAGAAGAAGATTCGCTATATTTTCATGCCCTCTTGGGATCAAAATTGAAATGAGGCAGAGAGGTTAAAGAAAGATTTAATGGATGAAGATTACAACTAGAATTGATGTTGAATGGATAAGATTAGATTATCATTGGATTAGAGCTTGATTTGAGCTGTTTTGAGGTCCTGTTGACCAGATTTGACTAAAGTTTGACCAGAGTTGACCAGATTTAAATCACTTTTGCATGAGATTGACCTCAAAGGTTCAAGAAATGAAGACGGAAACGAGCGGGAAGCGATAGCGTCAGCGGTCAACTGCATTTGACCAAGAAGGGCTGACTTTGCAATTTGACTAGGTAAACGAACTTGGATTTCAATTTCAATCCCGAAACTGGATTCAGGATGTCAAAATTAGCTAGGAGTGCAATTTTTGCAACTTTCCGTGCAATTTAAATTTTAGGTCAAAATCTATAAAAGGGGCCCAGAGGGGTCATTTTCAAATTCATTTGCTACAATTGACATTGAGAGCTCAGAGACTTCTAGAGAGCTTAAAATGTTGATCCAAGTCCGAAATCACCAATTCGAGCTCCAGAGGTACCATAACTGGCCTTGATCATATGGTGCACCAGTAAGTATTCGATCTCAACGTTTGATTTTGTTAATTTTAGTTCTTTTAGATATTTTTTTCATGTTTTTAGGGTTTTCGGCTCAGTTTATCGTGCAATAAAACTGTTTTATCGCACACCCTTTTGGGTTACATCGTACGATAAACTAGTTAAGAAAAGTGTATCGCATAGCTCTTTAAGTTGTGTCGTATGACAGGTACCCACGTATCGTATGGTACTAGGAACTGTATCGTATTGAACAATCGTATCACACTATTTAGAGAGTTTCATCATACGATAAACCTGAGTCAGTTGTTTCATCGTATGAATCAAATTTGTATTGTTTTTGTCCTTTGTGAAATAATCCATCTTTTGTAGTAGCTTTGTAGAGATGTTGAATGCTTGATTTTTTGATATCTTGATGCTCAATTTGGATTGATTACTGATGCATTTCCTTGTGTTTCTTTGATGTAGCTTCAACTACCCGACCCTATCTTCCGGTGCACCTACCCATAGGCACTGAGACTGGTATGACAGTTGTCACCAGAGGATTTGGTCATCCTTTATCAATGTGGGCAAGGAAAGCTCATCACGATGCCAGATATCCATGTGAATCATGGGTTTCTCACCACTTTAGCAGAGAGATTTCATAGTGAGCATACCACCTTACATCTACCCACTGGTGCGATCACCATCACACCAGAGGAAATGCTTTCATTTTCTACAGCTTGTTAATTAATCTTATTCTTGTCCATGTTGGAAAAGCGTGTATGAATAGAATATGATAGAAAAAAATTTACCATCCATGATGTCAAAGATAGCCAATGAGATAGCAAACCATACCACTTTTGCTTTTTGAAACGTTGATCTTCTCCTATTCAATTAGGTAATGAGCACCCGAATTCTCCCAACCATCTCCTCACTAAATAGATCTTGAAATGAACTTGCTACTAAATTACTTGTGGCAAGAGCAACACGAATATAGAAACAATGAATATCTTTTATTTTTGCATCAAATTGCATATAGCGAAATGGCAAATACTTGTGGTCCTGTTGACCTGCATTGGCTCCTGTCTTGCATCAACTCCTATTTTTCCTTCTACAGGGTGTTTATTTTCCAACTTCCTAATGCGTTTAACTTTTAAGTTTTAGGCTTGTTTTATTTGTGTGCGAGACATCGCCTTTTGCGTGAGAGATGACGAGTCTTCGAGAGAACATGGTCTATGCAACTAGGAGACGTGTCTCCAATTCCCTAGGATGAATCTCAAAGACTAGGATGTGTTAGACCTTGTCTAAGACATCTCTAGTTACAAGAGACTTCCAACCACGACATCTCGAAGACTCTAGTTGTCTCTCACGCAAAAGTCAATGTCTCCACACAAAAAATGAGAAAAAAAGCTAAAACTTACAAGTTAAAAGCATTGGGAAGCTAGAAAATAAACACCTTGTGGAAGGAAGAATAGAAGTTGCTGCAAGATGGGAGCCAACGCGAGTTGACAAAAACACAAGTATTTGTCATTTTGCTATTTGCAATTTGATGCAAAAATCAAAAGATGTTCATATTTTCTATATTTGTTTTGTTCTTTTAGTTCCTTTATGTGGACGTTGCAGTATAACTATCCACAATGGGAGTGACTAGGATGTCATTATAAGCTTTACAATGTTTTTCTTTTTCCATTGTCCCATCTAAGCAAAAGAAACAAACTCTTCCTTCCCATACCTATTTTGGCATTTTTCATCTACCGATTTCATGCAAAAGACGGTATGAGTTAGTCCTCAATTGGCATACGAGAACATTTTCTCTCCAAGGGATATCGGCCTCTAAATAAGCCTTCTATAGATGGTCAAAAGTGGGGTTAAATTTCTCATGGTAACATTTCTCCTTTCTCCCTATCACCTTTTCTCACAAAGGCTTGTGAAACTTCTCTACAACAAATGTCTTTATTATTTGCCAATATTAAGGACAAGCACTCAAGTGAATGTGCCATTTGTTCATCCACCTATAGTTGTGCTTCATTCATAACTTCTTTCTTTAACTCAAGACATCTCTAAAAACAACATTGGGCCATTGCGTTTGTTGAAGGTTTATTTTAATCCCATCTTTCTATGTCCTCTTCTTCAACATTCCCCCATAGAAGGATAACATTAAGTAGTAAAATAATGTAATTTTATATCGATTGTTCAAAGTTAATAATTTTGTATTAATACAATATAAATGTATACTATAATCTTATATTTTGTTTTGCTCAGTGGTAATATGATTTTATTACTATATCAAAGTGTTCAATACATCTTATAAAATTGCCAAAAAACCTACTATCATCAACCTTACCCCACTTGCCTAACACCCCATATCATCGAACAAAATACATCCTAGCCAGCTTCCCACAAAGATTTCATCCCTATACAGATTCATCATCGATAATCATATAATAACCATTTTAAAAGCAATACCCAAAACGCCATCAACGATTGTACTAATAGAAAAGCATCCTAGGAATACTAGAACGAAGTAGAAAAAACCACCAAAAATAGGTACCTAAAACAAGGACTCTAATCCTGGCTTGTGACTTGTTTCCATTTAGCCTTTGTATCACACAATTAAATTAGACCATTGAACCAAAAATCGCCTAGTTCAAATCTTAGCATGTTTGCTTGCTTCCGCTTCGACTCAATTCAGAACCTCTGTGCAAAAACTTCAATAGGGTTTCCCACTCTACTTGCGCTTCTGCCCTTTGATCATCCTTGCCGCCCTTTGCACTCCATAAGATAAATGGGCAAAAGTTCTCCGCACCCGGACCCAAAACTTGCCAATCTCCCGCTTCATCTCTAAAACCCCTTCCAAGGACAGCTGAGATCATCAATTCTTTCCACTCAAGAGTCCACTCCTTATCCACACACTCCCGCATCACCCAATCCACCTCCACTCTAGTCCCCAATTCCATTCGCCAAGCCAAGAGCATAGAAATAATATCAGCATTTACCCAGTATCTATGCTCTACCTTCATAAATTCTTCTCCAAACAAAATGTCCAAAATTTGCAAGAACACAAAATCCTAAATTTTGAAAATCCCTTTGAGCCTCTTCTCTGAAATATGTTAGAATAATTGAGAGGGGGGTGAATCAGTTATCCAGTGTCCCAAAACAAAATGTATAATCCAAAACAAATTCTTCAACTTCTGCTACTCGGTAAACATAAAATACTTTCACTGTCTGTGTTTTTACCGATTGTCAGTTAAAACTTATAGTAGTTACCAATCAAATCTAACATGTAATATGCAAAGTATGATAACAAACAAATATCACAATCAACACAACACAAGAGATTTAACGTGGAAACCCTGTGAAGGGAAAAACCACCTGGGACAGGCAACCCAAAATATTCACTCTGCTGAAGTGAGGTCGGTGAAGACTCAACTTTGTTAAAGGTTTACAAACACACTGTTAGGTGTGACCTTGTTAGAGGATTTTAGACCAGAAGTTATCGTCCAACCAGCAGTCACTTTGGGGTTGACAGGATAACAATGTTCACTCTATGAATGAAACATCAAAAGACTTTCTTAGTCCACTCGGTTAAGAGATTTGACTGTGTACAATGGTTAAATATGTAACAGTAGATTATCTACCTTGAAACAACTTCAATTGCAGTTTACAGATCAATGTTCAGCTCATTCAAATCTTTCTGATCAATATATCACTTCAGATTCAATCTTATATCAACTTACTGTCCGTCGGTAATTACTCTCTGTAGCTCGGTAATTGTTCTGCAGTTCGGTTCTCACTAACCAGTATGATCAAAATGCATGAAAACTCCTTCACGCGATAATTCTGCAGTATCTTCTTCTTCCGGCATCTTTCAACAATGAAACCAATGTCTCTTATATAGACGAGTAAATCGTTTTCTTTTTGTCCATCAGATTTTACCGCTTAATCTTGTTCATTGATTTTGCCGCTCTGACCTTCTTCGGTTGATGTGTCAGTAACACGTTTCAATCTGCTCCATTAGATCTTTCTTGAATTATGTTAGCCGTCGATCTTCATAACAAACCTTATCTATTACCTCGATTTCATAGACTTTACAGCTCATCACTTTATCAGCTAAACTGATCAATTAGTTCCTTTCTGTTTTGCTCGGTTAACAAAGAAATGCGTCGGTGAACAAAAGCTCGGTTAACACTGCGCTCGGTATACACTACACTCTGTCAATGTATACTGGAATGCTTTATTTACCGACAACACTGCTTTGTGTCTTTCAGCTCTATTCTTCATCATAGATGAATGCAACATAATAAAGTCGATATCATCAAGTCATAGACTCATCAACAAGTTACTCAATGTATTCCTTATCCTCATCTGATATATACATCTTCCTCATGTAGACATTTCTATTCTTCATCTTTTTCACCTTTCTTCAGATGTGTCCATATAGTAACTTACAAGATAAGTACTGTCAAGCTAGTTGACATCAATGACAACATAATACTGATTTAATCATCTTGCATATCTAATCAGCAACTCCTCAGTGATCTTAAATCACAGATTTTTCATTCAGTGTTCTAAATCAATTGTAGTTCATCAAAATATTGCCTAAAAAGGCATGTTGTTGTATCACAATCACCACCATAAAATTCGCCTCCAACGTCCCCTATCTTCTACTGGCAAAAAATACCGAATTCTAAAACCCACAAACTCGCTTCATCAAACCACCATAACAAATAAACTTCTCTCAATCATATTCCCTTTTAATAACACCCAGCTATGGACAATCATTTGAGAGAAATGTACATTACTTCGTCCATACCAGCAATGTTTACTCCCTGCCATGTCATTATTACACTCATACTCTGGCAATGTACTTTCACATATTTCACTTCATTCGAATCCATATAACCTTCCCCAATACTCCGTCATAAATCAGCATTGAATGACACCACCCATTTAGACAGAACATCCGCCTATTTTGGCGTTGTGGGTGATTTTGGGTTAGGGAGCTGATGTTATTTACAGTATTTTTATGTGGGTATTGTGGTCTTAGTGTATGGTGTATCCTTTTGAAGTCTCATTCGAGATTGGTGAAGTTTTGGAGCTTTTTCCTGAGCCTTGGTGTTCTTTTTCAAAATAGCAGAAAATCCGATTTATGTTCATAACTCAGTGGTTGACAGAGATATTGTTCTAGGTATTGTTTCATTGCACTCTTCACTGCTTGGCACCATATTTTGAGTGCTCATATGTTTGATTTGTTGAACTGAATTATCTAGTCAAATTGCCCTCTTGCCAGGCACCATTCTTTCCTGGTAGCATGTGGGTTTTGAAAGTAGTGCTAAATCTGCCTTTCTAGGAATTGGAAAAAGGTTGGGGTTGGATCTTTAATTGCTGATTGCAAATAGAGAAAGCTAGAGTAGATTTTATGTGATTTTGGAGACTTGAAAGACTATCCTACTAAGCGCCCTTGTTTAGATACTTCTTGGCTGAATGTGGGCAACATTTCTAGGCATATCATTCATATTTTAAAGATATTTGCAGGCCTGATTTTTATAACATAAGTCTTATTTCAGTTTGCATATCATACCTCTTGGATATTGTAATTGAGTTATCATATGCTTGATGAGAAGAAAACACATTCTCTTGCGATGCTATGATATTTTCTATGTTAATGTGCTGACTGAGTGGCAATGGTGTAAAACCCCCACTTAATCTTGTTAGTTGCAATTATCTACTCTTCTTATTTATGATCATGTACTGACTAAGTGGCGATGGTGACAAAATCCCACTTCATCTAGTTTGTTATTGTGATGTGGGTGTATTATCATTCATGTAATCTAAAGGTAATAAACTGGAAGTTAATCTTCATTAGTTTATTTTTTGCATTAGATTTTGTCAAAACAAAAAAATCAGGGGCAGTTATTACAGATTTGCAGTGTTGAAAGTTCAATGTCAAGATATTTTCTATCAACAATTAAATTATATTTTTAAGAAAAGCATCTCCAAGTACCCCATTCTCCTATTTTCAAAACTAGACATACCAGTACCAGTCTCCTAGCAACATTGCATATTTATATTCTTCGAGCATTATCACTATTTTTTAACCAATGTATATGAGCTGTTGAACCTTGTGGCTTAACTTTAATACATAAGACAATTAGAACAACTAAAAGTAATAATAATTGATAAAAAATAATATGGAAAAATATATAATAAAAGGAATTTTAAAGGAAACAATTAAAACAAGATTAATGCCGTTGGCCATTTTTAAACAATAATAAAACTCTAGGGCTGATAGCCTAATCTCTATAAGTATAAATTAACTCCCTCAAAAAAATAGAATATGTAACCAACATACTAGAACCAATTTATCTGTACCTAGAGGGTTAAGGTTTGAAACATCACTAAGAGCAACTTCAAATTTCAAATTTCAGATTTCTAGTAGGATTTACAGATTTCAGCAAGCGGCTAAGAGAATTAATCAAAAAAAAAAAAAACTATCCCTGTAATGACAACTCATTTCAAATTTTGTGATCAGTTTTGAAGAGTATATAAATCAACAAATATAATTTATATGCAAAAGAAATAATACAGAGAAAGGTTGAACAAATTGAAATGACAATGCAATTTCATCTTGGATATGCTAGATTACCTGAGGGCTCTGACAGCAGTGCACCAGCTTAGCTCACTACTTGGTAAAAGGCCGAGACACACCCTATGTGCGACTCTCTGAACAAAACGCATTCAATATCGAAGTCAGTATTAAGTATTAAGCCACAATTTTTATCTTAGATACTCAACAAACTAATTGAATTATAATAGCACAAAAATCCAAACCCTCTTATTAAAAATGCAGGTACAAGACTTAAAATGGCAAAACTTTCATTAAACACAGTGGCTTATATTAATTAAATCTAGCAGTGAAGTTATGGTGAGCCAAGTGATCAATCAGTCAACCGAAGTAGAGAATGACTTAATGAGATTCTCCATTGCCTCATTGCATTTTGCATAGTCTATTGATGTGGGCAACCACTGCACAAATAAGATAAAGCTGAACCTAATACAATATAAGCTAAAAAAAAATTAAAAAATCGTGACTGAATGCTTATTAATCATTTTTCTATAAGAACTTCACACAAATGGATGACATATACCCTTGGATAGTGTACCTTCCTCCAATACAATAGATTCTCTTCATTAATGCCCTCAAAGAAAAAGCAAAACTAAAAAAACTTAATAGTGAAGAGCACTCAACTCTAAAAAGGAAGAAGTGAATGAGTGGGGACATGATGATCAGCTATGTGCACCACACAGGCTAGGGATTTGTCCCTAGCCGCCATTCTTCTCAGCTTCTTAATGCTGCTTATGGGCGTTGTAATGTCCCCATTTTCATGAGCATCAGATTTTGAGGGATTAGCCTATTATTATGTCCCCCGTAGGCTAATTATTGTGGATAGAGGATCTTCTAAGGTAGAGACTTGGTCAATGGAGGTCCTTGTCTTCTCCAAAATTCAGTATGTTCCAGTTTGGTCTTTGTTTGGCTCGGATTGGACTTCGTTTGGGCTCAGTTTCATATACTTACTATTTATAGTAAGTCTAAAGTTGATAGAGATGGGCCCTTTCTATTTTTAGTAAAGCAGTCACATGGACAGAGGATGTTGTGGTTGATTCCCTAGTTCAAACGGCTCGTCAAAATAGTGAGTATTTAATAACATATTAATATTTTAATGGCAGAAAAGAACCGAAGAAGGAATTAATCTAATTCACTTTTTGCTGGAGTCTATTCCACAGAGATTTCGTTGTCGTTTTTTATTAATTTTCTAAAGTATTGAAATCTACCCTAGGTTGCGATTAGAATACCTATCTCTTTGAAAGCATGATTGTACAATGTGCAATTATAAGAATTTCAACATTCTAAAAGTGTAATGTCCCCTTCTTCATGCTAGGTCCTTTTGGCGTTCGTTTAGTCTATCTCCCCATCCGAATAGGCTAAAGGCTTTCTTCAGAGGATACCAACCAATCACAGGCTTTAGCAGGCGAATATTTAATTATTTCGGATCCCTTTTCTATAGTTAAGTCACTTTATTTTATAAAGTGAAGTTATAAAAAGTCACTTTATGTCTTAAGTCGCTTTATATTAAAAGTAACTTAAAGTGACTTTTAGTGTGCGTACTTTATCCCACATTGTTTAGTTTTATGTGCCTTCCCTCACTTCGAGGTTATAAAAGCATAAAGTACGCCTTGGGATCAACACCATGGAATTCATAAAACAAAGATAAAAATCGGGTTGCTCACGTGACTAGATATTTTCTTGAGGATGAGACCCCTTGAGGAAAAACGAGAAGTTGGACGTAGCCCCAGCATCTCGATAACGGAGGAATCACTCAGGTTTCACGTTTGGAGCTTAATTTATTGGTAAAGTAGACATACCTCTCTCAGCATTCTTCACAAAGAAAGTCATTCTGCATATATCAGATCAGTTCGCACATTCTTGTATACGTACGACAAAAGGAAGGCAAGAGCACTGGAAGTAATCGCTGCCAAACTATATTGGGTTTGATACTTGGCATCTAGCCGGGTAATCTGCTGAGGAAAAACATGGCCAAGACTTGGAGGCACGTAATTGATTCGCACCCACACGGTAATGGGTGGTATCAACTGCACTAGCCTCTTGAAAACGGTAAGGAGGCTGCGATTCGCGAGTAAGCACAGTGGTCACCGCATAGCATAGTCGCACAACCCTTGTTTGCGTAGGACTGTGTGTGTGTGCTAGCGTATGTATTATTGGTGAGCCCAGGTAACAACACAGGGTCTTGTGCGCGTGAGCTGGGCATATGATACTGCTAGTGTGCTTAGATAACAGTGCAGAGTTCTTTTGACACTCACGGCACCACTGAAGGGGGGGTATACACTTGATGCGGAATAAGGAGTCACGCAGTCTTCTGCCAGTAGATAGCGCAAGATAGTCACATGATCCAGTGCATGAACTAGTTGCGGAAGTAGCAGGCAGCTTCCCGCATTCATTAGAGATAATACATAGTGCTGGAATCAATTTGGTAGGCATTGAGACACATAGCAATTGAGCCAGGTCGGCCCACTGCATTCTCCATTCATTTGTATTGTCTGAAATATTGATTTAATACATTTTGCTTATTGGAAGTGGAGTAAAATCTAGCTATTTATCTTATATCTTTGTGCATACTTTATGAGCAAATTGAACGCTAAACAACATACTACTCTCAAACACGTTTGGCATTGCAATTAAACCGTATTGAGAAACAAAACACCTACAGCAGAATGGTTTAAACTTTATGTCAAAATAGTCTAGGATATTATAGTGGTATCAGAGCCTTCGGTCTTGCCAGCCTAGTGGGCTAGTTTTTAGCTTGTAGCAATGTTGTGTAAGCATGCATAGCAGGCACAGACAATACAATTTTAGACACAACAGAGTTGAACAGGGACAGCCAAAGTCTTTAGTACAGGTTGATATAGAGGGTAGTCATACAGAGGCAGACGAGGAGATTGTATTTGAACAGGGCACTCGGCGTACAGGCATGGCTGAGGATATAGGTAGAGAGGCCAGGGACACATTGAGGGCCATACGTGATGGACAGGATCACATTGTTGATGTGTTACATCAGCTTACAGGGGTTATTCAGCAGTTGAAAGTAGCACCCAAGAGACCCCAGAGTCATCACAACAGTGGTAGCAGGATCATCGAGGGCAGCCAGAGCACCCACCCGTACTTCAGATAGGCCCCTTATGCCTACCTTCATAGAAAATAATGCAGAGGAAGAGGTAGCACAACCTGAGGCAGCAGTCATTCTTCCCGACAATGTTTTGGCCATGCACAACAAGTGGGATATGCTTCCTGATAGAGTCAAGGCTGATTTGACCTTTGTTCAGTATATGGCTCAGAAGAGAGAATTTGGTAGGGCTTAGCAAGATAGGAGACCCAGGGGTCAGAACAAGGATTTAAAACACGCAATGAATAAATTAGCCCTTCCTACATTTGATGGTAGTGGTAAGACATCCGCGAGAGCTTGGATTCACAAGCTAGACACCTTCCTGACCCTCAAACCCATGTCAGAAATGGAGGCTATTAAGTTTGTGACCATGCATTTAGAGGGAGCAGCATATGACTGGTGGCATCGTGGCCTTGTCACCCAGGATCATGCGGTGATTACATCTTATGAGACTTTCAACACGAAGTTGATTACCCATTCTGACAGGAAAGACATTGAGGTTTATTACAGGGAGTTAGCCCAGCTGAGACAGAGTGGGTGTTTGGACCACTACATTGATGAGTTTCAGAGGATTTCCATTATGGTTCCTGATATGTTCGAGAAAAGGAAAGTGATGTTGTTTATTGAGGGCCTACAGGATAGATTCAGAGGATTGGTTAGAGTCCTCAAGCCAAGCACATTGGATGACGTTATTAAGTTAGCACGTGATTTGGTTCACCATCTTCCATTCTGCAGCCACCAAAGATAACTTTTAAGGGATCCTCTTCATTCCAAAAGAATAAAAATCAGAACAAGAGTACACCCCCTAGACTGGATTTCGAGACAAGAAATGAACTGAGAAGAAAGAAATTATGCTTCACGTGTAGAGAGCCTTGGACTCCAGATCACAGGTGCCTTGGGAAAGGCAAGATACATTACATTGAGGTGGTTTTTGATGGTGAATGCGATCAGCAGGAGGGCAATATGTTAAGGACAGCAATGAGGAGGCTCAGGAAGAGCATTCAACAAGGGGAAGAAGAGGGAAGCCCCCCATGAGCAGCCTCGTATTACTTTGGCATCTCTCTCAGGTATCCCCACATGTCACCCATTCCGTCTAAAGGGAGTGGTTAGAGGACAGCGGATCATTTGCCTCCTAGATACAATTGCTACACATAATTTTATTAGCACAAGTATGGTTTCCAGGAGAGGATTTCAGATAGACAAGATTTATGAGTTTGAGGTAAACATTGTCAGGGGAGATCTATTGAGCTGCACAGGGAAGGTTTCAGGACTTCTAATTCACTTTGGGGATTATCTCCTAGAGGCTGATTTCTACGTCATTGACTTGGATAGTCTTGAGGCCATTTTGGGCATGCAGTGGTTACAGACCCTAAGGAGATACACTATTGATCACAAGCTGAAACAGTTAGAGTTTATGCAGGGTGATCAGCTGGTTTTTGCTTAAGGCCATGCCAGATGGTGGGTCACAGTTGGTTTCAGCTCACAGGATGGAGGCCATTATGAGGCGCAGCGATATGGAGTGGGCAGCACAGTGTTTCATATCCTCTAAACCCATGCCAGATTCAGGGAATCAAGTTCACACTGATATTCAAGATGTTCTTGATAAGCACAAGCAGGTTTTTGAGGACATCCCTCCAGGTATACCTCCGCATAGGGTCTTTGAGCACATCATTGAGTTGGAAGAGGGCACCAAGCCCATGATCATCACCCCTTATTGTCATCACAGGCACTATAAGGAAGAAATTGAGAAGACGATTAAGGAACTTTTAGATATGGGGCACATCGAACCCAGTTCCAGTCCCTTTGCTTCTTTAGTGGTTTTGGTGAAGAAGGATGGTACTCTTCGCATGTGTATTGATTACCGTGCACTGAATAAGAGGATCCTCAAGAACAGGTATCTCATCCCCCGGATTGATGAGCTATTGGATGAGCTGCATGAGGCAATATAGTTTTCGAAGATAGATTTTCGATCGGGGTACCATCAGATACGTGTCCAATAGGAGGATGTTCATAAGACAGCATTCAAATGTCACTAGGGGCACTATGAGTTTCTAGTGATGCCATTTGGGCTCACTAACACACCTACTACATTTCAATCTTGTATGAATCACATATTCAAAAAGCAGTTGCGCAAGGGCATCTTCGTATTCTTTGATGACATTTTGGTCTTTAGCAAGACGTGGAAAGAACACCTACGACACTTGGATGAGATTCTTAGCATCATGGAGAGTCAGTCTCTGTTTGTGAAAGAACCCAAGTGCGAGTTTGGATTGACTGAGATTCTCTACCTGGGGCATGTGATAGGGGCCGATGGAATTAAGGTTCACAAGGAGAAAATTCAAGCAATTCGAGATTGGCCACCACTGAGGAATGTGTCAGATTTGAGGGGTTTCCTCGGATTGTGTTCTTATTACAGGAGGTTCGTTAAGGGATTCTCCCAAACAGCAGCTCCCCTCATCAATCTTACTCAAAAAGGGGCTTTTAGGTGGATAGATGAGGCAGGGGTGGTCTTCGATAGACTCAAGACAATCATGAGTACTTGTCCGGTTCTAGCGCTTTCGGACTTCTCTTGTTATTTTGTTCTAGAGTGTGATGCTTCGAGAAATGGGATTGGTGTAGTTTTGATGCAGGACAGACATCCCATAGCATTCGAGAGTAGGAAGCTTAAGGACAGTGAAAGATTGTATTCCACTTATGACAAGGAGATGCTTGCCATTATGCATGCTTTGGCTAAATTCAAACAGTATCTAGTGGGTGGCAAGTTTACAGTTAAGACAAATCACAATAGCCTGCGCTACTTCCTGGAACAGAAAGAGTTGAACGAAAGACAACAAAAGTGGGTTAGTAAAATTTAGGCGTATGATTTTGACATTGAGTATGTCAAAGGTAAAAATAACATTGTGGCAGATGCACTTTCCAGGAGGCCCCCAGTAGTGGTTTGTTGTGTTTTATCAGAGATCTCCGTTGATTGGAAATCTCATTTGTTGGTTGAGTATTCTAAGAATACTCAAGCTTGTCAGATTTTGGATGGTCAGCTTCCGGATAGTAGGTACAAGGTAGTCGATGACATTATTTCTATAAGGATAGGATCTACATAGCGCTAGGCTCTAAGCTTAAGGCTAAGATAATGAGGGTTGTTCATGATGCGCCGACAACAAGACATCCGGGGTTTTTCAAAACTTACAGGCAAGTCAGAGAGAGGTTCTCATGGAAGGGTCTCAAGGATGATGTCCTTAAGCATGTCAGAGAGTGCCAAACTTGCCAGCATAACAAGTCCGAGCACGAGCATCTAACCGGGTTATTGCAGCCCCTTCCCATTCCAGCCCAGAGGTGGGAGGGTATTTCGATGGATTTTATTACTGGTTTGCCGAGAGTGCAGGGCAAGGATAGCATATTTGTGGTGGTAGACAGACTTACCAAGTTCACTCATTTCTTCGCTATCGCAACAGATTGGTCAGCTTCGCAGGTAGCTGAGTTATTCTTCCGAGAGATTTATAGGCTGCATGGTCTCCCCAAGACCATTGTGAGCGACAGAGACAGTAAGTCCCTCAGCACCTTCTAGCAGGAGTTGTTCAGATTGGCAGGCATTGAGTTGACTCCTAGTACCAGTTACCACCCGCAGATAGATGGTTAGACAAAGATTGTGAACAAATGGGTGGAAGGCTATCTCCGGAATTATGTAGCGGGACAGCAGAGAGCATGGGTTAAATGGTTGTACTTGGGGGAGTTTTGCTACAACTCCACCTATCACATGACTATTGGCATGTCACCATTTCAGGCTCTCTATGGCAGCGAGTCACTATCTTTTATAGACTTGGCTCTACAGGACAACAGAGCTCCAATTGCGAGAGACTGGCTAAGGATCATCAGAATATTCTTAGGTCTCTCAGGGAGAACATTCAAAGGGCACAGAATTAGCAAAAGATGTATGCAGATCGGCATCAGACAAAGCAGAGCTTTGAGACAGAGGATATGGTTTACCTTCGTCTTCAGCCATACAAGCAAAGTTCACTGAAGAAGAGTGGGTCAGAAAAGCTCAAACCAAGATTTTATGGTCCCTATCGCATTTCCAGGAGGGTTGGCGAGATACCTTACGAGCTTGAGCTACCGGCAGACAACAGGATAGACTCTGTTAAGAGCCTTATGAAATACATTCAGTACATATGAATCCCTATTAGGAGACTTTGAATCCCTGTTAAAAGATTCTAACCCTGTTAGGAGTTATGGAAGCCAGAAGGACCCACTGTCCAAACAACTTCAAGGGCAAGATCACTGAACACACTGTCCAACTGATCTCTGTATTACTCAAACAGAATAATACCAAATGATTACTAATCTCATCAACTTATCTTTGCTCCTCTGTCTGTGCCAAACCGCACCAACTGCTTCACCGGATCTCAATATCAAATCTCTGCAATTCGCATATCCTCTTACAACATATATTGCTCAATTCCACAATTCACCTCTATTTTCATACTTCTTACAATAAGGAAAACAATCATTTCTTTATACCACACTCAAATAATTACAAATGAGTCGGCCAACAAGGCTTAACCAATTACAAAATATAAACTTCCACACGTTACACAATAATTCACAATTACATAAAACTGTCGGTTTCCAGACAAAATAATTCTTCACTCGTGTGACCTCGAACCTTGTTGTCATGTCCACGTCACTATCATAATGTCTTCATCAATTGTACAACTTTGCATGTCTAGATTCTATCCCGATTAAGAGATATCATCCAGTTACCACAAGCCGCTTCTCAGGAATGCTGCCTGAATACTGCTTCCACTGAATTACACATAACTGTCATGAATAATTGAATTTTCGTACGCGCTCTTGACCATGATCACATGACACAATATAGAGTAAGTCCTCAACTAAGTCTTCAATATCCCACGTGCGCTAATTCAAACATTGTTTGCTTCTCTACTAATCTTCAGTAGATCACTGTGTTGACATCAATGACAATCACAGTCCTGAATGCAACATACAACTGCTACAAAATGGCTATGAATACTCCCCCATAGGATATATTTAGCATCCATTCCTAACAATCTCCCCCATTGGCATTGATGGCAACATAGATGAAAAAAAAACATCCAAGTTCCATGAATACCAAACTACAACACTACTACTCTAAAATGTTTTCAAATACTCTTCGTCAATCAACTCTTGCTTCGTTTCTCACAATCATATTCTTCTCAACCCAATCAATGGATGTTTTTCATGTATCCTTCTCCCCCATTGACATCAATGACAAATAAGGCATCAATATGTCAATCCCCAATGTCAAAAGACACTTTTCAAATTATACATTCACTGGAGTCCTTCATGACTCAGCTCAGAAACACATACTCCCCCATAGAAGTAGTACCAACATCCAGTCCAGAAAAGATAGAGCTCATATACCACTGGACTGATGCAACAATCTGCATCACTTCTCAAAAGTAGCCTGGGGCATAACCCCAAGCACACCTCTCAAATACTCAAATATATCTTTAGGTAAGGGCTTTGTAAATATATCTGCAATCTGCTCTTTTGTACTTATATACTCAAGTCTGACTTCTTTCTCTGCAACTTTTTTCTCTCACTACATGATACTTTATTTCTATATGCTTTGTCTTAGAATGCAATACAAGATTCTTAGACATACTTACTGTACTGGTGTTATCACAATGTATAAAAACAGGCTCATCAAATTTGATTCCAATATTCTTCAACATTTGTTTCATCCATATTATCTGATTACAATTGTTTGTTGCTGCTACATATTCTGCTTCTGCTATACTCTGTGAAATACAATTATGTTTCTTGCTTAGCCAAGAAACCAATCTTCCTCAAAGGAAAAATGCTCCACCACTTGTACTCTTTTTGTCATCAACACTACCTCCCCAATCTGCATCTGTATATGCACATAGGGTAAAATCATCAGATTTTTCATACCATAATCCATATTCAATTGTGCCTTTCAAGTACCTTAGTATCCTTTTTACTGCTGCATAATGTGACTCTTTAGGATCAGCTTGAAATCTTGCAACAATTCCAACCGCATGTGATATATTTGGTCTTGTATGAGTTAAATACTGCAAACCTCCAATCATAGATCTGTACTTCTTTTGTTCAACTACAGGAGTTTCATCTATGCTAGATAACTTATGACCAGTTACCATAGGTGTGCCAACTGGCTTACAATTCTCCATTCCAAATCTCTTTAATAAGTCATTCAGATACTTTGTTTGACATAAGAAAATACCATCACAGTTTTGTGTTATCTGCAATCCTAAAAAATATTTCATCTCAGCAATCATGCTCATTTCAAATTCAATTTTCATTTCATCTGCAAATTTATCACTAGCTTCATCTTCTCCACCAAAGATAATATCATCAACAAAGATAAACTACAACCAACAAACCATTCTCAATCTCTTTCAAATACAAATTATTATCTGTTGTGCCTTTAGCAAATCCCAATTTTATCAAATATCTAGTCTTGCATACCAAGTTCTAGGTGCTTGTTTAAGTCCATATAAAGCTTTGTTCAGTTTACATACCATGTCTCCTTCATGAGTTAAGGGAAAACCTTCAGGCTGCTCAATGTAGACTTCTTCTAATTCTCCATTCAGAAATGCTGACTTCACATCCATCTGATATACTTTGAATTTCTTATAAGCTGCATAAGCCAAAAACATTCTTACTACTTCAATTCTTACAACAAGTGCAAACGTTTCTTCATAATCAATTCCTTCTTGTTGTGAGTATCCTTTACATAACGATCTTGCTTTGTTTCTTACAACTTCTCCTTGTTCATTCATCTTGTTCCTGAATACCCATTTAGTTCCTATAACATTCTTATCTCTAGGTCTAGGGACCAACTCTCAAGTCTTGTTCTTTTCAATTTGATCTAGTTCTTCCTTCATTGCTTTAATCCAATGTTCATCTTTACAAGCTTCATCAGTAGATTTAGGTTCAATTTGACAAATTAAATATAGTTCTTCTTGTACCTTATTCTGTGTTAGAACTCTTTTTTCTATGCTCCCAATAATCTGGTCAACAAGATGATTTCTTGCTAGATTCCTGTTAGGTGGCACTTTCTCAGTTCTAGCTTCAACTCTAGGTTCTTCTCTGATTTCCTCAATGTGACTTGCATTTGATGGTGCATGTCCAAACCATAATTCATAAGGTGTCTTGTCTGTGTCTGCTCTGATTTGTACTCCGTTCATTATATATATTGTTGTATTCACTGCTTCTCTCCAGAATATCTTCGCCAAATCATTTTCAAATAACATAGCTCTTGTTGCTTCAGTTACGGATCTGTTCTTTCTTTCTGCAATACCATTTTGTTCAGGTGTTCTAGGGGCTGAAAACTGTCTCTTAATACCATTCACTTCACAAAAAGTGTTAAATTCTTTTGAAGTAAATTCTCCACCTCTATCTGATCTTAAACATTTAATCTTCATTCCAGATTCATTCTCAACTTTGTTCTTAATCAACTTAAACTTATCAAATGCCTCAGACTTTTCTTTGAGAAATGCTATCCACATCATTCTTGTAAAATCATCAACAAGAATCATAAAATACCTTTCACCATAGAATCCTCTAGTCCTAGTGGGGCCGCTCAAATCTGTATTAACAATTTCCAACTTCTCTGCTGATGTGAACTTCTTACTAGGAAATGAACTTCTCTTCTGCTTAGCCATAACACATTCTTTGCAAATCATGTTAGTAGGTTTCATAATCTTAGGCAAATCTCTTATTGCAAGTGCAGTGCTTACTTTCACAATGTTATCAAAGTTTATATGACAAAATTTTCTGTACCATAACCAACTGTCATCAATTCTAGTAATCAAACATGTCATCTCTGCAGGGTTCAATTGAAATACATTACCTCTGATTCTTGATTCAGTTCCAATCAAATTACCATCCTTATCTTTGATCACACAAGTTTTCTCAGTAAACCAAACTTGATATTCCTTATCAACTAACTGTCCAACACTCAAAAGATTATCTTTTAATCCATCCACAAAATAAACATCATTAATGTTAGTCTTTCCATCAAGAGTAATAGATCCTATTCCTTTTATCAAACAAGGTGCATTGTTTCCAACTCTAACAACTCCTCCATCATAGTTGTTAAACTTTATAAACTTCTTCTGTCACCAGTCATATGATGTGAACAACCACTGTCTATAATCCAATCAGTTCTCTTTTCTACTTGAGAAACTAAAGCTTTTTCTTCTCTTACTTCAATTTCAGAGTTTTCTTCTTTTATTGCTACAAATCCTTTATCATCATTCTCATTATCACTTTCACTTAGGGATTTCTCCATACTAGCCTCAAATTCTTCATCATTAGCATAGTAACATTCTTTAGATCTTCTAGGTTTAAAGTTCTTCTTATACTTCTTTACTCTTTTAGGACATTTAGATGCAGAATGACCATATTCTTGACAAGTCCAACATTTAAAGATTTTCTTACCTTCTGGTTCTCTTTTCACAAGCAAGGCAATTCCTTCCTCAATCTTTCTATCTTCTTCAATCTTAGATCTGCTACCACTAGCATAGTCTCCACTCACACTAATGCTTCTTGACAAAGTAGGGCGGACACTAAGTGTGTTGAATGCTGTCTCCATTCTAGGTAGATCTCCTATCTGTCTCAAACCTATCTCCGTTGCTTCCAGTCTTCCAAGAAGAGTTTCTCTGGTAAAGTTCTCAGTACAAGGTATAACTTGCTCAATCATCTGCGTTGTATGCTTAAATACAGCAATCGATGTTTTTAAGATCTTTCATTTCACTTCATCCTCAGTCTTGTTCCCTTCACAAGCTTTGATACCTGCAACAATCTCTGATATTCTTCCAATATAACTTCTAACAGATTCATCTTCCATCATCTTTATATCTTCAAATGAACATATCCAATTCTGTAATCTGACTCTTTTTGCATGTACATCACCTTCAAAAGTAGATTGCAAAGCTAACCAACTTTCATGAGATGTCCTTAGAGTTTTTACCTGATTGTATTCATATTCCAGAAGTGTTGACAAAAGTGCTTATTTGGCAAGTATGTTACACATGAATAGATCTCTCTTTGTATTAGTACATTCTTCAATTTTGTATTCTTCAATGATAGTCTTCGCATTCTTTGTGATTAACCAATATCCTGGTCCTAAACATAACAAATGTCTCTTCATCTTTTCTTTCCAGTTGTTATAGTTTACTCTATCAAACTTAGGGCTTTCTTTCCTGAAATGAGTTGCCATAGATCTCCTTAAGTTGTTAAACTTTTCCTTCAAGGCCCTGTTGCTCTGATACCAATTGTTAGAAAGTAAAGTCCACCAAGATAACTGAGAGGGGGGGTGAATCAGTTATCAAATAAATACAACTTTTATCACCATTAACAAATTTTAACCATGTAAGCAATGCAAGCAACAACCATAGAAAGATAAACATACACAGCAACACAATAACACAAGATATGTTGACTAGGGAACCTCTTGATCAAAGAGTAAACCCCGGTGGGAATGATGCCCATAAAAGATATATGAATATAAAAATTTCCTTGTGAGAAGATAGACTCTGTTAAGAGCCTTATGAAATACATTTAGTACATATGAATCCCTATTAGGAGACTTTGAATCCCTATTAAAAGATTCTAACCCTGTTAGGAGTTATGGAAGGCAGAAGGACCCACTGTCCAAACAACTTCAAGGGCAAGATCACTAAACACACTGTCCAACTGATCTCTGTATTACTCAAACAGAATAATACCAAATGATTACTGATCTCATCAACTTATCTTTGCTCCTCTGTCTATGCCAAACTGCACCAACTGCTTCACCGGATCTCAATATCAAATCTCTGCAATTCGCATATCCTCTTACAACATATATTGCTCAACTCCGCAATTCACCTCTATTTTCATACTTCTTACAATAAGGAAAATAATCATTTCTTTATACCACACTCAAATAATTATAAATGAGTTGGCCAACAAAGCTTAACCAATTACAAAATACAAACTTCCACACGTTACACAATAATTCACAATAACATAAAACTGTCGGTTTCCAGACAAAATAATTCTTCACTCGTCCGACCTCTGACCTTGCTGTAACATCCATGTCATTATCATAATGTCTTCATCAACTGTACAACTTCGCATTCCTAGATTCTATCCGGATTAGGAAATATCATCCAGTTACCACAAGCTGCTTCTCAGGAATGTTGCCTGAATACTGCTTCCACTGAATTACACATAACTGTCATGAATAATTGAATTTTCGTACGCGCTCTTGACCATGATCACAGGACACAATATAGAGTAAGTCCTCAACTCCGCATTGCTTGATCTTCAATATCCCACATGCGTTAATTCAAACATCTCTACTTCTCTGCTAATCTTCAGTAGATCACTGTGTTGACATCAATGACAATCACAAACATGAATGCAACATACAACTGCTATAGAATGGTTGTGAATACTCCCTCATAGGATATATTCAGCATTCATTCCTAACATTGTAAGCTTTTAACAGGGCAACTTTATTCCTGCAGTAGTGGAGTTTTGTGGGTTCTATCACACCATTGTTTTTTCTTTCTAATCGAGGGTTTCCACGTATAAATTTTGTGTTGACCTGTGCATTTAATTTTTGTTAATGATTGTTAAAGTATTCTTTTGATTTCAGTATTAACAAGAATATTTAATTTGAAGAAGGTTCAGTAGAAATTGAATTTACTAATTCACCCCCCCCCCCCCCCCCCCTCTTAGTAACCGGTTAGGAATAACACTAATTCTCTTGGTCTTGACCACATTGTGGTCTCTTCCCATCTTTATTAGGGTCTACAAGCATGAATCTCTTAAATTTGACCCGCTTTCTTGTAAGGAAATGGCACCAACTGTTTACTACTCTATAATAAAATAAATACATGAATTAATAGTAAAGATGACAATGCACAGCAGAAATAGGAGTAAAGTATATCTTGATTTGCACATGAAATTATTATAAAAAAAGACCAAACATGGTCAACCAACGATTGGTGTCAATCCAACTATATCATATCGGTTTCCTTGAGGATGCACAATCTATTTAAATTACCCAACAATTGCAAAGAGGAATACAACCATCAACACAAATAACTACTGGAAGTTGATGAGCAATTAATACGTAGTCAAATAAACCATATTGTCAAAATTTAAAAATAAGCATTGTACATTGACTACATCGGTAAGAATGTAGTTTGATCCTTTGAAAGAGAATGCTACAAAAGAATATTCATCTTCTACAAGTTGTTTGATGAAGCAATAATATATTTCTACATGTTTGGTACAGTCGGAAAATATTGGATTTTTGGATAGTTTAAGCCCAGCGTCATTGTCACAAAACAAGTTTGTAGAACCTCTTTGCAGAAACTTCATGTCTAAAAGCATCCTTTCGAGACAACCTACCTCATATGCTCTTTTTAATTCTTAATATTTTGCTTCAATTAAGGAATAGTTGTTGCATGTTACTTCTGATACATGTGACTGTGCCAAGGCTAAAAACATATTCAAAAGTGGATTTTCTATCATCCGTTGTACCTGCCCAATCTAAATTGACAATGCCACATAGCCTAGGGTAATTGCTTCTATTGTATAGAATACCGAAGTCTGTGTCCCTTTCACATATGTCAACACCCCCTTCACCTCAGTCCAATCTCCTATATTTGGTGTATTGAATCTAGAAATGCAGCTCACAGCATAGCACAAATCAGATCTAGTGGTTGTAAAAAATATTAAGCTCCCCACTAATATCTTGTATGCCAACTTATTAACTGTCTTAGAGCCAATATTGACTAAAACCTCAACCCCTTTTGTAAAAGTGCAAATGAGATTTTACACTATCATTCTAATTTTATCAAACACACTCTTGGCATATTTAGTTTATGAGACAAAATTGTTTGCAACTATTTGCCAAAATTCTACATCTAAGCAATAATGTAACAAGCTTGCATCAGTCATATCCAAGACTTTACTCATATTAGATTTGATTTGTTCAATAATGTGTGGCTTATTATAGTGGTGTCATCTACATATATGACCAGTAGAATGAAACTAAGTTGCTGGTTCAGGTCTGGGGACGGATTTGGGTATGAGAATCCAGTTTGTGGATTCGTGAAAAAAAATTCCATTATGATTCATATAGGTTCCTGTGTGTATATATATATATACAAAAAAAAAGAGAAATATACATAATTCTAAAACTATATCATTTCATAGTATAAACCAATGATGCTTGATCATTGATCAATGCCAAATGTGAAAGATAAACATTAAAAATTTAAATAGTATCCTTGATCATTGATCTATGTTCACGATTCTAAAGAAAATCAGCACATTGAATTACTGAATTACAAAATGAAAATTCAAAATATAGTTCATTAAAGTTTGAAACATGATTCAATGTTTATCAATCATGAAAGACTAAAGTTTTCATTTCATTAATCATCAAATGGATTATCAAAAAAATTTGCATCAATGGGGTCTTCAGCAACTGCAAGTGGTTCATCATCATCATCATTGGAACCCAAACTAGTTCCATTAGCACTAGAGGGTATTGTCTCATCATCATCATCATCCACATCAGCCAAAGTGGCTCTAGCAAGATCCCGAATGATCATATCCAAGTCAGCAGACTCGGGTGCTACATCTCAGAGCTTCTCTGGCCCCTTGTATTTTGTATCTTTTCATGCCAAGAGGCGCAAGTAGTTGTGAATATACACCAAGTCTTCTGCTTTTTTTGCAGCCAACCAGTTACACTTGACTGAGTGGATAAAGAAGTAAGTACTCCAATTGTGCTCAGCGGCAGAAGAGCTCGCAACCTAGAGAGAAAACCAACAAAATAAAAAAAGATACAAGATAAATTCAAGAGTGTTACATGTTAAATTCTACAATGCAAGTGGCAAAAAAAAAAAAAAAACTTGTGATAGTCTTTATTGCAAGAGGTTGGAGGTATATATAATCTTGCCCATGAAGGTACCACCATGTAATAGCATCCATTCTGCTTTGGTCATTGATAGGAGTAGGGTGGAGATCTTTTCCTAAGATAAACAATCCAAATTCACTCCTAACATTTACCCCAACATCTGGATTGTGGAAGATTTTACTTAATGCCCTCTTATACCCATTTGCAACATCGGCATCTTTATATGGTGGCACTCTACCTGGAATAGCAAGTACTTGTGCGCTATAATACCTAGGAGATAGAGCATATGCTAGGAGGTCCAAAGGTGTGGTCATCTTGTTCCAATGATAACAATTGCTTCCACCTTTTTGTAAAAAGTGTCCTCTGGATCATTCTCGCTCATTTGTATGACCTGGGATATCAAATGATGTTCATGTAAGTTATCTTGATGTAGGTTATCATTATGTCAATTTAGATATCTCTCAATAAAGAAAGATAGAGGAATGTATTATAACTTACCAATTTTGTCTTCTCCAACATTGTGTCCATGCTATCATAGATATCCCCCAAACATGGTTCATCAGTGTCGGCATATCAAAGCATAAACATGATAGGCTCGGTGAATTCCAACACATACTCCACACGAGCCCACCAATCATCATCTAATATCAACGCCTTCACCTTTTGGGTCCTCACTGTATTGGACTGCTTCCAGATGCTCCATTGGTTGCTAATAACCATTTGTGATAATGCCTATTTC
This sequence comes from Chamaecyparis obtusa, assembly GCA_027943335.1. Taxonomy (NCBI): domain Eukaryota; kingdom Viridiplantae; phylum Streptophyta; class Pinopsida; order Cupressales; family Cupressaceae; genus Chamaecyparis; species Chamaecyparis obtusa. The sequence continues at coordinate 751,393 of BSBK01003419.1, forward strand.
ACCTTGACAAGACGTCTAAGCACAATTGTGTGAGGAAAACCGGGTTTCAACCACCTAAGAACATGTTAATAGTGAGTTAATAACACATTTAAAATATGTAAACAACACAAACAATATTTTATTCGATTATGTAAAACATGACATAAAATGATAAATGAAAATAAATTATGAACTAAATTTTAAAATTTACCTTCAATAATTCCAATCTTGAGAAAGTTTTGAAAATCACTTATGACATATGGTGATTTGTCACAAACATTTAAATCTCCTCACCCTCCTCATATATCTGTTTCACGCATTCTATTTGGGTGCCAATTGCTTTCATCACTAAATTGAGAGAATGGACGGAGCACAGTGTCCAAAAGATGTGATCATATCTAGCCTCTACCAAAGCACCTACAGCCCTGCAAACTTTTGCATTGTCCATAATTACTTGGACAACATTGTCATGACCCACAAACTCTATGGAATCAATGAGAATCTTGGCAATGAACTCTACATCTTTTACTTCCCCTTCAGAGTCAACCGCCCTCAAAAACATTGACCCCTTGGGGCATACAACAATTACATTGATTAATGGACGGTTTTTGCAATCTTTCCATCCATCTGAAACAATAGACACACCCATTTGAACCCAAGAATCTCTTATTGGTTTTAATTGGGCCTCTACATTTTTTCTCTCACTATGTAATAAGGTGGTGCGCACCTTTTCATATCCAAGGCCTTGGTAACCAGAAAGTGCATTATTTAATGTTTGCATCATCTCCCTCCAATAAGGTGATCTCACTAAGTTGAATGGAACACCATTTGCAAAGAGGCAACGTCCAACTTTTTTATTAGCAATACCTCTTAACTCATTTTGAAATGCCCTATCTAATAGGCCTCTCTTGCGGGTGGTGATTTGTGGTTCTTCTACATCTTCATCATCCCTAGAAGGCATAGGCAAGAAGGGATGTGATCTACAAGTTGGTTGAGTGGGTGGTGGTATTGCTTTTTGTTTCTCGGTATAAGCACCTTGTTTCCCTTTTGCAACTAATTTGTCAGCATCTTCTTGTTCTTTTACAAAAGTTGCTATTTGTGCAACTGACAACCCCTTCTTATTTGGCCCTAGGCCCTCACGCGTGTTAATCCATTGACCCCCAAGGCCCAAAAAATGAAGTTTTACTCAAGAGTAGGAGCTTCTATATTGTGTGTTGCAAAAATTACATTTCCATATAAAACCCCCACCTGCAGGACATTGAGAAATTCTTGTAGTGTGTCTCCATAAAGGAGACCCTTCATCAATTTTAAATTTGTGAGACCCTCCCCACCCACTGAGCCTTGACTACTCATTATATGATTGTCGCACTCTATAACAAAATGAAAAAAAAAACATACTTCAAAACTTATACAAAAACTTGAAAACAAATTAAAACTTTTCAAAAACTTGAAATAATCTATCAAAAAACTAAAGAATATGGTTGAAATACATACCTTAATCACTCAAATCTGTTTTTTGGAAGGTATTTGCCACTCCACAATCGATCTCCTTCGAATACAATCACCTCACTTCAAACTTGCAAGAATGAGAGAGAAAAATAGAGAGTAAATGTGAAATGAAATGTGTTTAGAGGCTCCATAATAAGGGTCATTTTAGGGTTAGAAGCAGAAAAATAATTTAAAAAACTTTTTTTAAGTCGTTTGGACCCACTTTTAAGTTGCTTGGTCGCGGGCCCCTGGGGATCCATGTGGGTTCCTCAAGGGTCCACGTTGGATCCTCCTAGGTCCATGCAGGATTCGGGCAGGGTTCAGATCTAGACCTGTGGGTCCGTCGGGATCCGCGAACCCACAGATCTCGACAAACCCACAGGTCCAGATCCAGACCCTGCCCTGATCCAGCGCGGACCGGTCCACAAATCCGAACCCGGACCCAGTTCGAGGGTCCTAGGTCCAAATCCAGTAACATAGGAATGAAATATTTACCCATGCTTTTGACATACAAATCAGAATCCAAAGGGTTGTACTTCTAGAACCTTTGTTCAACCAAGTACCTATCCATTTTTATATTACATACCCTACATGGCTACTTCAAGCCATACAAAACTTTCTTCAGTCAACTAACAAAATGCCCCTTCCTTATAACCTTAAAAACCCTATGGTTGATACATGTATACTTTTTCTTCTAGATCTCCATTGACAAAGGCATTCTTTACATCTATTTGATAGACTATACAACCAAACTAAGCTACCATGGATAGAATCAAACACTTGTGCTCATCTTGGTTGTAAGAGCAAATGTCTCCATGTAGTCATTGTGCTCTCTATGAGAATTTTTTTGAAACCACTGGTTTTCTTCCCTAGTGGAAGTTATATGAGATACCAAGTCTTATTCTTCATAAAATTCTCATGTTCAGTTGCCATGCATTTTCTCATTCAGTTTTTTTTTTTTTCTAAAACACCTATGCTCATAGACTCAATAAATATTGGCCATTAAATCGAAGTGATCATGTTCCATGGTGATCTATGTGAGCTATTTAACCACAACCTTGCACAATATCTATAGAATTTAATTATCTAACCCTACCATCTAGTAAAATAAACATATGATAGAAAGTGCCCAAGATTTAGCCTCATTAAGGCAGATTAAATCTTGAAAGCTAGGTAGCTATAATGTAAGCAAAGGGTTGTTTTCAGTCATTCTCATTAATACAGGAAACACTTAAAACTTCTTTCTTCACAACAAAGCAAAACAATAACAAGCATAGAACAAACAAAACAAACATAAATATTACTTGAGGGTCACTGTCAATTTAGCTGTCTACTCACCATTTCAATGATAAGAAAGAATGAACATGTGTGTCTGTGTCCTTTACATGTGCATTCATCGAAAAAAATTGTGCTCACAACAAACCTTTACCAGAAATTCAGATTCAACCTATATGATATAATTTAGCAATTATTACCTTGGGAGCTGTAATGCGGTTGTCCCCTTCCAAAATAATGCAACGATCTTCAACACCATTTACAGTAACATTATGCTGAAGAGCAGCCAATGCATTAGGATTCCATTCACAAGCATACACAAGTTTTGCACGGGTTCTGTCATATTAAAGTGTACAATTATTAGAGAGACAACCAAAAGAGTTTCTTAACATAGCAGATAGCTAAATACACCCTTTGACACCAGAAAGACCAAGGGTTTCAAAGAACAGATAGCTAAAAATCTAATATGCACCTATCAATTTGAGGAAAAGAGGCTTTATGAGCAGTAGAAGCAACGTACACTACAAATTTTGTTCAAACGAAACTGAAAAGTTTTGCCTACAGTTCCATGGAAGCTTGTTTCGGATCCTTTGGAATATTTATCCTTCATTTTGGAATAATTTCCCTTTCAATTTTGATTACATTTCATTTTGTATATCAATATTTTATATTTTTTAGTTCCTTTTAAAATGCATTCTTAGCCATATAAACTGTAACCTGATCCCTCCTTTCTAGCATTGCTATGCCAGAAAATTCAAGTTGCCATGCTCCCAGTATTACCATGAAACTTGAGATTTCATGAAATATTTTCAGCAATTCTTTTTGCCTCTACGTTAGGTTCTATGATTACACAACCATTAAATTACTAAGTAAGAAAAAAGGAGAAATTGAGCATACTTTAAGATTAATGGCAGAACAAAATATCCAATTCCAGCAAATAAGTCCACCACTATTTCATTTCTGCAATTCATTTTGGCCATTCGAAGTTTCTCTGATACATTTCCAGATGAAAACATACACTTTGTTACGTCAAAGCAGTACATAATTCCATTTTCTCTGTGTTCCACCCACCCATTGTCACCTAAAAGGAGCTCTAAGGTGCTATCCCTTGTGCCTGTTGCAGCAATTCGACCCTAAACCACACATGAAAAATATAAGTGTCAGGTAAACAAAAAACCATGTCAAATTGCCACAGGAAAACACCTTCAGACTGATACATTTAAAACTTAAATTAAATATAGTATAGTTCAATATAGAATTATATGTATCTTACAATGATGCTAAAAATTATCTTATGCTACAACTAGTGGATATCCTGCTTTTTGTTATGTTGGTGACTGTTCATCAATTCATAGTATTGATATCACACAGAAATTTGGTATTTTAATGAGATGCTTCATCCTTGAAGCATAATTGAAATCGGCATTTCCTCTTACCAGGTTCTTATTTATACAGTTGGTGTTTAAAAAACACCACTTTTACACTTATCTCACACACATATAAATAGAAACAAAATTTTCTGTTACAACTTGTTTGCTCCAATTTGTTTATCTTGAAAACCAAAGCTCTCAGCTTAATTGATGCTCACCCACCATCTGCCCACATCCACAACTATAATTGTTCTTCCGCAATTTAGTCATCTGTTAGAAAACCTTAAGCAGCTGATTATCTTAAAACTGTTACGCTTACCTTTTGACTATGAAAACATCCCCTTCTATTGCAGACCTTGTCATGAATACAGACAAAAGACAAGTCTGTGGGCTTACTAACACAGAGAATCGCACCAAGAATCTTAGAAACCCCTGAAGACATAGGCACAAAGAAATGACAAATCATATTGGATCACACAAGAACAAATAACAAATCATGAATGACATCAAAAATAAAACAGATTTCCTGAGGCTTATCCAAGGAAAGCTATGTTGCAGGGTTTGTACCCACAGGCCCCATACCCAGTTCAGGTGCAGCTGTGGGTACCTGCGCACCCACAGTGCTGGGTGTGCACCCAACACAAACCTGGGTGCACCCGTGGGCCTACTTTATAAAAGTGAGCCCAAAACATAATAAAAAAGCATTTTTTTTTCCGGTTATCGGCTAGAGTAGAATCAAAAAGAAAACGTTCAGAGGATGTTATTTTCTTGGCACAATAAGCAAGTAGTCTTAATAAATATCAGTGGTGGCAAATTGAATAATGCTTTGTCCAGTTCTTTTCAGTTACATATTTGTTATATCTTTCAGTATTTTAATGATTATATTATATGATGGAAATGATCTGGCACTATCCGTTTAGGAGTTACAAACTTATTTGCAACTTCTTTATAACCATGCGATAGGAAAAGCTTTTGTAAAAGGAGGCCCAATAAACTTGAAAAAGAGAGAAGTACGTAGGTTAATAATATTTTTGGAGAAAAAGAATAATCTATACCTGCATTATGAGAGTGAAATTATCACAAGATTGATATGTACAATTAATTCCTAAGAAAATTGTGGGTGGCATGAAGATTGAAAGTTCTGATTAAAATGCATTAAAGATACGGAGAATTTTTATTCAGATACGTATATGCTGAACAGAGAATTTATCTTGGATAAATAAAGAAAAAGCAGTAGATTTAGTTTTACAATTCTGTATATTTCTCTCATTTTTTTGTACATACATACATATATATATATATATATATATATATATACGCACGTACCCATACGCACCCAAACCCCTAAAAAAATTTCACGAACCCTCGTACCGGGTTCACATACCCGCACACATCCCCACACCCAAACCAGTAACTTAGAAGGAAAGGAAAAAGATCATCTACAGCAATGAAATCTATCTACCAGCTCAATGCATTGGTGGACAGACCCAGATACCATGGACAACACTCAAAGCTCACCTAAACAACAATAACCCATCCAAGTAAGTGCAACAGCTTAAAAAAAATCAACCACTTTTCATAAGTAAGACGCTTCTTCATCCTCATTAAGCATTTTCACCAACTGGGAGCCCTTCAAAATTACCTTTGAAAACAATATCAAAAAATAAAAAGATAAAGATCTCCACTCTTAGGTCTCATGCCATCAAAGCTCCAAATATGGTCTCTAAAGAACATCAACATCAAGCAAGAAAAAAGGGTGAGCTTCCAGCATATGGTTCAGCCGCATGCCTAGAAGAACAAATGTGAAAAATGGCCACACAAGACCCCACCACTATCCATAACAGCAGTATTCCACAATGGGTTGCATAACTATTCAAAAGGTTGTTAAAGATTAGCGTTCACATATTATGTTGTTGAGAAAATAATAATGTGAGTTGTTAATACAGCTCACGTAGAGATCTAAAAGAGTATTTGTAGGGATTTGAGTTGTTGAAACAACTCATGTATTTTGGAAGTTGTTATAGGAAGTTTTTTTATAATATAGGATATACCTATCCTATAAATATGTAATGTCTATTGAAGAGAAAAATTATAGAGTATTATTCTGTGTGTAAATTTCTCTGATTTCCAACATGGTATCAGAGCACCCAGGGCTGAACTCTCTCACGAGAGGGACCAGGAAAATGAGAGAACCTTGAGTCTTAACACTTTGTAGATTAGAATTAGTGTAAGAGAGTAGATAGGTTGTTATTTTAGGAGTGTTTATTTGTCCATCATTAGAGTGTCAATTGCTCAATCTACGAATACACGGTATCATAACAAAAGGAATTTTTTATGTGGCCTGCGCACTTTAGTCTATAATTTGTATTTGGCAGCTCATCTTAATCGGGTGGTCACTAGCCTGAGCCTCTTTTCTGCTGGTGCAGCCTGAGTTTGGCAGCGATATTGGTGGCATCATTCACTTTCGAGTTAGTTTATTTCAGCCCAGGGGTTCATGAAAATCAGTTTGGCAAATCTGATCGCTAGGGCATGCCATATTAAGCCTGCAATTTATCTGTAGATGGTAATTTTTTTGTCCCTGATTTGTGTTTGTTGATTAGTGTTCCTTTATCGGCCTTTCCTACAATATTCACATGATGATAGAAGGTTTTGTTAAAGAATTTATGTTCAGTTCTAAGCAAGGATAATATTGTCATTAAAGGCTGGCTGCTGGTTTTTCTCTTGGCATTTGTCTTTATATGACCAACATCATATTGAAGCCCAACAGATATCAAAAGTTTTCTGTGGCAGATTTGTTGGCTCTGTCTTAATCTCTAACAATCTGCACTTGTATCAGATTACCTTCGAGAATCTTCCTTGAACAGTTCAATATTTGATATTGCTATCAAGACTCAACTGTGTAGTTTTTTGAGTCAAACTCATTGACCCATGTTTCATGAATAGTGGTTCACATGAACCCATCTCTCATGAGAATGAATGGAACACTTAGCAATCATTGCATCTAGGTGATGCTCACAGAGGTGAAGCACCAGGACTTCCCGAGAGGTCACCCGGCCCAGTACTACTCCAGCTCAAGCATGCTTAACTACGGAGTTTCCTCCATGGTTAAGCTCAATTTGCTTGCAACCCCATTTGCAAAACCTTCAGCAAGTGTTGTGCCTTATGAACCATTCATTAGAATGGCCCTTAAACTCATCAATTGATAAGTAGGAGATATTTTCCACGGCACATCAAATTGTGATATTGCTATCAAGATTCAACTATGTAGTTTATTGAGTCAAACTCATTGACCTGTGTTTCATCAATCACAATCTCATGGGTCAATGACTTCGACTAAAAAAACTACACAGTTGAATCCTAATAGCAATATCACAATTTGACGTGTTGTGGAAAATAGCTCCTACTTATCAATTGATGAGCTTAAGGGGCTTTCTAATGAATGGTTCATAAGGCACAACACTTGCTGAAGGTTTTGCAAATGGGGTTGCAAGCAAAGTGGGCTTAACAATGGAGGAAACTCTATAGTTAAGCACGCTTGAGCTCCAGGCAATTTATGAATACTTCCAAGGGTTAGATTTTTAATAAAACACCTTCTCTTTATAAGAATAATTAATTCTTTTATTTTTATAAGGCACCTCCTTTTAATTTTCCTTTCCCTTTAATTTTATTCCCATGTGTCTTTAATAATTTTGTCCAACATTAGCTTTTGACCATTTTTTTTTCTCTTTTTATGTTTCCATTTCTTTTCTTTTTCATCTCTATCTTTTTGACTTCTAATTTTTTACATTTCTTGATTTTTTATTTTTTACAAGATAGCATACCCTTTAATTTTTCTAATTTTTTGTAGTCCTTTGCATCCTTGTTCTGCCCTTGTATGCTTTCCTTTGAATGTTTTATTTTGTCATGGGTGCTTTTTCTCAATTTTTATAACCGTCTTGCTTCTGTCCTCCTTTGCTTCAACTTTTTGCTTCCTCCCTGGTTTTTCGTACTTAACCACCTTGTCCCTCTCGAACTGATGAGTCGGTGTGTCGTCCACCCTAGCCACACCTTCCTTGCATTTGTCATACTCTAGATAAATAATGTCACTCTTCGGCCCTACTTCTTCAATTCCCAAAAATTTAAAGTTTGGAACGAAGACCTCATAGTCCTCCATTTGCCAATGAAACAACTCGTTCAGGGAATTAGTTTCATTTCTAAACAATTTCCTGATTCTAATATCCCTTCGTTGTTGGGTTCCATCCCCCCTCCTTCCATGTTCCCTGCATTCAACTCTAAGTTCAAGGCCAGCCCCTGGCTGACTGCCAGTTCCACAAGTCAATTACATACTTCCTTTTGCCACTCTCGATAGAGAGTGTGTTCTTCCAGTTGTGGTTCACCTTTGCTGTGATCAGCAAACCCCTTCCAAGGAGGGCATCTTCTCCAATGGTATGACCACGAAGTCCAAGAAGAACTATTGGGTACCAATGATTACCTTCTGAGTCATGAGCATTCCAATTAGTTTGATGCCATGTCACTCAACACCCACCAAATGGAAGGTTGGCGGCTAGAGTGTTGGTTTGCCAAGGGCTTCCATGTCTCCTCTGGCAGTACATTTACGCCAGATTGTAATGTTCCCTTTTTCGTAAGTGTCATGTTTCAGAGGATTAGCCTATTTCTTGACCCTCATAAGCTAATGGAGTTGTTTAGAGGGTCCAGTTGGCAGAGTTGGAGACCAATTCCCACTCCTGAGTTCAAAGATGCTCAGGATTGCTCTTCGTTTGAGTCAAATTGGCACACTTACTATTTATAATAAGTGTCTATCTTGGGTAAGTCAAAGTTTCTATCTTTAGCAGGGCACCTAGGCAGTTTGTTAGCAGTATGTGGTTGTGGTGACATTGACAGAGCTTCCAGTTTGGGACTTACTATTTATAGTAAGTCAAATTATGGTTAGAGCTATTTCTGGCAGGGGTACCTGGACTCATTGCATGCATAGTGATTAACTCATTCACTAGTTGGTCAGTTTCAGGGACTTGCTATTTATAGAAGATCAGTGGATGTTAGAGAGGGACTGATGCAGGAGCATCTTGGGTCTTTGAGCAATCTTGCATCAACCAAAAACATTTCCTGATTTTTGTACTTGTTTTTTGTTGTTTTCTTTATAATTGTTGCATTTGTTGGTTTCATGTTATGCGAAGCTTACATGATGTTGAGGACCTATTTGGGAACCTTCTCCTATGGTCGCATAAGTATTGGATAGACAGTTTCAAATTTATAGCAGTTTCCTTGCCGTCGGAACTGTATTTTCCTGCAGTTTTGGTGCTGGTTGCGGGTCTTGGCACCGATGATCCTTAATGATTCAGCATGTGCGCCCTTAGGGCATTTAAGAGGACCTAAAGTAATATATTTTCCCAAAGGTGCAAGTCCTAATTCATTATGAGTCAAAAGTTATGACCGTTTTGCTCGGGGACCTATTTTTTGCCAGTTTACACGTGAAACGTGGAGTGTTTCTTCTTGCGCGGTTCCGTGTGATCAAATGGGGCCTTGCATCTTTAAAGGCATGTTCTTCGGTCATGTGAGGACCTAAATCCTAAGGCGCATCAATTCGTGATCACTCTTTCATTAGTTTGATTTAAATCCTCCAAACTGGACCTATAATGTAATTAAATGCCTGACTGGCCGACTTGTGGCTTAGCTGGCTATATAAGGAGTCTTGACTGATGTAGTAGGGGATCAAGAGGTAGATCTAGGAAGGATTATCAAGATACAACATTGGAGACAAAGATAGGATGCAAATTGTAATTCTGATTTCATAATTCTCATTGTATAAGGCCGAAACCCATAAGGCCTCACAGCCGGGTATGTTGAAAGAATAATATAAATTCTCTGTTGTTGCTGCCAATTGATTGCCTCATATCCATTGTGATTTCATTCCTTTCATGTTTTATTATATTGCTTCCGTTGTGTAACTCTAAGAAGGGCTTGTCTGCAGATTCAAGTGGAGTCAATTTTGTTGATTCTGCTTGTATCTACCCTACCCCTACGTCAAGTGGTATCAGGGCAAGTTCTTTCTTGTGGATTGGATCGTGGAGAACCTTATTGGATTGATTGTACGGTGGCAGATCTGAGATCTGACCTATAACTTGCAGAAGGTTACGATCTTGCTAGAACCTGATTGTCAAGATGGTTCATGGTAGAGGAAATGATAATGCTATCATGGATATGTTGAGGCAGATTGCAACTAGACTTGAAGCTTTAGAGACAGCCCAGAGAAGAGGAGCACATCTTGAAGATGTTAGTGATGAAGAAGAAGCAGCACCTAATCCTGAACCTGAAGTTGAACAAGATGAGGAAAGACTCTTGAGAGTTTTGTCTAAGCCTAACTCCAGACCTGCAGTTGAAGTTGCTTGCTATGATGGAAGACTTGAGATCGATGCACTTTTGGATTGGATCTCTGAGATGGATAAATACTTTGAGTATGAAGGTACTCCTAATAATAAGAAGGTCAAGATAGCAATAACAAAGTTGAAAGGTCATGCATCTCTCTCGTGGGATCATTTGCAAACTGAGAGACAAAAGAGAGGAAAAGAAAAGATCAAGACATGGATGAAGATGCTTGGAAAGATGAAGAAGAAGTTCCTTCCAGCTGACTACCAAGTTAGTTTGATGAGAAAAATGCAAAATCTGAGACAAAAGGACATGAGTGTGAAAGAATATACTGAGGAATTTTACAAATTGGATATCAGATTTGGACATGTGGATGATGAAGTTGAGAAAGTGGCTAGATATCTGAATGGCTTGAGGACATTTATTCAAGATGAGATCAGTTATGTGAAGATTGATAGTGTCGAAGAAGCATACCAATTTGCTTTGAATGCTGAAGAGAGATTGACAAAGAGACATGAACAAAGACAAAGAGGAAGAGGTGGCACATTTCAGAGAAGTAGAGGCAGATCTTATGGAGAAAGTAGCAGATCTGACAATGCAGTACAAAATAAAGGATGGAAAGATGAACCTGCTAAAAGAGGTAATTACTCTAGAGGTAGCTATACTGGTTACTCTAGGAATAACAATAATGGTAAAAGAGAAGAGAAATCTTGGTTTAAAGGTACTTGTTACAAATGTGGTGAAGAAGGACATAGAGCCTTTGAATGTACTAACTTTGGAAAGAAGACTGAAGGTAATGGCAGAAATAATTTGGCTTGTGAAAAAGTTGAGGAAATGTCTAATGAACCTGAACATGGTGAGAACTTAATGCTAAGAAGGATATTGTGGAATGAAGAAGCTAATGAGGAACTTGTTTTGAGGAAAAGTTTGTTCAGAACCAAATGTAAGATCGCTGACAAATGTTGCAAGGTAATCATTGATAGTGGAATTTCTGATAATTTATTGAAACATCCTAAGCCTTACCATATTGCTTGGATCCAGAAGGAGCATAAACTACTTGTAAGTGAACAATGCCTTGTTAAATTCAAAATTGGGAATTATCATGATGAAGTCTTGTGTGATATTATGCCTATGGATTGTTGTCATATTCTTTTGGGTAGACCTTGGCAGTATGATAGGAAAGCTTTGCATGATGGTAGATTGAATCAATATACTATTTGGATGAATGGAAAGAAACAAGTATTATTGCCTTTGGTAGAAAAGTTTGATGAAAGTCACTGTACCACAGTCAGAGTATGTTTGGTTGATGATGATAAAAAGTTTGCAAGAGAAAAGAAAGAACAGAATGTTTGCTTTGTTTTAATTCCAAGCAAGACTGAGAAACAAGATGAGTTAGAAAATGCACCTGAGGTTAAGCCTTTGTTGAATGAATTTCATGACATCATTTCTGATAATGTACCTGACGGTTTACCATCTATGAGGAGTATAAGTCATTGTATGGATTTGATACCTGGAGCTAGTTTGCCTAACAAAGTACCACATAGGTTGACACCTGATGAAAAGAATGAATTGAATAGACAAGTGCAAGAATTGCTTGAGAGAGGTTTGATTAGGGAAAGTTTGAGTCCTTGTGCAGTACCTATTGTATTAACACCTAAAAAGAATGGAGAATGGAGAATGTGCACTGACTCTAGAGCTATAAACAAGATAACAGTAAAGTACAGATTTCCTTTGCCTAGGATGGATGACATAATAAATAGTTTGAGTGGAGCAAAGTATTTCACAAAGATTGATTTGAAAAGTGGATATCATCAGATTAGGATCAGAGAAGGGGATGAATGGAAAACTGTTTTTAAGACTAATGAAGGTTTGTATGAATGGTTGGTTATGCCTTTTGGTTTGACTAATGCACCTAGTACTTTCATGAGGCTAATGAATGAAGTTCTGAAAAGATTCTTGGGTAAGTTTGTGATTGTATATCTTGATGACATTTTGATATTCAGTAAGAGTAAGGAAGAACATCTTGAACATATCAGACAAGTATTGCAGAGATTGAAGGAAGAAAAGTTGTTGATTAATTTGAAGAAATGTTCATTTATGAAAGAGGATATTTTATACCTTGGCTTTGTAATTTCAGCTGATGGATTAAAGATGGATCTTGAGAAAGTAAGAACTATACTTGGTTGGCCTACACCAGAGAATGTTGGAGAGGTAAGATCATTTCATGGATTGGCTAGTTTATATAGAAAGTTTATCAGAAATTTCAGTTCTATTTGTAATGCTATGACTGAAACCATGAGAGGAGATAAAAAGGATTTTAAATGGACACATGGAGCACAAAAGAGTTTTGAAACATTGAAACAAAGAATTGCAGAGTTGCCTACACTTGCTTTGCCTAATTTTAGTAAATTTTTTCAAGTTGAATGTGATGCTAGTGGTAGTGCAATTGGAGCTGTTTTGAGTCAAGAAGGAAGACCCATAGCTTTCTTTAGTGAGAAGTTGAATGATGCTAAGAGAAAATATTCAGTTTATGACTAGGAATTCTATGCTATTGTTCAAGCTTTGAAGAAATGGAGACATTATTTGATGCCTAAAGATTTTGTGTTGTATACTGACCATAAAGCTTTGCAGTATTTGGGAAGTCAGAATAAGTTGAATCAGAGACATATGAAGTAAGTTGAGTTCTTGCAGAATTTTTCCTTTTCATTGAAGCATAAAAGTGGACAGTCAAATAAGGTTGCTGATGCCTTGAGCCGAAGAAGAAGTTTGCTGACAAAGATGAGAATTGAGGTACTTGGTTTTGATGATTTGAAGTGTTTGTATGAGACTGACATTGATTTTGCAAAACCTTGGAAAGCTTGTAAGGAAAACACATTAAGTGATAAGTGGACTGATTATTTCATTCAAGAAGATATGTTGTTTAAGGGAATTCAGTTGTGCATATCTAGAGGATCTATGAGAGAGAACATAATGAAGGAGAAACATAGTGGTGGATTTGCTGGACATTTTCGGATTGATAAGACTGTGAATTTGATTTCAGAAAGATACTTTTGGCCACAGATTTATAAAGATGTACGGAGAATGGTTAAAGGTTGCAGAATTTATCAAGTAGCAAAGGGAACTAGTCAGAATTTGGGATCGTATACACCTTTGCCTGTACCTGATAGACCTTGGGAAGATGTGAGTATGGACTTTGTTCTTGGATTGCCTAGAACTCAGAGAGGTAATGATTCTATTTTGGTAGTGGTTGACAGATTTCCTAAGATGGCTCATTTCATACCTTGTAAGAAGACATCTAATGCATTACATGTAGCTGAATTATTCTTCAAGGAAGTGGTAAGATTGCATGGTTTGTCTAAATCTATTGTTTCAGATAGAGATACTAAGTTTACTGGTTACTTTTGGAGAACACTTTGGAAAAAGATGAATACAAAATTGAAGTTTAGTTCTACATAATAACCCGTACATACAATTATCCCGACAACAATGGACAAACTGAAGTTGTGAACAGAAGTTTGGGAAACTTGTTGAGATGTTTAGTTGGAGATAAACTTGTTAATTGGGATTTGATTTTGGCACAAGCAGAGTTTGCATATAATAATTCGGTGAATAGAAGTACTACGAGGACACCATTTGAGATTGTTACTGGATTTCATCCTAAGGGAACCATAGAGCTGAGAGATTTACCTACTGAGACAAGAAGTGTTGAAGTTGAGGATTTTGCAGTATACATGAGAACTTTACATGATAAAGTTAAAAAGAATTTGGAGGAAACTAATCTGAAATATAAACAAAGAGTAGACAAGAGAAGGAGACATAAATCTTTTGAAGTTGGATATGAGGTTATGATTCATTTGAAAAAGAATAGATTTTCAGTTGGTACCTACAACAAGCTGAAAATGAAGAAGTTTGGACCTTGTAAGATTCTGAACAAGTTTGACAGTGGAAATGCTTATGAAGTAGAATTACCAAAGGACATGGATATATCACCTATATTCAATATTGCTGATATGTTTGAGTACTTTGAATCAAATGATGAGATTGAAGATGATCTAGACTATTCTAAGAAGAACAGAGACAACATTGAGAAGATCTTGAATAAAAGAGTGAGCATAAGTACAAGAGGAAAAGACTACATGGAATATCTAGTTCAGTGGAAAGACAAACCAGTTGAAGACAGTTCATGGATTACACAAGCTGAGTTCGATCTTTATGATTCAGGTCAGAATATGAGCAGTGTCTCATGTGGACATCAGTTCTTTATTTACCCCAGTTGTCTGATGCAGGAGCATCTTGGGTCTTTGAGCAATCTTGCATCAACCAAAAACATTTCCTGATTTTTGTACTTGTTTTCTGTTGTTTTCCTTATAATTGTTGCATTTGTTGGTTTCATGTTATGCGAAGCTTACATGATGTTGAGGACCTATTTGGGAACCTTCTCCTATGGTCGCATAAGGATTGGATAGACTGTTTCAAAGTTACAGTTGTTTTTCTTGCCGTCGGAACTGTATTTTCCTGCAGTTTTGGTGCTGGTTGCGGGTCTTGGCGCCAATGATCCTTAATGATTCAGCATGTGCGCCCTTAGGGCATTTAAGAGGACCTAAAGTAATATCTTTTCCCAAAGGTGCAAGTCCTAATTCATTATGAGTCAAAAGTTATGACCGTTTTGCTCGGGGACCTATTTTCTGCCAATTTACACATGAAACGTGGAGTGTTTCTTCTTGTGCGGTTCCGAGTGATCAAATGGGGCCTTGCGTCCTTAAAGGCATGTTTTTCGGTCATGTGAGGACCTAAATCCTAAGGCGCATCAATTCGTGATCACTCTTTCATTAGTTTGATTTAAATCTTCCAGACTGGACCTATAATGTAATTAAATGTCTGACTGGCCGACTTGTGGCTTAGCTGGCTATATAAGGAGTCTTGACTGATGTAGTAGGGCATCAAGAGGTAGATCTAGGAAGGATTATCAAGATACAACATTGGAGACAAAGATAGGATGCAAGCTGTAATTTTGATTTCATAATTCTCATTGTATAAGCCCGAAACCCATAAGGCCTCACAGCCGAGCATGTTGAAAGAATAATATAAATTCTTTGTTGTTGCTGCCAATTGATTGCCTCATATCCATTGTGATTTCATTCCTTTCATGTTTCATTATATTGCTTCCGTTGTGTAACTCTGAGCAGCGCTTGTTTGTGGATTCAAGTGGAGTCAATTCTACTGATTCTGCTTGTATCTACCTTGCCCCTGCGTCAGGGACCCTTACTAAATTTAGTCAGGGAGTTGGATGCACAATGGATACAATGATTAATGTTTGCCCGCTAGGGTAGACTTAGTATTGCACAGACATATTACAGGAATTATAATAAACATAGAATATATCAGAGAATAATAGATGCTTTCATTAATCATTCCAACGTGTGAGTACATTCACATTATATTCATATCCTTATATTCCCTTCACCCGTAGGTGATACATATTTATCTATCCGAAGGGGTGTGACCAAACGTCGCCACCCAACCCAACTGCCCTTCGATAATAACTATTACCGTTGGAACAACATAACTAATACACGACATATAATAAAGTTGTCTTTCCGACTAACATCGTCCCCCCAAAAAATAAAGTCGTCTCCGGCGACTCATAACAAAAGGGAGATGAAATACACCACATAGAATAAGAAAATCACTGAAGAGAAGGGGTGTAGGGGCGCCTCTGAAAAAGCTGGAGTGCCACCCTCCCTATCAACGTTGCTTCGAGTAGTTCTTGTTGCGTCACATCACATTCCTCGTGCCTGCACCAACCTTGTCTCCAAAGCACGCTTTTCAGCTGTAGCCTCCACTAACTTTTGTTCAAACGATATTGTCTCGCCTGCCAATCTGACCTCAATAGCCACCTGTGCCGCCTTCTTTGCTTCCAACTCCTGGGTACGCTGAGCCAAGTGGCGCTCTACTGCCTCCAACCGGGTGATCAGCTCCTCTCGAGCTCTCTGTGCATCCACCAAGACAGCCTCATGTCCAACCAAAACCTACTCTGAGTGCCTCAAGCGTAGTACCCCTCTCGAAAGGCTTGCTCCAGTGCTCTCTCCACCTTTGGCATACAGTCACTCCATGTTTGTAGCAGCTCCGGGTCTCCTCAACTGGTCACACTCCCCAAAGGCTGATAACTGAATACTTTCCTCGTGTCGTTCCAAAGCCCCAACTCACAATTGTAGTGTACCTCAAAAAGAAAATGGAGGTCTAGGGGGAAACACCAAGACCAAATTAGCAAATTAGCACCTTCAAACCCACACACAACTCCATGGGGTACACCATTTTTGTGATTTTCTTCCGATCCCATACTCTTTCTGCCAACCGCTTATGTTTTCTTCACTACCTGCTTATGTCCTTCCCTTCGGTACCATATGTTATTCACTGTGAACTGTTTTTATTTGTCGTCGTTTTTTTTTTTTTTTTTTTTTTACAGAACCTTCCCAATGATCGGATTGATACAATGTTTCCTGATCGTACACCTGCAATTTGTTCTTGTGGTTGTACGGTACTATATGCCACTTCAGGCACAAGCAGTACTGAAGACCGTATGGTCTCAACTCGTGCAATATGCTTCCAAGCCGTATGGTGTGGTTACTCGCTGCAACTCCCTTGCGCTGTATGGTGAGCCTTCTCTCCTACCGTGCGGACTTGATGTTTTTCCGTACGGTCTCAATGCCCTACACACCGTATGGAGATTGCCTTTTATTTCCCTTGCATGTGCGACTTATGGCAATCCCCTTGCTCCTGGTATGCCGTACGAAACAATAAAGGCCATCCTCAAAAAAATGATCGTACGGAAGTCATGTTTTTCGTGACAATACGATGTTGTGTGCTATCTGCTTATGTCGTACGATCGATGTTGAGGTCGTACACCATACGGAAACCTCCCTCCCTTCCGCCATACGATAGCCTTACTGGCTTCTTTTCACCATACGGTGACGTGCTTTATTCGTCGTACGGCCAAACATCGTACGGTGACATTTTCTGGCTCTCGGTCGTATGGTCATACAACACTTTTTTTCTTTCTTTTTTTTTGTCATTACCTTCCGGATGCTTCTCCAATCGCTTGTATGGACAGCTCTTGGGTCACCTACCTGATCTCTCGAGTCCTTTTCCATCCTCTCGGTTGTTTTGTCCCTCCTCTCGGGTCCATCCTCTCCAGGTAAGGTTTCAATTTGGACCCGTTGATGGCCTCATGTATCTCCAGTCTGTGGAGAAGCCACAAATTGAAAGCCCCGTCATAGCCGACTTCCCGAAATTTCCCTGGCTTACTCTCATTCTTTAGAGTGTGCAGTCGTTCCCTCAAGCTTTCCTTGTCGGCGAGTCTATTTTCAATGGCCATCCAAAGGCTTGGAACCATAAATTCTTCAGGAACCACGGTCTCTTGCCCGTACATAAGGAGAAGGAGAATAAGGATTTTGAAGGCTGCAGTCGTCCACCCAGGATTCCAAGCGTTGCGGACACAAATGATCTTAGCTTCCTCTTCCTTCTATTCACCGTACTCGGGGGGAAATGTTTCCGGATCTTCCTCAATACTTAGTATATTGCATGTTGGTCGGAAGAGTTCGATATCCTCTATTTGCCAATGGAAGAAACCGTTCAGTAAATCTGCATCATCCTCTAAGTATTCCCCCAATCTTAGCACCCCTTCACTATTTGGTTCCATTTCGTCCCTTCCTTCATCCCTTGGATCGTTTTCACTGTCAAATTTTGAGTCTGAAGAAGAGGCTATCTCTTCGCTCACCATTTGGGTGCGAAGGTCGATGGTGAACTTCCTCCCCCCATTCTCCATCGAGAGGGTGTTTTTCTTCCAATTGTGGTTTACCTTCGCCGTGACCAACTACCCTCGACCCAAAATGGCATCGTAACCCTTCTTTTTCAAAGGTATCACCACAAAGTCTAGTACAAATGGTTGCAAGCCAATGGTGACCTGTTGTGCCATCAACGTAACGAGGAGTTTGATACCCTGTTGATCGACACCCAATAAGTTGAAGGTTGGGGGCCACAAAGTTGGCTTGCCCAATTTCTTCCATGTCTCCTCCGGAAGGACGTTCACTCCTGACCCTCCGTCCACTATAGTGTCTGTTAGGATGGATCCAAGGATGCCCATCTCGATGACTGTCGAGAAGCTTCTGTTGTTTACAGCAAGTATCATCGGGTCAGTTGCAAACCCTCTGGGATGTCCGTACATGTGGTATTTGGCTGCGTGGCCAAGTTCCCCAACAGTGTCATTCCCAAGTGAGGCATGGTGTGAAGGAGGTCCTGGAGTTTCACCGGTACCTCTACCTGTAACATTTGTCTCAATGTTTTGTTCTGCCTCCCTCCTACCTGAGGTGGTAGCCATCTCCCATCTTTTTTTTGGTGCCTTCATCGCCTTCTCTATTTCTGCCTTACCCTCTCGTGCCCCTTGTTTTGCTTGTGATCGTGTGATGGCTAGTACCCCCTCGTCACTTCTCATTCCGTCGATGTTGAGCAAGTTGACCCCGAATTTTGGGTAGTTGGCATCCTCGTGGTTGCCAGGACCACACCAGCGGCAGAGCTTCTGCGGGATGTCACCCTTGTCCCAGTCCCTTGCAAAGTGGCCCCACTGATTGCAAACTCGGCATTGGATCATCGGCCGACCCTTGGAGTCATATTGTATTCGACTTGTGTTGGTGTTATTATTGCCCCTTCCGCCACCGCGTCGATTGCCTCCGTACCCGCCCGAAGATGCGTTATTGTTAGACTCTGCCCCCAAGGTAGATGGTTGCTCTTGGGTAAATAGCACTTGTTGATTCCTCACCTTCATGTTGTATGGGCATTCCTTGGTGGAATGGCCCATGATCTAGCAAATGTCACAGAATGCCTTTTTGGGACATGACCCCGTTGTATGGCCGCTCGCCTTGCAGTCCATGCACCACATGTCATCTTCCCCCTTGCCGGTACCCCCTTTCATGGTCTTGAACTCCATCATTCTCTCCATGTCCTTTTGGAGTGCCCTGACTTTTTCCTTCGACTCGCCATCACTACCACTGTCATCGTCTGAAGTGTCATTGTCGGAAGAGGACTTGCTTCTTTTCTTCTTCTTCGACGTCTTTTGTTCACCCTCCAGGTCCATCGCTCGGTTATATGCATCGACCTACGAAGTGGGAGGAACTATCTTCATCTCCCTCTGGAGGTTTGATTTCAGCCTTTCGACGAACCATCGCTTCTTCAAGCCGTCGGCTGGTTGACTCTCCATCTTTCCCACAAGATCTTTCAGTCGGCGGCAGTATGTCCGCACGGTCTCCTTTTTCCCTTGCTTGGTTCCATATATTTCAGAGACGATTTCATTGTCGTCTCGCAGGAGCCTAAACTCCTTTTTGAATGCCTTCTTCAAAATGTCCTAGGTGGTCACTCCGCTTTTGTCTAAGTCAGAGTACCAATCGATTGCTACCCCTCGGAGGGTTGCCGGAAACTGTTTCATCCATTCCGCCTGGTCAACGACTCCATTCGCGGACCAAATTGTCTCACATGCGCAGAAATGCCGAACAGGGTCTTATTTTCCATCGCCATGGAACTTGGGTAACTTCTCCTTGTTAGCTGCCATATTCACCCTCGGGGGTGGGACGATGGTATGTACCACCTGCTGCGTTGCCGGTTCGGTCGCTGGAAGTGTTTGTTGTACTAGTTGTACAGTAGGTTGGGATGGTCCTACCAACGTTGGTCCTCCGGAATTGTTCGGTACCGTACCGCTTGATGTCCCCGAACTACTGGAACTGTTCAAGCCTGGTGGGCTACTGTGATCCCCGTGCCCCTCTGTCACTTCGACACTCTCGGCGGCAGCGGTATCCTGAGCCTCCCTCCGTGCGGCTTCCTCTTCTTCGTTCCTTCGGGCTTCTCTTGCTTCCGTTTGTGGGGTTAAGGTTAAGGACCCAAACAAGCTCCTTATTTCCTCTAGGCGGTCCTCGTCACTTCTTCCGACCTCCCGATCAAATTCCTCCGGACCCTCGCCTTCACTTACTCCCTTCAGTAGTCCTTTAGCGCGTCTTCGGAATCTCTCCCTCCACTCGGCTTGCAGCTGTGCGAGTACAGCTTGTCTAGCGGCTTGTTCCTCCTCGAGTTCCTTCTTTAAATTTCTATTTTTATTCAATTGATTAGGCATAAATTATATTCAATCATTGATTGCCAAAGCATGCTCTTCTTCAAAAAGTTATGTGATTCCGTCCTCATTCGTCCTCGAGTGGTATTCCCGTTCATCCACTCATTCCATCACTTGCCAGATTCGTTTGGCAATGGCGCCAAATGTTTGCCTGCTAGGGTAAACTTAGTATTGCAAAGACATAATACAGGAAATATAATAAACACAGAATATATCAGAGAATAATAGATGCTTTCATTAATCATTCCAACATATGAGTACATTCACATTATATCCATATCCTTATATTCCCTTCACCCATAGGTGGTATGTTAGGAAATCAGATCTTTGGGAATTTACTGATTTACTGATATATATATATATACTGTTCTGATAAATTGTGATGCTTATAAAATATTCTGAATATGTACTATGCTGTGACCGCAAGTATAGAAGACAATGAACACTTTTTAATTGATTGCTTATAACCTGCGATCACAGCATATACATATATGCTAGTGATCGGTTGAACAACAAACATCACGTCCCTTCATAGACGAAAGGCCACGACCCAAATAGTCGTTGTTTACATTAGTACTAGCGACTGTTAACAACAGTCGCTAGCACTAATATAAACAGCAACTATATTAGTGCTAGTCGGTTGTATTAACAATCACAGTTTGTGTCGTTTATTTATTCATTCAACTTAATAGTCGATGCCAGCACTTAGTATGGTTATCGAACATAGTTCGATCAATATTAATGTGATATTATTAATATATATATTACTATGGTATTATCATTATTATTATATAATAATGATAATATGATAGTAATAATATAATCACAACTCTTCATTATTAACATTGTATAATATATATATATATATATATATATATATATAATAACAATACGAATGAAGCTATATCTTAACACTCCCTCTTAGCTAGTGAGTATTAAATATCAAAAGTCTATCATGACATCCGCCATTTCGGGACGCACAAGTTAATGTAGTCTCGTCATGAAAATAGACTTGAATATCATGATCTCCGCACATTCGGGACACACAATGAAGTAGTCTATCATGATATGGTTTCGTTATTACACATCCAGTAATAACAAGAGTCAAGATCTCCGCACAGTAGGGACACACACTTAAGTAGTCTATCTTGACACTTTGGTTAACTATTTACAAGATCGTCACCTTGAAATGTTAACCCACACAAATGATCATTTTTACACAATATTGCAATATACACATTTTTATATTTATTCATGAATAAAAACTTACAATTAAGAGGAATTACAACCTGATCATGCCAAGTTTGTTTCTAAAGTATTCTATCTTCAGCTTTGCAAGAGGCTTAGTGAAAATATCAGCACTCTATTCTTCAGTACTAATGTACTCTAACTTTATGACATTTCTCTCTACCATATCTCTTATGTAGTGATATGGAATCTCAATATGTTTGGACCTGTTATGGAAAACTGGATTAACAAATAACTTGATACAACTTTGATTGTCACAATGAATCACAGTTGGATTTAGAAATTTTCCAAACAATCCAAATAATAGCTTTCTTAACCATACAGCTTCACGTGCTCCCATGGATGCTGCCATGTATTCAGCTTCAGTGAAGCTTAATGCTACTGTTGACTGTTTTCGATTGAACCAAGAGATCATAGCTGAACCAAGACTAAAACAACACCCTGTAGTGCTTTTCCGATCAGTAGTACTTCCAGTCCAATCAGAATCAAAATACCCTTGAAGATTGATTTCTACCTTTTCATACTTTAGCCCAAATCCAATAGAGCCTCATAGATATCTCAAAATATGCTTAGCTGCCATTAAGTGTATTTTCTTGGGCTCACACATAAAGTGACTCACTACATTAGTTGCATAGCAGATGTCAGGTCTAGTGTTCACCAAGTGCATAAGAGATCCAACAATTTCTCTATATAATGTAGGATCACTGGGTTCAGACTCTTCTGCTTCAACTTTGAGTTTGTGCAAATTTGTTTCCATAGGTGTGGATAAAGGCTTACATTCCATCATTCCAAACCTGGTTAGTATATCAATAGTGTACTTATGTTGATTCAGCAATATATAGTCTTTCTTTTGAAAAACTTCCAAACCTAAGAAATAATGTAAGAGTCCTAAATCTTTCATGTCAAATTCAGCAGTTAGCTCTTGCTTACATTTTGTAATAAGATGATCTTCTCCTGTTATTAAGAGATCATCTACATAAAGAACCAAAATAACCATGTTGCCGTCTGATATCTTGAAGTAAATGTTAGGATCTGCATCATTTTTAGAATATCCTAACTTTGAGAGATAGCTGTTTATTCTTTCATACCAAGCTCTAGGAGCTTGTTTCAATCCATATAGTGCTTTCTTAAGTTTACAAACATATTTTGATGCTTCATGTATAATGAATCCTTCTGGCTGCTCTAAGTATACTTCTTCAATAGTGTCATTAAGGAATGTTGTTTTTACATCCATCTGGTGTATCTTCCACCCTTTAGAGGCTGCTATAGCAATAATGGTTCTGACTGATGTATACCGAGCTTCAGGAGCAAATGTTTCTTCATAATCAATACCTGCTTTCTGTGAGAACCCTCTAGCAACAAACCGAGCTTTATGTTTTTCAATACTTCCATTAGGAGCATATTTAGTTTTGAATAGTCATCTAGAAGAGACAACGGCTTTGTTTTTAGGTCTAGGTACTATGTCCCAGACATCATTTTTTATTATGGATTGATATTCTTCAATCATTGCCTCTCTCCAAGCTTGATTAGATAATGCCTCCTTAGGATTTGAAGGTTCTGAATTATTGATTTCAGTTATAAAAGCTGCATAACATTTCTAAGTTCTTGTCCTTTTATTTTCATGAGATATTTCATTAGGTTCTACATTATTTTCTTTAATCATTTTCCTTGCCCATAATGGCCTTTTCTTTTCATTGATTACTTCAGTATTTTCATTTTCAATGACTGGTAGTTCAAGTTCTTCCATATCCTCCCTCTCAATTTCAGCAGTGAGATCTTCTTCTATCTCTGGGATGTTATTCTCTTCAAAGTTTTTAAATGTGTTATTTTCATCAAATTTTACATCTCTACTCATCTCAACAAACTTTTGTCCTGGAATATAGATTCAATACCCTTTTGTGTTTTCACTATAACCAACAAGTATGCCTCTCTTACCTGATGCTTCTAGTTTAGTCCTCTTTTCTTTAGGTACATGAATATATACAAGACATCCAAATATCCTGAGATGACTTAGATCTGGTTTGATCCCTGTGAATGCTTCTTCTGGTGTTATATTTTCTAGTATGGAGTGTGGACACCGATTTTGAATATATACCGCTGTATTTGAAGCTTCTGCCCCAAACGAAGTATGAAGGTTTTGATCGAACATCATGGCTTTTGCTGCTTTGATTATGGATCTATTCTTCCTTTCTGCTACTCCGTTTTGTTGAAGATTATACGCCACAGTATACTCCCTCTTAATCCCAACAGAATTACAGAACTCTTTAAATATGTCAGATTTGTATTCACCTCCATTATCAGATCTTAATACTTTTATTCTTGTCTGTTTGATTTTCTACTAGTGCTTTGAATTCTCTGAATTTAGATAGTACCTCACTTGATTCTTTAACCTTAAGGAAGTATATCCAAGTTTTCCGAGAATAGTCATCAACAAAGATAATATGGTATAGCGATCCTGTTAATGAAGGTGTTGACATGGGTCCACATAAGTCAGTATGGATCAATTCTAAGATTACTTTAGATTTGTGCTCACTTGTAGGGAATGATCCTTTTATATTCTTCCCTAGTGCACAACCTTTACAAATACCAGGATGATCATTTTTAAAGTGTGGAAGACCCGTAGTAATTTTGTTTATCATAGGTAGGGCATTATATCTTAGATGTCCCAACCTCTTATGCCATAATTCACTGTGGTTTGTGATTTCATGAGTTAGTGCAGCTTTCTAGTCATTACATAGTTTATAAAGACTACCATCTCTTGTCCCTATGATTGTAGCATTTTTCATATTTGAATTCTTAGGCCATAATAGAACTTTGTCTTCATTAAAGGTGACACGAAATCCTTGGTCTGCTAGTCCTGATATAGAAACTAAGTTTCTTTTGATTTCAGGTACAAATAGAACGTCTTTTAGTTGTAGGGATACTCCATTCTTTATCTTGATAGTACAGGTCCCTATTCCTTTTACTGGATAAGTGGATTTATCCCCAATAGTTACTTCTTCAGTTGAATAATTTTCAAGTTTTTCAAACTGATTTTTGAATCCGGTTATATGTCTTGATGCACCACTATCAATTATCCAAGTTTTATTATTTGAATTTAGTTCGCTTGAGGGAGCTGTAAAGAAAAGTGGAATTTCTTTTGCTTCAGCTACAATGGCTTGAGTCTTTTGTCTTTCAGGACAATGTCGATGAGTGTGCCCATATCTATCACATTTGTAACATTGAATTTTAGAAAAATCTCTTTTGAATCCCTTCTTTCTTTTGAAGGATTTTTTCTTCTTATTGTGAGACTTTGTGTTGAGAGCTTGTGTTTCTCCCTCTTTCTTTAGACCTAGTCCTCTGATAATGAGTCTTGATTCTTCCTGAGTGCAGTCGTTTTTAAGTTGATCAAATTTTGGTAGAGGTGGACGAGTGCTTATACATTGAATAAAATTCTCCCAAGATGTTGGTAATCCCCTTAGTGCTATTAGAGATAATTCCATGTCTTCTATATTATTACCAATAGAGTATAGTTGATCTCGAATTTCAGCAATTCTTAGGAAATAAGATGTAGCTGTTTCCCCTTTATTCATCTTTATGGTCAATAATTGTTCCTTCAAGGTTAATATTCGGCTTGTGTTGTTTATTTCATATGATTCTTGAATTTTCTTGAAGACCTCATATGCTGTTGTTAATCTTGCTATACTTGGGGGAATGGAATCTTTAACTGAATCAACGATTAATTTTTTGGCTTTATTGTTCCTCCTTTTCCAAGTTGTTTTCTCTGCTTCGTCTGTAGGCATTTCTTTTTCCACTTCTATGAATGATTCTAATTCCAATTCTTGCAATAGTGTAGTGATCCTAATTTTCCATGATAGAAAATTTGATGCTTCTTCCAATCTGTCTTCCATTCTGATTCCGGTAGTCATTTTTATGATTTATGATAACTCTTTACTTTTAAGTAATATTTTATTTGTATTCTAGTCAAAGAATAATTCAGAGATTATTTCCCTTTAACTCTGCTCTGATACCATGTTAGGAAATCAGATCTTTGGGAATTTATTGATTTGCTGATATATATATACTGTTTTGATAAATTGTGATGCTTATAAAATATTCTGAATATGTACTATGCTGTGACCGCAGGTATAGAAGACAATGAACACTTTTTAATTGATTGCTTATAACCTGTGATCACAGCATATACATATATGTTAGTGATCAGTTGAACAGCAAACATCACGTCCCTTCATAGACGAAAGGCCACGACCCAAACAGTCGTCGTTTACATTAGTACTAGCGACTATTAACAACAGTCGCTAGCACTAATATAAACAGCGACTATATTAGTGCTAGTCGGCTGTATTAACAATCACAGTTTGTGTTGTTTATTTATTCATTCAACTTAATAGTCGATGCCAGCAGTTAGTATGGTTATCGAACATAGTTCGATCAATATTAATGTGATATTATTAATATATATATTACTATGGTATTATCATTATTATAATATAATAATGATAATATGATAGTAATAATATAATCACAACTCTTCATTATTAACATTGTATAATATATATATATATATATATATATAATAACAATACGAATGAAGCTATATCTTAAGATGGTACATATTTATCTACCTGAAGGGGTGTGACCAACTGTCACCACCAAACCCAACTGCCCTTCGATAATAACTAATTACCGTCAAAACAACATAACTAATACACGACATATAATAAAGTAGTCTTTCTGGCTAACAGTTAACTCCCAGGTTCAGTCAAAATTGAGAAATAATGATTAATGATGGAGTTATAATGTTATTATTATTATTAAAGTTATACTTTATTAATAATTGATTATTAAGTGCATATCATTTATAAATTAAGTGCACTTTATTTAAAAGGGAGATATAAGTGTTAATAAAGTATACTTTATATTGTGCACCAAAAGGAGGGATTATAATTGAATATTATAAATGAATTGCAACAAAAGCAAATGATATCAAAAGCTAAGTACTTTTTAAGTTGTGAGAAGAGTACTTGTGAAGATATCTAATGGAGAATTATAAAAAAGCCAAGGCAAGAGAAAATGTACTCATTCATGAGTTGTGCATTTTGGTTTTGCTTGATTTGGTTGAGAGTTGGAGACAAGGGTTTGAGTCTCAGGCTTGAAGAATTGTAAATTCTTCCAAGTTTAACAGCACAGTGAATTGGTGAAACACCCGAATAATTGTGCAAGAGCTTTGGCTTCATCCAGAGGCCAAGAAGGTTTCATAGTTTACAAGAATCATCAATAATCTGCCCTAATTTATCTCAGATATAATTGCAAGGGAAGAAATTGATATTAATTGTAGATCGCAGCCATTAAAGAGGCCTGTGTTAGAAGTTTTGGAAACTGCCAATCACCTACAGGCAGCGGCAATCTTCGGAGGCAGGGATATAAAATAAGGGACTGTGTTTGGTATTAGTGGGGGCTTGTTTTGACTTGTGAAAGCTCTGATTTTATGTCTGCATGCTTGGCATCAGGTAGCTTTCCATTACAGAGAGCTGAGATTCAGTCTTGGGTTGTTATTTAATGCATGTGATCAGTTACAGGTTCCTCTCAATAAATTTCACATGCATGATATTTGTAATTGTAAATATTTTTCATTGATAAAATGCTCATATCTATGTTGCATGCCAAGTGTTTGTGAAAATGTCCATTGGCTGTAGGTGCACATTTTACATGTAGAAATCATATGTATGCATTCAAAAAGATAAAAAGGATTGCATTTATATTTTAGTTCTTTGCCTAGATATCTTAGTAAACATTTAAACTTCATTTGAAACCATTCCAAGTAAGCAAAAGCAATCTGAAAATAAAAGACAGCAAGATAGAGCTTGCATGCAAAGTGTTTGACAAAATGTCAAACATCTAAAAAGTAAAGCAATTTGGTGTTTGTCACAGTTAGAACCTGCAGGGGTTCTTACAATGGTATCAGAGCAGTTTTCTGCCATCTTGTGGGGGTAAGCCTCTTACATTCAGAACCAGGTTTGTGAATCATGGATAAAACAAAATCTATACAGGATCTCATGCCAGAGCTCATGCATGCCTTTCAGGATATAACAATGTCTTTCAGCATTATAATAAAAATTTATTAGGGCTTTTCCAACATCTGGAGATTCTGGATCCTTTGTTTGCAAAGAAAAAGGAGGCAAACACTTATTCAAATAACAAGAAAAGTTCTAATTTTTATGACAGCAGCCATAATGGTGAACCTATATGCCTGAGATAGCAGCCCTCCCATGTGCGAAAAATAGTTGCATGGAGTTTCCCAGTGTTCACACTCATGATTCAGATGTTAAAAATAAGTTATGTGATGTAGATGTGAGTCAAAGCAAATCTGATTTCATAAATCAGACTTGGAAAAATGAATCAAAAAATTCATCTATTGGTAATAGGTCCTAGGATCATGAGTTATAGAAACCTACAGTTACATTGGAAGCGGAAGTGGGCGTAGAGATGGTCAGAACAGAAGCTTCCTCTTTGCTAGTTGAGTCAGCTTTCGAGGTACATAGTAGCAGTACCTCGGTTGATGATGTGTGCACTAATGATAGCACACATGATGTTGATCACGAGGTTAGCGTTGTGGATACAACATCCTTTCATAGTGTAGATTTTGATTCGAAGAGCTTGCATGAGTGCCATGCATTTCAGAGACATCAATTGGTTGGGCAACTAAAGGTGAATGACAATTAAATTGCCACAACCATTGAGCATTTTGATGTTGCTCGTCAGATGTTGGCTACCTATAGCTAGGGTACTCCTGTGACGAATGGGCATTATGATGGTAGCCTTTCCCTTGTAGAGTTTCATACACTTTGAGAACCACTATAAGAACCCTCGGGGGTTCTAATTCTAATCAACTTTGCTGGAAATGGTTTATGCTTTGATGTTTTGTATTCTTCGATTTTTTGACAATAATAAATTCACAAAACATGATATTCAAATGCAATTGCACAACTTGAGCATATTATTCCTTTATTTACTAAATATCAAGATGCAAATATTTACAATGCTAAATTAATATGCATCCACATTTATTAGATTTAGACAAGGAACAAAGAAAAATCTGAATGTTTATAACTGTTGAATGGCCCAATATAAATCGCAGCCCTCTGGTATAGCCATGGAAGTGTTAGGAATCTACGATGAATTGCGGCGATGACAGCCCATTATCATTCTCTGACGATCGGAAATATTGCACCCAAATGTCAACCCAAAACCCTTCAATGCTTCCTTATGTCACTCACGATTCCTTCCCTATGAATCGCATGGATTACTTACTACTGCAACTGCCTGCTAAAGACCAGCAGCCTCCTCTATCATCAAACGCAAGCCTTCAATTGGCTGTGATCTGCAACTTGATGAACCCCTCTGATCTTTGCAAAGTCTTTGAATGAAACTCTGAATCTTCTTCACAATTCGATCACCAAATTAAGCACATTCCTAATCTCTGAATGAGATTATCGCTGGCACAATTCACTGGCAGAGATCAACCAATTCAAAGTGCTTGAATATCTGCGAATTATCAATTCTTCAAACCTTGGAATTCTGAAACCCTTCTCCAAACTTGTCAACCAATATCACCAAATATCAAATGCATAATGGATGATTCAATTCTTTGCATTTGAATGCATTTATAATCTTGAAGGCAAATCGGCTGAAAGCCTCAAGTTCACTCTCCGCATAACTTAAATTGTAACTTAGTCATTTGGATATATTTGCTTTTGTTGCAAAGTATAAAATATAATAACTTATTATATTTCCCTCCAACCCTTGGCATCTTTATTAAACTTATAATTTAATCATTAAATGCACTTTCCAAGCTTTATAATGTAAGCTTTTAATTTAATCATTAATTAAGGAAAACTTAATTAATGATTATAAACCAATAATTAGTTCATTAACACCTTCAAAAACCAAGTGCTCTCTGCTTGAGCAAGAGGCCAAGGTGCCCTGCCACAAATAGCAACTAGCCATAATCGACTTACTATAAATAGTAAGTTTCAAAACAAACGCTCTGTCAATGTCCCCAAAACTCTTGCACTGCCCACCAAACTGTTCAAGTGTCCTGCTACGAATAGCAACCCTGACTATCCCGAAATAGTAACTAACTATAAATAGTAAGTGTGGCAATCTAACTGAAACGAAGAGCAAACCTGAACATCCCTGAGCACTGGAGTGGGAAAATAGCAACTGGCTCAACCAACTGAGACCCCCTATCAAAAACATTAGCCCACGAGGGTCACAATGATGGGCTAACAACTCGTCATCTGACACTGGCTAAAGAGACGACATTACACAGATCCTCTGTCCACGATTGTGTTCGTTAGTCTCCATCCTATTATTTCCATTTCTACCACAGTCGGTATCCTCCCAATACCAAATGCTAGTAGCATGGGATCTATGGTGGGACCGTCTCCTTATTCCTATGTCAGCTTGCCATTCTCTTGGTCATGTGTTTTATTACCAACTGTGTTGGTAATGGCCACCTTCAATTGTGGCATGGTCTCTAGAAGGTCAGACACCCGTACAGGTACAGTAGCTTGCAACATCTGTTGCATAATGTTCCTTTCCGATTCCGACCGCAAGGGAGTGCTAGCAGTGTCATCTGATGTTCTTCGTTCCTCCTCCATTGCTTGTTGGATATTGGCCTTCGCTTCTTTCAGCCTTTCCTTCTCCATATAGAGGTTAGATTATGTTGCCTTCTTGGCATGCAGCTTGGTAATTGCCAGCACCTCCTGCTCTGGTTTTGTAATGTCTAGCATGTTCACCCCTTTTTGCTTGGGACAGTCGTTGTCCTCATGGAGCTTGGACCACACCATTTGCACAACCAACTTACACTTCCTTGCCCACTTTGACAATCTTGTGTGAAGTGGCCCCACTCGTTGCAGCTCCGACATTGTATCATGGGTCACCCCTCCACATCGTACTGGATTTGGCTTCTTGTTGTATTGTTATTGCTATTATTGTTGTTGTTGTTCCCTCATTAGTTGTTGCAATATCCACCCGGCGAGCCATTAGAGTTTGTAGGTGGCCTAGGTGTTGTGGCTAGTGGAGTTGCCTGTTCTCCTTGAGTGTCTAATATCCCTTGAAATGGATTAGACCAGACTTTAATCATAAATTGTACTGATTTTAATATACTTGTACTAAATTGCCTAAAATGTATTGATTTAATTTATGCAAGTAAGAAAGATATATATATTTATTAACAGACTAGAAATATTAATATCCATGATTATTAAGCTCGTGGTAATCTTATTATTATTTCAGTTTGAGAAGGATGTTAAAAAATGCAACCAGGTTGCTTAGATACCAATCTCAAAAGGTTTCCCCCAAAGTTTACAGATCCAAGCACTTTAGCCTTTCTTGGGACTATGCCTGCAAGGCGCTTGGGGTCGCTAATCCCTACCCTATCTTGGGAATAACCAATTGGCTGAGTTTACACTAGCCTCTGCCTGAATGCATCTCTGATCTCCCTTCTCAGATACTAAAAAAATAATAATAGGTTTTTAGTATGCATATCTTATGGTATATATCAACTATGCTTATTCATTTATTTTACAGGAGTTTCAGGTCTCTATACATACCTGGCACAGAAATATAAGTTTATAGATTTAATAGTGGGTGCTCTACCTTATACACTGATAATGCTTGTCGATAAGGAATATATATATATATATATATATATATATATATATATATATTAATTAAATCCTAATAGTATTGCCTGATAGTAATACTATTGTTCTGTGTCTTAAAATACTTCTTTCTATTTCTCGTTGTGCTTTCTTCCTCCTATTATCACCGCTGTTTTATATGGTCTTGTACAAGGGACATGCCCTTGATTGTGCCTCTCTACAGAACCGACGTCACTCTTGTCTGTCGGTTTGATTAAGGTTTGTTTGTTAATATTTAATTCCACCATGTACGCTAATATATCCACACGTATCAATTAAGGTAGAGTTCATTATTAACATTATGTCGAGGTTGATTATAACATTGTATCCTTGCCTATGTGGATTATGAAGTCTGCAAGAGTCAAACTCCAACGTAGGCACATAATATTCATTAATTAATTTACTTAATTAAGAATGATAATTACTTGTTAATTAACAATAATAAGAATGATAATTAATAATAATAAGTGTAATAATTAACTTTCTTTGTTAACCTGGTTAATTAATATTTATTATAATTATATATTTATTAATTGATAATTATTAATATATATAAATTATTATTCAATTATCTATTTAATAATAATATATTCAATTAATGTTTAACTGATATTTCAAAATATATTTATTACAGACAAGGGCTATCACAGTCCACCCCTCCTAAATTTGCTTGTCCTCAAGCAATTTAAGGTTTGGGTGTTCAAAAATTTCGGCTCCTTCCCAAATTGTGTCTTCTTCTGGCAGGCCTTTCCATTTGATCAGGTATTCTGGAATGGTCTTATTTCTCAACTTCTTCTCCCTCATGTTGATAACCCTTTCTGGTTCTAGGATGAGTTTACCTTCATCATCAAGTGGGCGTAATTCTTCACACGGAGTAATTTTTTGTCCAAGGACATTCTTTAGTCGTGATACATGGAAGACATTATGGATTCTACTGTTCTCAGATAACTCTAATTCATAGGCTACTTCACCAATTTTCGTTAAAACTTTGTAGGGCCGGTAGAATCGTGGATTTAGTGTTTTTGCTCCACTAGTTTTAATAGACCCCTGTTTATAGGGTTGTAACCTCAAGAAAACCCAATCCCCAACCTCAAATGCTCGACCAGTCTAGTTTCGATCAACATAAATCTTTTGTTGGTTATTTGCATGATGGAGATTATCTTTGATCACCCTCATAATGTCCATATTTTGTTGTATAAAATCTCTAGCTCCTGGTACCTTAATTTCTAGAAGCATTAAACTCCCAAAAGAAGTGACTTTATAACTATATAATGCCTTGAATGGGCTAATTCCAATACATAGATGATGTGTAGCATTGTAACAGTACTCAGCAAGGTGTAGCCATTTCACCCATGCATTCTATTGTCCCGTAACATAATTCCTCAAGTATCCTTCTAACCATTTATTAGCAATTTACGTTTGTCCATCAGTTTGAGGATGATAGCTTGTACTAGGTGTCAATCCAGTGCCTGCCAGACAAAACAGTTCTTGCCAAAACATGCTCAAGAATCTACCATCTTTCTCGCTAACAATGTTTCTAGGTAACCCATGTAATCTGAATACTTCTTTGAAGAAAACTTTTGCAAATTGAGGTGCCCTATATTCTGTAGATATGACCATAGAGTGTGTGTATTTTGTCAAGCGATCCACTACTACGTGTATACAATCTTTCCCTTGTACTTTATGGAGGCCCACTATAAAGTCCATGGAGATACTCTCCTATTTTTGATCTGGTATTGGCAGTGGTGGAAGCAGGCCAGTGGGATGTATTTATTCTGCTTTATTTCTTTGGCATTTCATACATTATTGGACATACTTAAGTATGTCTTTCTTAAGTCCCTTCCAAGAGTACTTTTCCCTTACCTGTTTATATGTTTTGTAGTACCCTTGATGTCCTACCAGGGGGCTGTCATGAAATTCTTTAATGATTGTTGTTTTCATTTTCGAACCCAGAGTAAGGTATATTCTATTCTTATATAGGATAATTCCTTCTACTTTATAATCTTCCAATTGTATGTTTCCTTCCATGATATCGTTGGCATGGGAATCTTTGGCATATTCTACAACGATGGAATGCTTCTAATCTGTTGTGATATCTGTTATGGTACACAAGTAGGGCCTTCTAGACAGTGCATCAACTACAACATTATTCTTCCCTTTTACATATTCTATGTCAAAGTTATAGGCCTATAATTTGTTTACCCATTTATGTTGACGATCATAAAGATCCTTTTGCTTTAGGAAGAACTATAGACAGTTGTGATCTGTTTTAACCACAAATTTTCAACAAACCAAGTATTGCCCAATTTTGCCAAGGCATGCATGATTGCTAACATCTCTTTATCATAAATAGAATAGGATATTTTGGTAGGATGGAGTTTCCTACTTTCAAAATCAATTGGGTGCTTATTTTGCATGAGGACCACACCGATGCCTTCTCCAGATGCATCGCATTATAGATCGAATGGTAGAGAGCAATCGGGAATGGCTAGAACAAGACATGAGCTCATTGTCTTTTTGAGGTTTTCAAAGGCTTGTTGGGCTTGTTCATTCCATCCAAAAAATCCCTTCTTGGTTAGGTCTATGAGGGGCGCTGCAATTTTGAGAATCATTTCACAAACCTCCTGTAATAACTACAAAGTCTTAAAAAACCCCGGAATTGGGTCAATGTTCTAGGTTTAGGCCATTCCTTAATGGCTTTGATCTTTTCTTCATCAACACTTACACCTTGTTCGCCAATCTTGTGGCCTAAGTATAGAATTGTAGCAATTGCCTTTAATCCAAATTCACATTTTGAAGCTTTGGCATAAAGTGACCCATGCTCAAGAATTTCCAATACCTCATTAATGTGCTTAAGATGATCGTCCCAAGTCTTACTATGTATGAGGATATCATCAAAGAATATCAATAGAAATTTTCTAAGTTGCTTCCTAAAAGTATGATTCATACAGGACTAAAATGTAGCAGGGGCATTGGTTAACCCAAAGGGTAAGACTAAAAACTCAACATGTCCATAGTGGCATATGAATGTTGTTTTAGGAATATCCTCCTCTCTTATTCTTGTTTGGTGATACTCGGACCTTAAGTCAATTTTTTAGAAATACTTGGCTCCATGAAGTTCATCAATAAGTTTGTCCACTCTAGGGATAGGATATCGATTCTTGATAGTCTTCTTATTCAAAACTCTATAATCAGTACACATTCTCATTGTCCCATCCTTTTTAACTAGTACAAATGATGATGCACAAGGGCTGGAACTTGGTTGAATGTGGCCCATCTCTAATAATTCATTTATAGTTTTTTTTATCTCCTCTTTGAACTTTTGTGGATGCCCGTATGGAGTGGTTATCACTGGTTGTGATCCTTTTTCTAATTCTATGATGTGTTCCAATCCTCGTTTGGGAGGTAGTCGTGGAGGAATGTCATCAAAAACTTTTTTGTGCTTTCTTAGAATAGGCTTTATATCAATATGAATGGCCTTCCCTTGTGTGGTAGACTTGTCAAGGATCATGCATTGTGCTGCCCATTCCCCTTGACCTTTTCTAAAAATTATTTCCATCCTTTTGCAAGAGACTAACTTAGGGGACCCGTTAGGTATCCCTATCAATGTCACTTCTTACCCTTTATGTTGGAAACAAATTGTTAAATTGGGTGGATCAAATATAAAGCATCCCAAGGAATATATCCAAGGGGTGCCCAATATCATGTCCGAATCTAGCGGTAGCACATAAAAGTCTTCCTTAATGGTGTGCGTCCCCACAAGCATTTTCAATTGGGGTACCCTTTTTGTGCATTTGACCAAATCTCCTGTTGTAGTTGCTGCTAAAAACCCTTTAAAATCTTTAGTCTCTAATTTCCTTTTTGCCACCAAATTCTCACTTATGAAATTATGAGAAGCTTTGCTATCCACTAAGGTGATAACTTTTTGTCCCTTAAGGGTGCCATTTATACGGAAGGGGTGGTGTTTGGAAGTTTGAGAAATGATAGTCACTAGAGATACTTGTTCTTCATCATCATACTTAGCCTTCTTGTTCGCATTTTCCTCCCTCTCATCCTCAGAAGTTGCTTCTAATTGGTGGACTTGGCTTTTACATTTATGGCCAAGTTCCCATCTTTCCTTGCATCTATAACAAGGATTCTTTTTATCTAACCCTTTCTTCTAATGACAGTGACCCATCTCCCAACGCTCTTGACATCTAAAACATAAATTTTTCCTCTTTAATTCATCAATGACTCGATCACTCATGCGGTGATGGTCCCTTTTTTGGAAGGCCCTGGTGTGATCATTTGAAACTTTGTTATGAGTTGATGATTGTTCTAAATTTAAGGCTATTTCAATAGCATCATCTACAATATTAGGCTTGAGGACAGCGACCAATCCCTTTAAAGACTCTTTTAGCCCGTCTACAAACAAATAGGTTAGTCGTTCTTCATCTCCTATAACTCTCACAGAATTTTTTTTGAATCTAGTGATGTATTCATCTAGATGGCTACACATTTGAAATATAATAAACTATTGTATTTCCCTCCACTTTAATGATGAAAATGATCCTTTCATTAAAATAATGTGATTCTGACACATAGGGTCCTTGTTTTATGTGCTCAACATTTAAAACTTCTCAACCCGGTTCCAAAGAGGTATAACACCAAGGTGCCCAATATACAATCCCAATAAAAATAGCAACCTTAGTCAATTTAATTAAATTATAATCATAATTCACCGATCTTGCGAAAATGACTAAAGAAGCATCAAAATCAAAATCTGACAGCACAGGCGTGATCCTAATGATGAAAGACAATGAATGAACCTGATGGAGTGACTTTCTAAAAATAGACGGTCCCTCCAAGAATCTTGGAGCCCAAACTGGAAGCCAAAAATAAAAACTGAGAGCATCATTTAATTCCTCTAATTCATCTAACTCATCGGAACCCACTGTTGACTTACTATAAATAGTAAGTCCCTCAAAACGGATCCAAACCCACATCAGGGCCCTCTAATCACTAGTATTAGCCTACAAGGACCCAGTGATAGGCTAAATCTATTAACTGAGATGCTTGCTCAAAATGGGGACATTACAGTCCTCCCTCCCCAAGATTGTTTGTCCCCAAGCAATCACCAGAAACCAATGCAATACAACAGTCCACTTGGATCCCACAAATAGACATGTGTAATGTCCCTATCATCACCAAAATCCTGTAAAGATGACAGCATCACCATTTGTACAACCAACAAAGCCTGTGAAACTGAACTCAACGCTCAAACTGAAGATGCAAAAACAAGAACATCACACGGAAGTAACTCAACCAGCAAACTAGACTTGCCCCCTGTCTTCGTGCCAACCAAGCCATCAAATATATCTTCCAACTCATGTACCGATGAGCGTTGGCTATAATGAATATCCTGTACATGAGGATCAAATATGAAACTGTATGCACTCCTCACTATATATACCTCTGTAAACTCCTCAACAAGACCTGTCTAGCATCCTGTAAGAACTGACTGACATCCTGGTGTACTGGTAGGATCCCAGACATCATCAAAAACACTCAACCTGAGGGGGATCATCATCAATCTCAAACAGTGGATAGTGTTAATAATTTACCGGTTACTGAGATGGGAGGGGTGAATCAGTAATAGAATTTTTTCTTCATTCTAAAACTAGCAAACAGATTTTGCATTAAAGAACAAAAATTCAATCAACCATTTACTATTATAAGCAAAATGACTTAGATCAACACAGGTGTTTATACGTGGAAACCCTCGGTTAGAAGGAAAAAACCACGGTGAGACAAAGCTCACAACTTCACTAGTTTTAATGAAGGTGCCCTGTTAGGAGCATACAAAGCACTGGCTATGGTATACCCAGTTAAGGGACTTTTACAAAAGATCGATTAGGATCTAAGCCCTATTAGGAACTGCCTAGTTACAGGACTTTAAACATCATACAAGATGTTACCCTGTTAAGGGATTTTTACAATGAACCGATTAGGTTCACCCTAATAGAGGGATTTGAATATTCTTTCACTACTGATAAACGTAATGATTTATTGTGACACTGAATGTCTGATTAGATCATACCTCTGTTCCTTGTTAGCCTGGCTGTTGAACTCTGCTACTTTTGTGCAGCGTTTCTCAGAAGATATCTCTCCTCTGCTCTATGCAATAATCTAATTTCAACAACTCATCTTGCATCCTATGACCTGTATTTACACAAGAGATTCTCCGTAATGAAACCCTTAACTCATAGAACCGCCAGGCTGCAAACTCCGCAATAAATCATGCAATCAACAAAAAGCTATGCACACTGAACTGGAGTTTACCTTGCAAGACATCCATATGAATTAAAGCTAACTCCTGTTAAAAAGCTAACTCCACTTCTAAGCGGTGGATGTCTCGTATAATCCTGCTTTTAACTCAAACTAATCCACTAAACCCAGTGCGGATCTTTAGGCTGCTTTAGACCGATGTGACATTATATCCGGTTCAACTTATGCATACTAAGACCGGTGTGTGTCCTTACCGGTGAGTATTATTAACCAGTGCATACGTTATGTTGCTTGTCTACTGGTGTCGACTGGGAGTAGCGAGCGGCCGGTGATGTTAGACCAGTGGATATGGTTTTGAAGAGATACACTAATGACAACTTATGCCAACAATCTTCCCCTTTGTCATTGGTGGCAAAACCATACACAAAAACCATTTGCACTTACTTCCCCTACCTGAGAGTTTTGTAGAACTCTTCCCCTGTCTAAATGCTTCGGTGTACTTACTTCCCCTACCTGAGAGTTTTGTAGAACTTTTCCCCTGTCTAAATGCTTCGATGTTCTTCTCCTCTATTTCTTTGTTCCCTCACATTTTGCTCTTCTTATTCCTTCTATTCCTGTTCATTTCTTCCCCTTTTTGCCGCCAGAGGACAAAGGGTTATGGCTTCGTTCACATTTGAAGCTGTGTGAAAATATCCTTACAGATATTCTTGGCTGAATGCAGAAATGGTGCCCATTGATTGGTTATATGTTCAATGTTGTGTTGGGCAGCTTTGAGAGAAACGATGATGTTCTCCATATCATCGACAATTTTGCAGTCCAGTTCATTGATCAAAACATTAGTTGAAGAAGCTGTCTGGTGCATGATATCAAGAGTTGGGGCCAAAAACATCTGGAAGCCAACTATGTCTTGAATTCTTTTGTTCTTTTCTTCTGCAATCTTTCTGAGGACTAGAGTAAGACTAGTCATTTCTCTGTTGAAAGCTGTAGCCGTTTTGGTCTTGATGTCAAATTGGTTGGACAAAGCTTTTATGTCTTCTGAAGTCTTTGTAGCTTTGTCAGTTAAGTCAGTCACGAAAATTTCAAAATTTGAAGTGTTGCTTAACAAATTTTCTGCAAGTTGTATCTATTGTTGAAGAACTTTTAGATTATTTAGCAGAATAGCTTTGATGTTTGCAACTTGTTTGTGAAGAAGCTCCACTCTTTTCTGCGCATAATGATCAATGGCCACTGTTTCTAGATCAGTCAGATCCTCACCGATGCTTGTAGTCAGCACTTCCAGCTGATCGATGACTGGTTCATCTTCATCGATATCAGCATCCGGCACAAAGTGATACAGGATATCTTTTACTTTATTCCGAACCATTTCCTGTTTCCTTTTAGTGAGCTCTTTCAGCTGTCTTGTTGACATTTTGCTGATGTCAACTATTGTATCGGTTGTTTTGCTCCTTTTTGCTTCAGATTCTCCTAAGGTTGTGATTTTTCTTTTGGAGGAGCTGGCGAGAGTTTCTAGATCCATCTCTCTACTCAATTCTTGTGCTTTCGAGGCTTGCTCATGTGTTTTTTCATCCTATTGATCTGTCTTGTTTCCCTCTTCTGGTCTGGCTTCTTGCTGTTGAATGTGAATCTCAGGTATAGCATCTTCTACTTGATGTGAGGGCTCTTGTGATTGCAGCTGCTCTTCAGCTATATGAAGATCTTCTGTAGGGATCCCTTCGCCTCTTTAATCTGATCCGTCAGTGGGAAGATTGACAGAAGTTTGTCCCACTGTAATCGGTTCACTAGAAGTGAACTTTTCTATGATGACTTCCTGCTCATCAGATATTGGAGTCTGTGTAGCAGTAAACTGAACAAGTGGATCCAAAATTGTGGTGGTCTGATCTAGAGGACCTGTTTCTTCAAGGGAACTAAAATCATACTGCTCCCAGAAATCCAAGGTTTCTTTAAAGACTTCATTCTCATAACCATGGAGAATCTTGGCAACTCTGTAATTTGTGTCAAGATTCATAGATGCAGCACCTAAAAGAAGTGAGACACTTTTATCACTCAAGCCAGGTCTAGCTTTCTTTAGTGCTTCTTTATTGATTTGAGAATTTCTCTCCAGACCGGTTCTCCATTTTCCCTGAAGCTTGCCATTCAATTCAAGAGGAAACTTGCCTCTATAATCTCTGGGTGTTTTCATGAAGTCTAGAAGACTTTCAACAAGAGCTTTTTCAATTGCCCATTTGTCTTCCTCAGCCAACACGCTATACCATTTGGCCACATTATCTATTTCTCCAAAATTGGTAATTTCAGCTATAATATCATTAACAGTCATGGTGTGAGCCTTACCTTTTTCTGGAGATACAAGAAGGGTAGGATTTGTCGGTTCACCAGTGATGTCAACAATGACCGGTTTCTCTACTCCGAGTACTCCTTTACCCTTTCCGATGTCACGAACTGGTGGAGCTATTGCCTTTTGCCATGCTTCTTCCGCTTGTTGCTATGTCTGAATAAGGTTGCTCCAAATGGCTACTCCATCAACATTGACTTTCTCGGTTTCTCCAATCAGCAAGAGGTTTGTTCTTTTCTCTAACAGGAAATTATGCTGGTGCAGTTCAGCTTGTTGACCCGCTTCTTCTAGGTTGAGGTGATTTTGCACTTCTAGCAGAGCTTGAATCCTTAGCTCTTTTTTCCTTTTCCATATAGGCTTTCCACCTACTTTGAAGAATATTCAACAGATCCTTGGGCAATACTGTCTGAAGTTCTGTAGGGCTTAGATTGAACTTATACATGCATTCAACAATAGCATCTTCAATTTTCCTTCGGTCTTCCTCGTTTGCCAAAGTATATCTTCTATCAACATTACCCATTCCTCCGATTTCTTTCAATCCTGTTATGAATTCATCTATTGTTGGTTTACCTTTCTTTGGTGGATCCACCTTTGCTTGCTTACCGGTCCTCTTCTTTCTTTCGCTGAGCGAAACTGTATCCTCCGAATGGGTTTCTTCTACTTCTTGCTCCTGTGCGCTAGGCTCTTGTTGAGCTTTTCTCTTTTGAGCTACTTCTGGTTCTTCTTTGGCGTGGGCGATCTTTTGACATAGACATTTTTGATCAGCGCTTGCTTTAATTTCTTCTCTGTCTCCTCGTAGGTTCCAAACCGTTGAGCACCGAGATCCAGGTGTGCGTTTTCCAAGGCTTCTACATACACCGTTGCAAACTTTGTTGTGATTTCGTATCCAAACTCAGGTGCGTACTCGTTTCTTGGTTCTACTACTTGAATGATGCAGGCGTCAGTAGACACCAGAAAACATACCTCCTTTTTGTATTTTTCAACAATAGTTGATGGGATTCTTTCTCTCGTATGCATTTTTAGTTGAAATGCATTGAAGTGATCGGCCATTTCCTTATCAAACTGATCTCCCAGTTCGTTAGCCATATCTCGGATTTGCATCATGACCGCTCTATCTGTTGTCCATGTTACTTTTCCTTTCTCGGGAAAGAAATTAGAATAGTAGAAGTAGAGACAAACTAGGAATGTTCCAAATTTCAGTGATTTCTTCTTCACGATGCCCAGCTTCTTCATGTTTTCAAAGATTTGTCCTCTTAGCATTTCGCACAAATCCTATTGTGCGTTGTTGTGAACAATCCTGTGGGCTGCATGTATGCCTCCACCCGGTATGTTGTTGAGGTTACTAGATTGATATAACTTGTAACCAATTACTGCTGGTGCGAACCGAACAACTGGATCCTAAATGTCAGTCATGGTCATCAAACGCTTGTCAGATTTTGATTTTGTCAGGTTAGCCACCATTGCATTAGATATGGTTCTTAGTGTAAGTGCCTCTCCTTGACTGCAGAACCCGGTTACCCTGTGAATATTGTCTTTAGTGATCGAAGTGCAGATTCCCCTCATAAGCCAAAATCCTAGGTCATGCACCCGACTGACCACCATTCGAATCCATTCAGCTTTGAAGATAATTGGATACGAGGCACCATTTACAATTCCAGACGATACCAGCTTTTCCTAACCACGTGGGCGATTACCGCCTGAGCTCAGCGAGCGAAACTCGCTTTGTATGTACGAATCTCCTAGCTCCTCTTGCTTGGCATGAATAAACGCAATTACATCTTCAATCAGGAACACTCCTTTGGGTATTCAGGAGAGCGCACCAGCCATGTCGATCTCCTTATCTTGATTAGGCGAAATGCCAAAAGGACTACGATCCGCTTGTTTTGTAGGAACAAGCTTAGCTACACTTGATGAGGATGCCATTGCTCTCACTGGGTTGCTGAAGATGATTAGATCGGTTTGACAGGTGATCTTACTTAATGATCAAATGCAAGAATATTGCTCGAATAGAAATCAGATAACAAAAATCGCAAGGTAAAAAGAAATGAGTTATCCTTCTTTTCTTATATAGGATTAGGTCATAACGGTAATTACCAAACGGTAACTATTTGTTAAACGGCTATAGTAATAAATGTTTTACCTAACCTTTCTTGACGCTTTTGCAAACCGATAGTCTGGCCCTTTTGATTAGGCATGTCCTAGTTGATCACC
This sequence comes from Chamaecyparis obtusa, assembly GCA_027943335.1. Classification (NCBI taxonomy): domain Eukaryota; kingdom Viridiplantae; phylum Streptophyta; class Pinopsida; order Cupressales; family Cupressaceae; genus Chamaecyparis; species Chamaecyparis obtusa. Next base: position 793,783 of record BSBK01003419.1, read on the forward strand.
TTATGTCTTTCCGATTTGACTTGTAGTCTGAGTGAGAAAGGACTCACCAGTTCTATCGGAAACGATAGTTGTACTACTGGTTCCCTCTAGGCCTGGAGAATTCAATTAGCAGAAGAAATATCACCCTCTTGTGATGATGATTTTGCCTCTGTTGCCTCCTCGACATAATTCTTTGATGCCTTGACAAACCAGATTTTCTTTACTACTTTCTTGGTTTCTTTGTCTTTGTTGTTTCTTTTATCAGAACTCAAGGTCTTCACCATCGGTCCGTCCGATCCTTTATTTTTGTTCTTGATCTGGTTCCAGCAGTCCTTGGCATGGTGACCAACTTTGTTGCAGTAGTGACAGACTATACCGGTTGCCTTCCATGGATTCATCCCTCTCGAATTGGGTGGTTCGCTCCATGATTCTCTGTTGCAATGCATACCTTTGTTTGGATGATTGGTTGTATTCCTGTTTCTATTCTTCTTTGAGGATACTGGTCTGGATGATCTGAATGCCATAGTCTTTGATTTGCATTCTTCAGCCTTGTGTCCGAATTTGTTGTAGGCATAACAGTATCCCTTGAAGATTCCCTTACTTCCGCTGGACACGGATGTGGGGCTAGACCAGCACTCATTGGTCTTGTGGCCCTTTTTGCAACAGTTTTTACAGTGACTGTTGTTTGTTCTTACCGGTGCATTTCTACAGTCATTAGTGTCATGACCTGGTTTCCCATTCATCTTGCAAGAAGTGTAGAGTTTCTCCTACCTCTTTGTGTTAGCTTCTTTCTTTTGTTGACTCCACCGGTGAATCCAAGACCGGTGTGATCACTGTGCCTTCGTTGAGCATTGAGTTGCTCATCGAGCTTGACCGAGCTTTCATTGTATCTTTTCAGTATTCCATTTCTTCTTTCAAAGAATTTCATTTGTTCCTTGAGTTGATATATCTCGATCGCCAGCTTCTTGCATGCTTCATCTCTAACCTGCCATGCTTTGTGCATATGGCATTTTCCTGGGTGGCAATCCACAAGTCCTCTTGGAGTTGTACAATGAGGAGTTTGTTGGCTCTCACAGCTTCCTCTGCCCGATTCATTGCTTTTTCAGAGGCTATTGATGTCTTGATTGTTGTGTTCCTTTCGCTTTCAGTTTTTTGTTTTTGCGCAATCAGTTCAGTCATTCTTAGGGCATTTAACTTTTGCTCCCTCTTGAGGTCAGCAATCTGACCAGTTAGAATCTGATTCTTTTCCGTAAGCTCGGAAACTACTTCCTCAGCCTCATCAGATCCACTCTGTCCTGAGAGTTCGTCAATGGTTTTGTTGCTCTCATTTAATTGCAGAGCCAGCTCCTTTCTCTTTGCGATTGACTTCCTCAGTCTATTTTCTAGCGAGGCAATAATGTCATTGGCTTCCTCTAGCTGTTTCTGGTACGGGTAACCCTCCATGATCTTTTTCTCAAGTTGTTAAACCTTTTACCGTGTAGAGAAACTTGGCTCTGATACCAATTGTTAATAATTTACCGGTTACTGAGAGGGGAGGGGTGAATCAGTAACAAAAAATTTTCTTCATTCTTAAACTAGCAAATAGATTTTGCATTAAAGAACAAAAAGTCAATCAACCATTTACTATCATAAGCAAAATGACTTAGATCAACACAGATGTTTATACGTGGAAACCCTCGGTTAGAAGGAAAAAGCCAAGGTGAGACAGAGCTCACAACTTCACTAGTTTTAATGAAGGTGCCCTGTTAGGAGCATACAAAGCACTGGCTATGGTGCTACCCGGTTAAGGGACTTTTACAAAAGATCGATTAGGATCTAAGCCCTGTTAAGAGCTGCCTAGTTACAAGACTTTAAACATCATACAAGATGTTACCCTGTTAAGGGATTTTTACAACGAACCGATTAGGTTCGCCCTAATAAAGGGATTTGAATATTCTTTCACTACTAATAAACGTAATGATCTATTGTGACACTGAATGTCTGATTACATCATACCTTTGTTCCTTGTTAGCCTGGCTGTTGAACTCTGCTACTTTTGTGCAGCATTTCTCAGAAGATATCTCTCCTCTACTCTATGCAATCATCTAATTTCAACAACTCATCTTGCGTCCTATGACCTGTATTTATACAAGAGATTGTCCGTAATGAAACCCTTAACTCATAGAACCGCCAGGCTGTAAACTCCGCAATAAATCATGCAATCAGCAAAAAGCTATGCACACTGAACTGGAGTTTACCTTGCAAGACATCCGCATGAATTAAAGCTAACTCCTATTAAAAAGCTAACTCCACTTCTAAGCGGTGGATGTCCCATATAATCCTGCTTTTAACTCAAACTGATCCACTAAACCCGGTGCGGATCTTTAGGCTGCTTTAGACCGATGTAACCTTATATCCGGTTCAACTTATGCATACCGAGACCGATGTGTGTCCTTACCGGTGAGTATTATCAACCGGTGCATACATTATGTTGCTTGTCTACCGGTGTCGACTGGGAGTAGCGAGCGACCGGTGATGTTAGACCAGTGGATATGGTTTTGATGAGATACACTAATGACAACTTATGCCAACAAATAGTCATAAGACAAAATGACATCCATATCAAACAAGGTATTGTTCTCAAAATGAACTACACCCGACTGTTGATCTAAGCTAGGTAACTGTGAACTGTGGGAGACATGACGGATGACCTTCTCTATCTGAACTAAATCATACCTCTGCAAATCCCTCCTATCTACTGCACAAAAGGACATAGTGCATAGACTCCCCACAGTGAGACCCAGTAACACATACTCCCTGTCTTGGTACTCAAACCTCATCTCCATCAATCGTAGGCTAAGGTAAAAATTCTCAATCAACTGTTACCACTGCATCCCTAACACCACATCCATCTCTCCCAAATTGATCACATAAAAATCAGACTCCATCTCATAATCACCAAGGAATAAAGGGAGATGACAAATGCACCTGGTATAGGTAAGGGTGTAGCCATCTGCCACCCTGACTCGAAACCCTGCAAACTCCTCTATCTCAAAACCACCCTGGCTGACAAAACTCTCGTGTATGAAACTGTGTGTAGCTCCAGTATCCAACATAGCAACGCAGTGTTGTCCTTCCACTAATCCCCTCATCCTAAACGCAGTGGGAAGTGGTACAGTAGTAAACAACACTATAGGAGATACTTTGCCATTAGGACCAAATCTGTAGAAACTCTTTGAGCCTCATCCAAATCTGAACCAGCTGGCTGATGTGAAGATTTAGCCTCACTCTCACTAGACTACACCCACATAGAACGATTTTCCCTTCCGTTAGGCCTCATAGAGCAAGAATGCTCCCTATCATAAGGCTCTTTACACCAGTAGCAAAGCTGCCTCCTCAAATCCTCTCGAGTAGCCTCATCATGCTTAACTGTTGATTTCATTTTGTCATCAACTGGTGGGTGTACCACATCTACAGCAGTAATAGGTTTCGGCAGTGATTGCCTCTTAGGAGTTGAAAGCTTCATACTCCTGGCCTTCTTCATGGCCCCCTGCAGGAAAGGCAGATCAAATGTCTTAAGCCATCCTCGAAGTGGCTCTTGTAACCCCTCTGTAAACAACATAACTAGGCGCTTCTCTGTCGCATTAGGAATCATGACAAGGAGTCTCAAAAACTCACTGATGAAAGACTCTAGACTACCTATCTACTTGAGCTGAGCAAGATCCCGGAAGTAAGTTTCTGGATCCTTCTGATCAAATCTCTCCATCAACCTATCCACAAACACCTAATATGAAGTAATCTGGTCATGGTGTAGAGTAACCAAACCATGGTACCACCAATCATGAGCTACTCCATCCAAGTGCAACACAACAAAGCGGATGACGTCCTCCTTAGGCTTGGGACGCAATGCTAAGTATCGATCTTATGAACCCAAGCTCGTGCTGTAACCTTGCCACTACCATCCAAGTGGACCAAGGTCATCTTTCTTGTTGCCTCTCGCAAATCTGTCTGTCTAGGCCTTTGTCTCTCAGGTGCAGGCCTACCTCTAGTGTGCTCGCGCTTCTGCGTAAGGAATCTGTCAAAGTTCAGATTTTGTGTGATGGCTTATGGTAGAGCATCCCACTCTGCGTAGTGAGCAACAACAGCATCTACAAATGGCGCGGCCTCAGTCTCAGTACTAACCGCGTCAACCTCAAGTCTCAGAAAAGTAGGCCACTACGGCCTATCATAAACACCTTTATATCCAATCTTGTCAATCTTGTCATCAACTCTAATCCGGTCCTCAACTATAATCCTATCACCAGCTATAGACCTATCATCTGCTCTGGACCTGTGTGAACTGACAAAATCACTCCTAGTACCTCTCTCCCTACTCCAGCCTCTACGAAGTGCAATGCACTGCAATGTATCAATAGTTGTTGTAGCACATCAACAACATGGTGTTGACCCTCTGCAAGGACCCTAAAAGTCTCCCTGGCCTCTTTGTCAATATCAAAACCAGTGCCAACATCTTTTTAACCTGTACCACCTGAACCTCTTGAACCACCAGCACCCCTGTCACCAAGGCTGTCAAACTGTATCTCAGCCTCTCCATCACTAGGTGTAGAATTACACCTTTGCGGGTGTAGTGCATACCAAGTCTGAATCTATGTGCCATGCTGAACCCCAAGCTAGCAAGAAACTGCTCTAATACCACAGTAGAGAACATTGATGGTTCTAACTCCAAATAGCTTTACTTTTCAGATGTTTGACATTTTGTCAAACACTATGCATGCAAGCTTTGATGCCACTGTAGTGAGCCCTGCTGGCTCTAAATTCAACTAATGTTGAAGATATGTTTTGTTTTTCTTTTTCCAATACATATATATCACTGCTGCTGAGGAAACAAAACACAGCCCTTAGAGATTAAGTCACTGCCCAGAAAAGGGAATCGCAGCCCTCATAAAATGTATGCAGCCAATAGAAATGAGTTCGTAGCTCCTTAATGAAAAAACGCAGACCCAGTATATAAATCATAGACCTCCAAAACAAATCGCAGCCCCCAAGGATGAGAAACGACTGCCCAAAAGGAAGTTGCAACTCCTTACACAGTAGACGCAACCTCAAAGATAAAGATCACTGCCCTTCCAAGTAGACATCCCAGCTATGGTAATTAGTCCAGAATCAAGACACACAATTCACCATTAAGAAGATGGCTCAAAGTGCAAAAGAACAGATATATTTCTTCTCAGCTTGAAGAAATTACAAACCCTCATATTTTCTCTTATCAAAAGCAAATATCAATATCCAAGAAAGAATACTTTTTAGCTTTTTAGTTGCTTTTATAGAGAATTTGATGTAAAAGCTTCCCGATTACATCAACAACTTCACCTTCACACCTCCACTTAAAAGCAACTTGCTTTATGGCTGCACATTTGAAATATAATAAACTATTATATTTCCCTCCACTTTAATGATGAAAATGATCCTTTCATTAAAATAATGCTATTCTGACACATAGGGTCCTTGTTTTATGTGCTCAAGATATAAAACTTCTCAACCTGGTTCCAACGAGCTATAACACCAAGGTGCCCAATATACAATCCCAATAAAAATAGCAAGCTTAGCCAATTTAATTAAATTATAATCATAATTCACCCAGCTTGCGAAAATGACTAAAGAAGCATCAGAATCAAAATCTGACAAGACAGGAAGGGTCCTAATGATGAAAGACAATGAATGAACCTGATAGAGTGACTTTCTAAAAATAGACGCTCCCTCCAAGAATCTTGGAGCCCAAACCAGAAGCCAAAAATAAAATTTGAGAGCATCATTTAATTCCTCTAATTCATCTGAGTTTATCAGAACCAACTGTTGACTTACTATAAATAGTAAGTCCCTCAAAACGGGCCAAAACCCACATTAGGGCTCTCTAATCACCAGTATTAGCCTACAACGACCTAGTGATAGGCTAAATCTATTAACTCAAATGCTTGCTCAAAATGGGGACATTACACCCTCCACGTGTAGGATGGCAAATTGTATTGCATCGTCTTCCGTCATGGGGATGAGTGTCAAGTATTTGTTGATGTCAGTTTTGTACCACCACATAACATATAGCAATTGAATACTTGATAAAGCATACCAAACACTCAACCCTCTCTTGAAAACTATATACTCATGAAGAACATGAGAATACTCCAAGGTTCCTTACACCTGTGGATACTAACTCAGTTATATTAATGTGATTTGTTGGTTAATCATGTAGGCGGGCTTACATTGTTCATTCAAGGATGTCAAATTCTCGCTATGATGATGATAAGATTTAGCTTTGCAATGTATACTCAAATTTATATCACTTCCAACTTTGCTCTTCAAAACTCTAACTACTAAGCTACTTGCTGCTTTACTACTACTCCTATGGAATGGAAAGATTGGCAAATGGACGGGATCAACCTAATGAAAGCTTTCCAGCGGTGCTACCTCCATAGATGCAATGATTCAAGGGGAATGAGACAAGATTACCACACAAGGCTTCCTAACAAGCCGCTAGGATGCTAGTGGCCTAGTATATAGATCCCTATCAAACATTTACCAATATCACCATACAACTAGCCATCTACTTCGATCCTTTAACACTTTCTTGAAATGAAATCTACTTTAACAACTCAATGAAATCTAACTTTAACAATTGGAAGTAGAAACCATGCAATAACACCAAGTGTTCTTAATCACCATGCAAGACACAACAATGACAAGAGAACCAATTTTGGTATTATATTAGCAACAATTTTCTTCAACCCTTTACAAATGAGAGTACTTGGCCTTATATAGAGGCTCAAAATTACAACCAATGGTAAAGATTAAGAGGCAAAATCAACGATCCAGATTAAATCCCAGAAACCCTAATTAGGGTTGCCACCCCATCGACCAATGAGAAGATGCCACCTCATCAATGGACTAATGAGAAAAAGGAAAAAGTGGCAACCAATGAGAAGGCACCATAATGGTAGCCAATCAGAATCAAACACCTATCCTACCCAAGAAGAAAGGAGAATTTGCCACTTGCGTTTACATCAAATGATCTTCTAATACAATTCTACCCCTTTCTTTCATCCTTTTAACATAAGTAATGAACTTAGCTAACAGGTTGTTGACTTCCTCCATGGGAGGGCAAGGTGTATGCCTCATCCTGAGCTTAGCTGTGTTCATCATGTTCTTTGCTGCGTGCAGTGTCTTCTCACTCTCCTTCTCATCATCTCTTGCAAACTCGATAAGGGCCCTAAGAGAGGCAAGGATGCCCAACTGTTTCTCTCTGGTGGCAACCTTCCCTAACTCATCCAATCTCGATCCAAACTCTGTCTCATTAAAATCCTCCTCTTTGATTCCCTCAAAATCAAGTGCAATCCCCGTATCGCTCGACATGCTTGAAATGAAAGTGTCGATGCTTGGACTGTATTTTGCAATCTCATCATGTATCTCTTCGAGTACCCTCGATCTGGCAATCAAGGTAACATACCAAGACTCAATAATATTCTTTCCTCCATTGATCAACTTGGCCTTCACCAAAGATCCCTCTGATAACTCTATGGCTGCATGTAGCCTGGGAATGGCTAAGTCACGGATCGGAAGGAAATCCTTCCACTTCCCTTCAAATGCTCTGAATTTGTCCCTAAGAGACACAAATGACCTGAATGTCCAGATAAAGGCAGGCAAGAACCTTCGCCCTTCTTCGATTGTATTACTGATCCAATTTTTAGTTCCTTGCTCTCGAGCTAATATTTCTTCCAGATTGCTCCCACTATCCTGTGGAAGGGCTGCCTGAGGCAATTGTTGGATAGGCCGACATACTTCATGATAGCTATCCCTCCAATACTTGCTTTCAATCTCCAACTCTGCAACCCTTTCGTTTGCCTTTCTCAACCTTTCTCTTATTGAAGCTATGCCTTCCTGAACCTCCACACACTCCATGTCATCTGTGATTTTTCCCATGTCATGCTCTACTATCTCATAATCTTGGGCCACAATTTCGCCCACTGCCTTGCTAACCTTTGGCACCGCAATCTGAACCTTTCGGTGACCATCCTCATCATTCCTGATTATCTTTGCCACTGTTCCTGCAATTTGTTTCTATCTGACATCATCTTCCTTTTCCACTAACCCTTGAATATCCTCAACTGTCCGGATGGCCACAACCTCTTTCCTTGGCATAAGCATCTATCTCAACCACGGTGGTGCAATGCATCTCCCCAAATCTGGATTTGATTCGACTAACATAGCATCACCAACGGCCTTAGGCACTTGGCTTCCTTCCTCAGCTGATAGAGCCTCAATGTCAACTGGCCTATATCCTTCATCACTGACTGCCATATCCTCCTCAACTTGGTTCTCTGAAAGAGGAGAGTACCTTGTACTGTTACTATAACCACTTGATTCTGAACCAGAGCTCACCTCTACCGCTGCCCTTTGCTCACTTGTACCAACCTCTTGGCTTCTAGCCTCGATTATGCTCTCTCTTGATGGTACCTTACTCTGTTTCTTTGCTGGAGGCTCTTGATGTTCTCTATTCTTCTCAACCTCCAAACTCCTCTTCTTATTTTTAACTGCTTGTTGCTGCTGCTAGCTATTACCCCCACCTTGCTGTCCAACTGACTTCGTTGGAATCTCCTCCTCTGGTTTCATCTTCTCATAGGTAAGGTGTACCCTCCGACTTTGCAATTGTTTAAACTTCCTATTGTACCACCATTCAATGTGTAGCTCAGCTGTTCTTGTTACTGCATCTAAGGATGGATCCTGATGATCATCCCACTCAATTGGATTCAACTTTGTTCCCTCTATTGTACTATAATCTTCCCTTAGCACATCTTCATCCTCTTCCAGCTAATCCGGAATATTAAGATTTCTCCACCTGATGGCCCTCATCATGTCCACTGATAACCTTGAGAAAGCTAACTTCCTCACATGAAAGTCATCTTGTGCATTGGCCCAAAAATCCTCCAAAGTGGGAATATGCCTGAATGGATTCCCATGAGATGCCTTGATTAGACTATTAGGATCAAATCTTTGCCTTGCCTTGTACCATGCTAGATGATATTGTTCTAACTCTTTCTCCGCAATTGCAAAGGCGACAGGATTGGGACAACTATTATTGCCTATCATGAGTGAGAAGGTAACCCCTGTCTCACCTCTAAGCTTCATCATTTTGTCATATTGTTCAAGTTGCCTAGCCAACTCCATCAAAACTATCCTATTGGGTGGGTACCTTGGAAGCCTCTTGGGACAAGCCGTGCATCCAGCCACTCTAATATAAGTGAATTGTGGAAATTGGATGAACCAACTCCCAAACCTCTTGACTTTTGCCTCCGCCTCCGGCGAGAGCCTCCTTGTGAGTGTCCCTTGCAATATCCTTACTGTCTTCATGGCAAAGGCATCATAAAATATCTTGTAGTCCTTGGTGTTGTACAAATGAAGTTGTGGATAGCACTCATGCACCAAGCATTGTCCGGGCCCATTGCCAATTACACCTCTAGCCTTAAGTCCAAGATGTTCATACAGTCTTGCAATTAAATAGAAAAGGTAGGACCCCATGTAGAATTGTTTCTGATTTTGTACTGTCCTAAGTTGTAACTCTAAATTTTCACTTATAATTCTAGCCCAATCAAACTTTCTTTTTCCATTTTCAATTCCTTCAATAAAATAGTACATCCAAGTTTCAAACTGCATACCTTGAGCGGAGCCCATGACTCGGTTGAGAAGCACAATAAAGTCGCCATATTCTGATTTGAAATCTGACCTGGTGAGCTTTGATGACTTGGTGACTCCCTTCTTGCCTTCGTGCAACCAATTCTGCTTTAATAGAGCAAGGTAGGCATCCTAACTGTCTTGAAAGAACTTGGCGGCTTGATCCATTAACATTACTATCATTCCCTTCTGCTAGGGTATATTGAACACTTCCTCTATCACCGGCCCACTGATGTTAGCCAACACCCTTTCTTCTTCACCAAAGATGATGGACTTGGTCACAATATCAAGCCTGGATGCACACTCCATCACCAACTCCGAACAAGGCAAGGTAGGAGGGAAAGCGGCAACTTGCATAATTCCACACTTGTAGATCTTCTTTGCCATAGAGGACTGGCCCCCTTTCAACCTATCTCTCAACTGTATCATATCTATGGTGCCGATGTTGGTGTCACCGACTCACTTCAATTTCAAGAAGAAGGTGGTCTTGGGCATCATGTCTTCCTTGTCTTTCTTGGTATTAATTCCCTTTGGATTCTTGCTTGCACTAGCATCCGCCATCCTAAACACTTATTTCCACCCCTTCTTTCTACAGTGAGGTGGGGCTACACTTATTTCTGCCCCTTCACCTAGAGATGATCAAACATATTTCTGTCTCGCCAATTCCTATCACACTACACTTATCTCTGCCTCTTCGCTTAAAGATGGACTACCACTTATTTCTGCCTCTTCGTTATCTATGAGATGGACTACACTTATATCTCCCAACTTCTTTCCTAGGGGTGGGACTACCACTTATATCTCTTTTCTCCAAATCCTAAACGGAAACTACACTTATATCTCCCAACTTCAAGCCCTAATGAGATGATGAAGTGATGGATGGATGATGCAAGCAAGAAAATAGGGAAATGTACCAAGCAAGAACAAGGAGAAAATCTGTCTTTTAGACCAGCCTTCACCCTTAATCATGAAACTTGTCTCCTACACCAAACAATCAACATCAAAAAAAAAGATAACAATTAAGAAAATAGTTCAGTCCACTCACCAAATTTTGCAATTTTTTCCTCAAATAGGCAGGTCTCTTATCAAAATCTGTAAGCTCTCTTCTCTTCAAAATTCGTGCTTTAGCAATCTGTGTTCTTGCATCAAATTGCAGGCCTCTATCAAATGCCGCCTGAGCACCTCCAAAGCTCTCTCAACTTTATTAAATTTTGCAAAGTTCTTCAATAGCAGGTCCCCTTTCAATGCTCTGCTATCACCTTATTGTTCGCAGGCCCTCCTCAAAATCATAAATCTTGCCTAGATTTCACAAGTCTTCTCTATCAAATTGGCAGGCCTGCCACCAAATTCTGCCCTTTCACAAATTTTGCAGCCCTCCACTGCTTACACTTTCACTGCTTTCCTCACAAGTTGCTGCCTTCAAACAATGTCGCAAGTCTGCCCCTCTATTTGATATCAGCACCCTCCAATAGCAGGCCCTCCTCACAAATTTGCTGGCCTAACAATCAGAATCGTTGGCCTCTCTTCCAAAATTCACTGCTCCCTATTTCAAGTTCGCTGCTCAACTCTGCTATTTCGCTGCCTCTGCTATATGCTTTCGCTGCCTTGGTGGATGAGATGAGGAATGGTGAGGAATGGATGGGAAGGCGCTCTCCTTTATACAATGTTTGGGGCTCCAATATAAGGGCCGACCTGGGCAAATAAAACAACAAAATTAAATAAAAAACCATGCAAAGGGGGCCGACCTGGCCAAAAGGCATTAAATTCATGCTAAATTTTAATTACTAAAGCCTAGATTTTTGAAATTGCCTTGGGGGGTGAATGTCACGCCACATATGAAGGCCCTTTTTCATTTTAATGCCATGCGCCACTCATTAAGGGGCCAAATTTCGAAATTAAAGCCAGATCTTTATGTTTTATTGCCTAGATTTTTACAAAGGGCCAGGCCTTCGACTTTAATGCCATATTTTATGAATTTCAATGCAGATTTTTGATGTATGCGCCCTGATTTTTTGATTTATTTGCCAAGACTTTATAACTTAAAGCTCAATCTTTCAAATTGCTTGGCCCAGATTTTAAATTTAGCCCAGATTTTCGATATTAAAGTCAAGGCTTTGGTCTAATTTAATTTCAAATTTCCAAATTTTTTGAATTAGTGACCAGATTTTAGAAACTTATTTGCCAAGATTTTACATTGTTTGGTCTAAATTTCGAAATTAAAAAAGGTGAAAGGGATAACTCCATTTTGGCAAATCAACATAATCTTTGGCCACTCAATCCCCTCATTTTATCTCCATTTCAACACCTCAAACTTGCAAAATTCAAGAGACCAAAACATGATTAAAAACGAAAATCACAAGCCAAGCTCTTAGATTCTCAATAATTTCAACAATAATCGTCCATCTAAGTCCAAAAATTGGCTAAGGCACCTGGAATGGCAGGATCAAGGAAGAAAATGCCAAGACTTGTTCGAAAATGGGGGTCCCCAAATCCTTTGGGGCGATGATGTGAGACCTCACAACAGTATTTAATTTCTGTAACCATCCATGAGCTGTTGTTTTACCAGATTCGTCAAAATTTGGGAGGTTTACTTTATTTATCTTGTGTTTTAAGTCCTTGTTAGATTGTACCCCTTCTCTCTTAGGAGCTTCTTAGCTAACAATATTCCCTGAAAGATATACTCCTTATTTCAGGTCTTAAATTGGTGTAAGCTTCTTCCAATCCCTCTATGTTGTTATGTAGGTGACTGATTTCTTCTTCCTCTCTTTGGGTATCGCTTCTTGGTAGGAAGGATGGTTTCATGATCTGAGGTGTGGATGACCTACTATTACTTTCAGAATGATTTGCACTAGTGTCTCTTCCACGAGGATGTGGCCTCAAATCGCTGATTGAAGTATTCATGTTTTGCAAGGTTTGCATGAGGATTTGGGCCCTTTCATTTTGTTCCATTAATGTCTTGGTTGTTATTTCCATGAATGCCCCAATCTCTTCACTTGTCAGTTCACCCATCGTATTGTTTTGTTTTGGGTTAGATTTTGTTACTAGTTTTCTTTTCTCCCTTTCTAAGGCTCTTAGTACCCTTTGGCTTTGTTGCATTAACAGGATGGCAAGGCGAAGGCTTTGTGGAATGTCCCCATTTGGGTATTCCATATTTTATGTTTTACTTTTTTTCCTTTCCTAAAATGTTATGTTCCCCTCCTTGTGATTTTACAATATCTTTCCTTTTCTAGAGTCACGCCTTTTGGAAGAAGGTATGATATTGTTTTATTAATAATAGATTTATATTGATATTTTTGTTAATTAATTAATCAGTCTAATTATTTATTATTTTATTCTATATTCCATATTATAATTTCTATTATATATTATAATATTATTATGTATATATAATATTATTTATAAAATATTATATTTATTTTTGAAATGACAATAATATTATTATATATGAAAATATTATGTATTTAAATAATAAAATCATCTATTTATATTAAGATTATATCAGTTATTTGAATTTCTACATTTTATCATTATTATTAATTCCTTATTTATAATATATCAATATATTTACATATTTATATTATTATAAAGAGTATATATTAAACTTTCTTTAATTTTTATTCAATTATTGTATGTATTTCAAATTTGGGACATCAAAACAAGGGACATGACACTCTGATAGCAAATATGGATTCGACCAATTTAATCATAAATTGTCCTAATTTTAATATACTTGTACTAAATTGCCTAAAATGTATTGATTTAATTTATGCAAGTAAGAAAGATATATATATTTATTAAAAGACTAGAAATATTACCATCCATGATTATTAAGTTCATGCTAATCTTATTATTATTTCAATTCGAGAAGGATGATTAAAAATGCAACCAGGTTGCTTAGATACCAATCTCAATAGATTTCCCTCAAAGTTTACAGATCCAAACACTTTAGCCTTTCTTGGGACTATGCCAGCAAGGCACTCGGGGTCGTTGATCCCTACCCTATCTTGGGAATAACTAATTGGTTGCTTTTACACGAGGCTCTCCCTAAATGCATCTCTGATATCCCTTCTCAGATACTAAAAAAATAATAATAAGTTTTTAGTATCCATATCTTATGGTATATATCAACTATGCTTATTCATTTATTTAACAGGAGTTTTGGGTCTCTATATATACCTGGTACAGAAATATAAGTTTATAGATATAACAGTGGGTGCTCTACCTTATAGACTGATAATGCTTGCCGATAAGGAATATATATATATATATATTTTATAAATCCTGATAGTAATACTATTGTTCTATGTCTTAAAATACTTCTTTCTATTTCCTGTCATGCTTTCTTCCTCCTATTATCACTACTGTTTTATATGGTCTTGTACAAGGGACATGCCCTTGATCATGCCTCTATAGAGCCGACATCACTCATGTCTGCCAATTTGATTAAGGTTTGTTTGTTAATATTTAATTCCACCGTGTACACTAATATATCTGCCCGTATCAATTAAGGTAGAGAGTCCATTATTAACATTATGCCATGGTTGATTATAACATTGTATCCTTGCCTACGTGGATTATGAAGTCTGCGAGAGTCAAACTCTAATGTAGGCACATAATATTCATTAATAAATTTACTTAATTAAGAATGATAATTACTTGTTAATTAGCAATAATAAGAATGATAATTAATAATAATAAGAGCAATAATTAACTTTCTTTGTTAACTTGGTTAATTAATATTTAATATAATTATATATTTATTAATTAATAATTATTAATATATATAGATTATTATTCAATTATCTATTTAATAATAATATATTCAATTAATGTTTAAATGATATTTCAACATATATTTATTACAGACAGGTGCTATCACAAAGTGAAGAGCACTTGGGTGCTCCTAGCTTTCAGGTTGTACGGGCACTCCTTAATGGAGTGTCCCAGTACTTGGCAGATGTCTCAAAAGGACTTCTTTGGACAGTTCACCTTTGTGTGTCCCTCAACCTTACAGTCGATACATCACAATTCTTTGTCATCCCTTGTAACTTCTTTCTCATCTCTCTGAAGAGCACACAATTATACTGAGAGGGGGGGGGTGAATCAGTATAATAACTATTTTTCAATTTAAAAGCTTTTATTCAAAAATAACTTCAAATTCTCAAATCAACAATTATGCACATGGACACAAATTTAACCTGGAAACCCAATATGGGAGAAAACCACAAAATAATTTGTTTTATATAAATTTGTTCTTTTACAAATAGTTTGTAGGCTCCAACCTACTAGAGGCTCCAACCCCTATGTTTATGAGCACCGACTCACTGGAAGCTCCAACTCCCACACTTCACAGGCACCGACCTACTGGAAGCACCGACTCCCCCTGTCTGGATTCTGAGCACCAACTCACTGTATACAAATTTTTCTTCCACCTTGGTACTGTTGCTCTCTTCAACTGATGATGGATACTCTCTAGCTTTTATCTCTTTAAGTCAGCCTATAACACTTTACTTTTCTTCTTATTTTCAAAGATATATTTTTACAAATGTAAATATATAATATATATCAGATTATAAATCTAAATACATAATTTATATTTTATCCACACTTGTATTCTCCTGAATATATGTAAATATATATCAGATTAAAATCTGAGTATATATAAATATTTAATTCTCTATTTTTCTTATCATCTTCTCGCTGCTTTTCTTCTCTTCTATTTTCAATTGCTGACTTGATTCTGTTCAAATGAAGGACTTATTATATATATGTTCTCATTTCAAAGAAACGATATGTCCTTTTATGAAGTTATGACTTTTCATAAAAACAGGTGTCTTTTCTTAAAATAAGATTATTAAGTTAATCCTTTTTTTTTAATCATGATATTATCTTTTTCGATAATACTCTATCGCATGATAGCAAACTTTAATGTTCTAAAACTTCGATATGAAACTTTTATCGGCTGGTCTTAGCAAACATTAATTTGATAATAATAATATCAACCTTTGATTTTTTTGACGTTAACTTTATTGGGATGTAACAACCACTGCATATAATATTTTTATCGCTGTATATAATATCTTCTTCATCGCTGGCCTTCATCACGTATATATATCCCTGTTCATCGAAGGTTCTGCACTTAATATGGCGGAGTATCGATCATTTATTTCAATGATATCTGTTGCCGTTCTCTGTTCACCATATCGATCATTTATTTTAATAATATCAATCATTTATTTCAATGATATCGATTTCTGTTTTGCTGAGTATGTATGCCGTTGCCGTTCATGATTATCTGTTGCATACGTATGTATAATATACATACGATATCTCTTTGTATGCTGTATGCTGTCTATCATATATTCTGTATATATGCTGTCTATCATATGCTGTCTATTCTGTATACGTATACATGCTGTATGATGTCTATCATATACGTATGTTGTCTATCATATATATCTTCATATATTTTTTATGTTGTGTATACTATTCATGCTGTATTGTATATATGTATACTGTTATATAACAAATTGACTGTGTATATTAAATTTGCTATGTATGCATTTCTCTGAAGATTGCCGCTGTGTATATGCCATGTATATATGCTGATTATCTCTGTCTTCATTCTTCAACACTGTGTACATATGCTGTATGTATTTCTGATTATCTCTGTAATATATATCATATGCTTCTGATTTTGACATCAATGACAATATGTCCATCAATCTCATCTCCTTCATCATTCACATCATATCCCTTCTGAGGGCTTGTATAGTCTTAGATTCTCTGTCAGTTTTGTCATTCGTATTGTCATCATTGCTGGCCTTTTTCTTCTCGGGACGTCTTCTTCTCACTCTTGCTATCCATTGCCCAGTTATAGGCGTCAACATAGGAAGAGGGATGTACCACTTTCATTTTCTTCTATAAGGAATCAATCCTTCTATAAACCACCTCTTTTTCAGCCCATCGGCTGGCTGGTTTTCCAACTTACCGAGCACTTCTCTCAGCCTACAATTGTAGGCCTGTACAATCTCACTTTCCTTGTCTTGTGTTTATAGGTTTCTGCTACTACCTCATCGTTATCTCGTAGCAGTTTGAGTTCTTCCTCGAATGCTCTCTTCAAGTCATTCCATGTTTTGTATGCCCTCAATAAATTTGTGTACCAGTCGATGGCAATTCCGCGTAAGGTAGCAGGGAATGCCTTTAACCAATAGTCGTGATCGTCCTCGCCATTGGCCTCCCATATAGTCACAAAAAGCTTACAGTGGTGAGCAGGGTCCTCTGATTTAACCCTCATGAATTCAGGGAGCTTCCACTTCTACAAGGTATTTACCATCTTTCTAGTTCGGTCGACACCGTGAATGTTGGACTTGGGTTGATTGGCTCTTTCTTTGCGTATATGTGCTTCGCTTGCACCCTCAGCCATGGGCAAGCTCTCAACCCCTCCACTAGCATCATTCACACCTTGGTCCCCTCCTCTGAACAAGTACTCCTTTCTCCCCAGAGTTTTTGGTTTTGGCCCCCCATCCTTGGTACCCCTAATTTGACCATGTTCTTAATGCCCAATAGGATGTTTACAAATAGCTCTGCAACTTCCCTATAGAGGTTCCTTTCCTCATCATTTTCCTCTCGTGCAGAGGACAGAGATAGTTTGCTTTGTATGGAGTCAAACTCTGAACTCTCCTCATCGATCACCATTCATACTGAAGGATTGCTCACCTGGTCGGCAAGGTCCTCTCCGACCTCGTCAGGGAGTGGTAAGTTTCTTGCAATTTCCTCCTACTCTTGCCTTTTAGGTTGTGTTCTACCTTGCCCGCCGATAGGTCTCCGCCTCTCACCACTCCGACTTCGGCTGACACTCCGGCTTTTGCTTCGTGGGGGCTTTGAGATTCCTTGAAGATTCTCTACAACCGTCGTCGCCTCTCACTCTGCTCCTTGATTCGCAAGGATCTTCTCACAGAGGTTTCTCCTTCTCTCTCTTCTTTTGTCTTTATCCTAGTACGTCTCCTTCTGTGCTTATTTGGCAGAAGGGGCATTAATTATTGAAATTGTTGAAGGTACGACATTTGCTTATGTCACGCTCCTCCCTCCGATTCTTGTCCTTGTAGAGTTGTAGTATTTGTTGTTTAAGGTATTAAACGAAAATCTATCTATTTTTGTTTCTCTCTTCCGTAGATTTATTTATATTTCTAATGGTCACTCCTCTTCTATGTTTCC
Organism: Chamaecyparis obtusa; assembly: GCA_027943335.1. Taxonomy (NCBI): domain Eukaryota; kingdom Viridiplantae; phylum Streptophyta; class Pinopsida; order Cupressales; family Cupressaceae; genus Chamaecyparis; species Chamaecyparis obtusa. Next base: position 811,678 of record BSBK01003419.1, read on the forward strand.
ATATTCTCTTTTTGTTCAATATGGAAACTTCCTCTTTCTTTTTTCTCTCTTCAGAATGTTTCTAGTTCTCTCTCTTTGTTCATTATAGAAACATCCTTGTGTATACTTGTATGTATAAATCATTTATGATCTTTGTTTAATAACACATTCATTATTTTACCATAATATGGTATCAGAGCTATTTTTTCAAAAAAATAATAATTCAGTATTGAAATTTCCTGAGTTATTTTTCAAAAGAAGTTTTGAAAATCTTTAATATCTTCATGAAATTTTAGACTCATAAGATTTTCGAAATCCTTTGCCTGGGTGTGTTCAAAAATCTGTTTGCAAGAATTCGTTTTTTATTACTTGGCTTGGGTTTTTTGTTTTCCTTTGTCCTGGACGCATTTTTCTCTCCTAGGCGGCCATTTGTACCTACAGCTTCATTTTTTAAGCTTATCTGCAATTTTTTTTGGGTTTTTGTAGCCGGCTAGGGTTTCTTTTCAAACTCATTTTTCAGGACGAATTCAAAAACTTTTTGTAGATTCTTGGTGGGTTTTTACAAATCTCAACAAGGTTGCCTTTGTTTTTTTTGGGTGCATCATTTTTCATGCCTCAATTTTTGAGCTAGTAGATTCCTTTTGGGTTTTTTGTGTTCTTCTGGGTATCTTTTCATTTTTTCTAGGTCTTCTGTCAATCTGCCTTGAAGTTCATGCCTTTTCAAATATTCACTTTTTTTTTTTGCAATAAAAAATGTGCCATGGCATCTCTGACCAATCTATTGGAAGGCAGTCAGCGATTCAACGGAAAGAACTACAACACCTGGAAGCAGAGAATGATGACGATCTTCGAGTACCGACACCTTGAGGCGCTTGTTCTGGGTACCGAATCTCGTCCTACCACAATCAATGCTACTCAAGAGAAGTTTGATTAGCATAACCGTGAAGAAATTATGCTCATTAAGCTTTCAGTTACTGATGATCAGCTACCTCAAGTGCCCTCCAGCAAGACAGCTATAGAGATCTGGACTACACTGAAGGATCTCCATGAGACATCAAACAAAAGCAGAGCTTTCTTTTTGAAAAATCAGTTATTCTTTATTATTATGGATGAGCACATGTCCTTACAGGAACATCCTCTAAAGATTAAGGACATCCAAGATCAGCTTGAGGCCATTGGCCGTACAATGGAAGAAGAGGATATGGTAGTCATTACTCAGAAAAGTCTACCGCAATCCTATGAGCACTTTATTGAGACACTCAATATTACTGCAACTAATGTTGACTTCAAATTTTCAGATTTGTGCACCATACTTCTGCAGCAAGATCGTTGGAAACAACAGTTAGGTAGCAGTGCTCCTTCATCCTCCTCTGAACAAGTATTTACAGCCCAATCCTTTCACAAGGAGAAAGGCCCATCTCAGTCATCAACTCGGTCTTAGGATAGCTTCAAGAAGAAGCAAATTCGGTGCAATTATTGCCACAAATTTGGTCATGTGATCCGAGATTGCAAGACTCGCATTGCTTCTGATCAGCGGAAGCAAGGAGGGTCTCAGCCACAGGCCAATATTGCAGAACATACAGAGCTCATTGATCAGCCCGAGTCTTCCTTTTGTGCCTTCTGAGGATTCACTTGCAGACTTTTGTTTTGAAGTTAGATTGACCATTAAGGGGGGGTATTAGAGGAAAATCTATCTATTTTGTTTCTCTCTTCCGTAGATTTATTTCTATTTCTAATGGTCACTCCTCTTCTATGTTTCCATATTCTCTCTCTGTTCAATATGGAAACTTCCTCTTTATTTTTTCTCTCTTCAGAATGTTTCTACTTCTCTCTCTTTGTTCGTTATAGAAACATTCTTGTGTACACTTGTATATATAGATCATTTATGATCTTTGTTTAATAACACATTCATTATTTTACCATAATATGAGGTGTTCCCACTCTCTCGCCTCACGCCCTTCTTGGAATTCAATCAAGGTGCAAGCCAACAATCTTGGAAGGCTTCCCAGAAGATCATACACTGGAGTGTTCACCATGAGTTCGGCATGTACCGTGTCAGTCGGGACCTCTCTCTCCCGAGCCTCCCACTGCACGTATGGTCGACCAATACTTCCCACACCTGAACCAAATCCTTCGTCAACTGGTCTTCTTGAGTCTCTTCCCTATAATTCTCAACGTTGTTGTCAGTCACTAGTACTTGTTGATCGAAGGTGTGGCCCAATATTCCACCATCCCACCTATTTGCATTTCCTTAGACCTCCAGGTTCGAACTTTGCAGCGGCACTTAAATGTTTACTCCCTACGAGGTATATTGTTTTACACAAAGAGTAAACAGGGAGATTCAACCTAGGACATGAATAACATGATAATTCAAAAATAAACAAATGCACATAGTATTAGCAGAATGATAAACTTTTACTCCATATAATCTTGTACCAAAAAAAGTAACATATTCTCAGTGTCAGTTTACATATATAAAGCACCCGATGGTTGGTTGAGCATACCAACCATCGGTTCCTACAACTTCTTACAACTGCTCGATGTTTACCTGCTGGGGTAAACTTAGTATTGCACAGACATAGTACAGGAAATATAATGAACACAAAATATATCATAGAATAATAAATACTTCCATTAATCATTCCAGACTGGCAAGTACATTTACATCGTAATGATCATACCATAATATCTCCCTTGTCCAACCTCTGAGAGGGTATATAAAGTACCCGAAGGGCCACGACCGAAACATCGTGACGTAACTGTCTAACCTCTCGGTCACTAACGACCGAGAGTAACATAATAACCCGTACATACAATTATCCCGACAACATCATCCCCCAAAAAAAACAGAGTCGTCTTCGGCAACTCACAACAAAAAGGGAGATGAAATACACTACATAGAATAAGAAAATAACAGAGAAGGAGCGGAGGGGCATCCCTGAAAAAGCTGAAGTGCCGCCCTCCCCAGCAATGCTGCGTCGTAGTTCTTTTTCCATTACATCACATTCCTCATGTGCCTGCACCAAACTTGTCTCCAAAACATACTTTTCAGCTATAGCCTCTGCTAACTCTTGTTCAAACAACATTGTCTTCTGAGCCAATCTAACCTCGATAGGCACTTGTACCGCCTTCACTCCTGGGTACGCTGAGCTAAGTGTTGCTCTACTACCTCCAACCGGGTGGTCAGCTCCTCCCGAGCTCTCTATGCATCCACCAAGACAGTCTCACATCTAGCCAACACCTACTCCTCTGAGTGCCTCAAAGCGTAGTGCCCTTCTCGAAAGGCTTCCTCTAAGTGCTCTCTCCACCTCTGGCATACAGACACTCTGTGCCTACAGCAACTCCGAGTCTCATCAACTGGTCACACTCTCCAAGGGCTGATAACTGAATCGACTGGGGGTCTAGGGGGCAATGCCCCCAGCGGGGTCGAGGGGCAGCGCCCCTGCGGGGTCCTGGGGTAGAGACAAATCGACACCTTCAAACCCACACAGAAGTCCATGGAACACACCATTTTTGTGCTTTTCTTCCGATCCCATACTCTTTTCTGCAAACTGCTTGTGTTTTCCTTATTGCCTGCTTATGCCCTTCCCTTCGGTACCATACATTATTCATTTTGAATTGTCTTGATTTGTCATCATTTTTGTTTTTTTTTTCAATCCTTGTTGTCAATGACTGTCTTCTTCTTCCTGTGCCCATACGGAATTGTACGTTTCAACTTCCCTCAGTCTGCCAATTGTACTATTCAAATCTCAAGGTTCGATTGGTGAAACCGTACGGATACATGATTTCTAGCTACATACATTCTCCAAATACCGTACGTTGCAGTTGCCATGCTACCTTACGGTCAGTATTATATGCTCTTCGCCCTTCCGTACGTCAATGTTACTATTTCGATCATACGGCGGCTAATGCGAACAGTCCCCTTTGCTCTGTACGGCATATATCGTACCACTTCCGCGCTCCGTACGGCGTTGTACCTGTGTCTCCCTAACTTATGTTATGCGCTAATGGCCATACGGCTGATGCTAGTAAAAACATTCTTTATTCCCTTCGTACGGCAGTATCACTGTGCATTTACGTGCCATTCGGTGTCGTACGGTTGTCTCTGTGATGTCCTGTGCTCTCCGTACGGCGAGTTATGATGCTTCGTTCGAATGTCGTACGGCGGTTTCAAAACTTGTAATATCTTATGTTCTGTGTGATTGCCGTACAGTAGCTTACAATGGCGTACGGTGTACGGTGCCATACGATGTCAGTTTGCTTTGTTCTTTTCTTTTTTCTTTTTTCTTTTTTTTTCTTTTTTTTTTCTTTTTTTCAAATTTTTCACCGTACGGTCATGCATAGCCGTACGGGTATTTTTCAATTTCCTGTCTGAAGGCTTCTCTGGTCGCTCGTACAAGCTGCGCTCAAGTCACCTGCCTGATAGCTCGAGTCCTTTTCCATCCTCGCGGATCCATCCTCTCTAGGGAAGGTTTCAATTTGGTCACGGTGCTGGCGTCCTGTATCCGTTCGTCGAGAGTCCACAGAGTGTGTCGTCGTTCCCTCTCCCTGTTGCCGTGTCTATTTTCAATGGCGATCCAAAAGCTTGGAACCATAAATTCTACAGGGACCACAATCTCCTTCCCGTACATAATAAGGAGAATAAAGATTTTGAAAGCTGCGGTCTTCCACACAGGATTCCAATCGTCACGGGCATTAATGAGCTTAGGTTCCTCTTCCTTGCCCAGATTCATTGGTTTGACAAACGGCTCCTTATTCTTCATGGGGTTTGGCTCATCAAATTTATGAGTCGGGACTTTGCTTACTTTCGCATCCCCTTCATTGTATTCACCGTACTCGGAGAGAAATGTTTCCGACACTTCCTCAATACTTAGTACATTGCATGTTGGTCGGAAGAGTTCGGAATCCTCTATTTGCCAGTGGAAGAGACCGTTCAGTGAATCTACATCATCCTCTACGTATTCTCCCAATCTTAGCACACCTTCACTATTTGGTTCCATTCCGTTCCTTCCTTCGTCTCGTGGGTCATTTTCCCCTTCGGATTCGGATCCTAAGGAAGAGGCGAGTTCCTCGCTCACCAACTGGGTCCGGAGATCAATAGTAAATTTCCTACCTCCGCTCTCCATCAAGAGTGTATTCCGTTTCCAGTTGTGGTTTGCTTTCGCTGCCACCAACCATCCTCTTCCCAGGATGGCGTCATACCCCTTCTGCTTAAGTGGGATGACCACGAAGTCAAGTACAAATGGTTGTGCACCCACCGTAACTGGTTGTGCCATCAATGTTCTGAGGGGTTTAATCCCGTGCTGATCGGCACTTAACAGATTGAATGTTGGTGGCCACAAAGTAGGCTTCCCTAATTTTTTCCATGTGTCCTCAAGTAGGACATTTACTCCGGACCCGCCATCTATTATGCTATCCGTTAGGATAGTGCCGAGAATGCCCATTTCCACCATGGCTGAGTGTCTGCCATTATTGACGGCTAGCAGCATTGGATCCGTTGCGGAGCCTCCGGGTATGGAAGTGTCTGTGTGCTTCGTGTTGGTTTGGCCACACTGCGTGCCCAATAGGACTGTCCCCAAATGTGGCATGGTGTGTAAGACGTCCTTGAGTTTCACTGGTACCTCCAGTTCGAGCATTTGTCGTACAATGTTTCGTTCGGCGTCTATGTCGTAGGGTCCTGCCGGTTCTTGTGTCTCTCGTTGGGCTTTCATAGCCCTTTCTATTTCTTCCCGTGCTTCCAACATCCTTTGTTTCTTTGTACGGGGATGGGGGTATCTCGCTTCCTTGGCTTGCCCTCGGGTAAGAGCCAATATTACTTCTCTTATCTTTGCGTTTCCTTCAATATCCAGCAGGTTGGTCCCTACGCCAGACTTAGGACAATTAGCATCTTCATGGTCCCCAGGGCCACACCACCAACACAGCTGCTGAGGGGCATCATTATTGTTACACTCGCTTGCGTAATGACCCCATTGGTTGCATGCCCTACATTGGATCATTGGGCGTCCCTTCGCATCATACTGGACCCTGTTATGGGTGGAATTATTATTGTTCCCTCCACCTCGCCGGTTGCCATGGTAACATCCTGAAGATGCATTATTGTTTGGTTCTGTCCCCTCTGATGTGGATGGTTGTTCTTGAGTATAGAGCAGTTGTTGGTTTCGTGTCTTCATGTTATATGGGCATTCCTTTGTGGAATGTCCCATAATCTGACAAATGTCACAGAATGCCTTTTTGGGACAGGCACCCTTCGTGTGGCCGCTTTTCTTACACTTCGTGCACCAGAGTTCGTCATCCTTGCTCGCACTCCCCTTCATTGACTTAAATTCTTTTAGCATTCTTTCCATGTCTTTCTGGAGTGCCCTGACTTTTCCCTTCGACTCCCCATCACTACCACTGTCATCGTCCGAAGTGTCACCTTCGTCGGAAGAGGACTTGCTTCTTTTCTTCTTGGAGGTCTTCTGTTCACTCTCCAAGTCCATTGCTCGGTTACAGGCATCTACGTATGAGGTGGGAGGCACTATCTTCATTTTCCTCCATAGGTTAGATTTCAGGCCCTCCACGAACCATCTTTTCTTCAGGCCGTCCAATGGCTAGCTATCCATTTTTCGGACTAACTCCTTCAGTCGACGACTGTAAGCCCGCACAGTCTCTTTCTTACCTTGTTTGGTACCGTATATCTCGAAAACAATTTCATTGTCATCCCTCAGGAGCCGAAACTCCTTCTGGAATTCTGTCTTGAGTTCGTCCCAAGTGGTCACCTTTGCTTTGTCCATGTCGGAGTACCAGTTGATGGCTACCCCTCTCAATGTGGCCGGAAACTGTTTTACCCATTTTGCGTGGTCAGTGACGCCATTCGCCAACCAAATTGTCTCGCACGTACGACAATGCCGTACTGGATCTTCCTTCCCATCGCCATTGAATTTTGGCAACTTTTCTTTGTTAGTCGCCATGTTTACTTGTTGTCTCCATGGTGGATTCGGTGCTCCGGCACCACCTGTGCCAGCACTCGTACCCGCACCTCCTTGAGTATTGTGTCCAGTAACAAGTGGCACTTGCGTAACTGGTGGGACCGTACTGTGTGGAGTCCTTGGTTCCAACAAAGGGTTCACCTGCGCGTCCCGTGTGCCTTCGGTCGTACCGTCCCGTGTGCCTTCAGTCGTACTGTCACTAGCACCTCCGGCAATGCACTCACCTTCGTAGTCTCCGTCCTCCGCACGTGCGGTTCAGATCTTAAACTGGTCTCGCTCTTCCTGAAGCAAGACTTGCCTAAGTCGCATTTCTTCGAGTAGTTCTTCTCTACTCCGCACTCTCCGATGCTCCGGCGAAGTGAACTCTTCCCCGTCGGCCTTTGCACCTTCCGTACCACTTCCGAGGTTCCCTTCAGGCAACCCTCCGGCAAGCTGGTCCTTGGCAAGTTGCCTCAGCCTATACCGACGTTCACGTTGCTGTGCGGAGATCAAAGCCTTCTGTGCGGCCTCGCCTTCGTCATCTCGTGCCTTTTTATTTCTATCTTTATTTAAAACATTGGGCATAAATCCTTTCCTCACTTCTCTTCCCGAGTACGTCTATGCAACGGCGCCAGATGTTTACCTGCTGGGGTAAACTTAGTATTGCACAAACATAGTACAGGAAATATAATGAACACAAAATATATCATAGAATAATAAATACTTCCATTAATCATTCCGGACTGGCAAGTACATTTACATCGTAATGATCACACCATAATATCTCCCTTGTCCAACCTCCGAGAGGGTATATAATGTACCCAAAGGGCCACGACCGAAACGTCGTGACGTAACTGTCTAACCTCTCGGTCACTAACGACCAAGAGTAACATAATAAACTGTACATACAATTATCCCGACAACACTCGAGAACCAATTGTAATTACATTGCCATGACTAACCAAAACATAAAGTATTATTCTTAATGACAAAACTATGGCTAACAAAAATCCCAATTGTGGGGGGACTAAATCATTGCACATGCGGAGTCTCGATTAGTAGTGTATAATCGTGATTTTTTGCCCTTTTTAGCTTTTATGCTATTAATATCTATTAATAATCAATAATAATTTAAATTTTGAAACTACTTTATAATATTAATTATAAACTATAGGGGTTCGTTGTTTCCCCGTTAAAGGGCCATCTTTAATAATGCATAATAGTTATAGCTTTAAAATTAGTGTATAATATTAATTATATATTTGATCTCATCAGAATCCATGGGGTGAGGCATGCAAAGAGCTCAGGTCATATTGAAACAGCAATTTAGAACAAATTCATCATTAGCTGCTTCAACACTATTTCACATGCCCCCGACAATTTAGGATGATTGAGGCCCTTCCAAATTTCGTTGATGACCACCATTACTCCTCCCACTCTTCTATTTAGGGTTTTCCAAAGGTCAGAAAGAAAACTAAAGGGACAAAAGTACAAACATTTTCCACTATGATTCTGCATTGACTTCGCTTCCATCCTAGAATCAACCCTATTTCTAAGTTGCCGATTTCATGAGCTTTTTGTAGGGTTTCCTAGGTTTCTACAATGATTTTTTACATTTTTTAACCATTTTTTATGGATTTTAATGCGCTTTAAATTCAAAAAGGTCATTGAGAATTGGGTCAATGTTTGGTCAACAATTTTTTCATGATTCGGGATTTCTGGCTCTAGGATTCAGGATTAATCTGGTATAATCAGGAAATTTTTGCAAATTTCTGCTTCTATGGGTATAGGTATGCCTTGTCGGCAAATAAATTAGTTTTGGTAGTTACTGACAGCTGGAATTCCGTGGCAATAGTTTGGAAAAGGGATCATGTGTTGGAATTGTTCCCTTATTCTAGCTTTGTATAAGAGCATCTAATGAATAAAGAAAGCAACTGTTATATCATAGAGAAGCTCACTTTAATTACTCTACAATTCCCTCATGAGCCATTAGACTATGTATGAAACTAATTTAGTATGCATTATATGGTTGTGTATTCATTCAACAAGTAAACATTTATAAAAAACTTGACTTGAAAGAAGAACAACTAGAAAATACAATACACAATTTAAATTTACAAGACAACAAGCAAAAAATATCAATGGTGTTAACCTGGCGAGCTACACGCTGCACACCAAGTGCTCTTGCCAGAGTAACCCAAAGTTCCTTACCAAAAGAGCACCAGCTATCAGATGTGAATGATGTCATTGGCAGGATTGCCATATCACCTAGTCGCTCCCATCTGTAGGCACACAACCATCAGTTAGGCAAAAGTGAATTTTTTATATTTGAAAGGCAAGAAGTTTAAGAAGGGCAGAGTTTAGTTGTTATTAGTTTGGTAGCAATTATAGCAACTAAATCATATAAACCATAAGGGTGATTGGTTGATTTCACCAGTAGAAGCTGACAATTATTCTTTGAGAAGAAAATCCTAGTTACAGAACAAACAGTATTTGACTCAAAGAATTGCATAGTTAACTTTGCTACACCTTTCACTGCTCAAGGAGGCTACTATGTGCACCTAATGAATGTGTCAGTATATAATCAGAAGCAACAGAAAAGTCGATGTAACATAAAGATAATGAGCTAGCACAAGATGCAAAGTCTTTGTTGGCTAAACAAATAGAGGCTTTGCTGGCTGTTGGCATCATATGCAGCCAGTAGGGAAATCAATTAATATTGTAATTGTGATTATTTAAGAACTGCATAAGTAGTTAGTAGATGCAAAAGCCATTAATGTTTGTTCATTATATATTGGTTGTAAGGGAGCTTCATGCATGCCTTCATATTCAAGCCTACTATTTGGTTGCAAGCATGTCATTAAGAGGATTGATCCATTATTCTGTAGCTTTTTTAAGGAATAACAAGGAGACAGAGAGAGAGTGTGTTTTATCTGCCCCCTTAGGCAAGGGTGGTCATGCTTACGTATTCAGCTATTGTGATGTGATATCCCAAGTATTGTGTGATATATTGCGTTCTTGGCATTCGCATATTGTTGTGTGTATATCTTTGTCTCAAAACAAAGCATTGAATTTTATGATCCTTGTACACTTAAGTAAAACAACCCTTGGGGGTTTGTTGTCATAGGCAAGCCGGCATGCCATTACATGAGCTGCAACTGATGCTGACCGATGAGGTCTATGGTGTAATCATTTAATATTGTAATGCAATTATAAATCGTTGCATTGGTAGTTAGTAGATGCATATGTCATCAATGCTTGTTCATTCAATATTGGTTGTATGGGAGAGTCTTGCATGCCTTTATAGCAAGCCTCCTATTCACTCATGAGCATGAGTTGATTAGAGGGTTGATCCATTTCTGCTAGTGAGTTTGCAGAGAGCTCGGAGGCAAGAGGAGTGAAGAAGAACTACTTGCCCCTTTAAAGGGTGGCCATGTCTATGCATTCAGCATATTTGTAAATGTGTTAAGTAAGATTCACAGTGTTGTGTGAATTATGGTGTTTGTGTGTGTTTGCATCTATATGTTTATGTGAGGTCTCTATGGTTGAACAAGCATTGGGTAGTATATCCATGAGCACATCAGATGAGATTGCCATTTGGGGTTATCTGCCCTTGGCAGGCTCGTGCAAAGGCTGGACAGAATGGTCAAGTAAACAACAGCAATGAATTCTGCCTAACATTTGGTTATGTTGCCAGATATGAATATCAGTTTCAAACCATTCTTTATCATTCCATCGCCCTTTTGGTTCTAAGGTCTAAACCCACTTCTTAAATATTTTTCTATTCAACACATTATGTAGCTGTCATTTTAGTGGGGTGTTAGGCTATACTGGAAGGTACTTGTGCCAGAGCAATTGATATGTGGGCGTGTACCATCATTTTAAATGATTGCAAGAATCCAAACAGGTTATGCCTTGTGTTGTGCATTGTTCCATTTCAATAGATTTTCACTTTTGCCTCGTGGATAATGCACTATTAATATGGCTTTCACTACAAGTCTTATAGTTATTATGCAACTTGTTTGGTTGATGCCTATCATTTGATGATTTAGCCAACAATGGAATACTTGCAATGCTTGAATTATATTCTTCATTTGTTTCTAATGAGGGCCTTCTTTGAATTTCTAACTAGCATTGAGTTGCATTGTGGTGTGCATGCATTGCAAAGTATTTCATCTAAGTATTTTGTTGTTGCACATGATTTGCTTGATTATGCACGAGTGTGTACCATATCTAGAATTTTGACAATGTTGGAATTGGTGAAACAACCATAGGAGTCAAAGATCATCTACAAGCGAAAAACACCTATCACGCAAAAGAAATCAAGCAAAGATAATATGCTTTATAACAATCCTAGAATTCTGTATTTAATACACAAACTGTGAATTGAGATACATTACAATGAATGAATGACTTGCATTATAGAAAGCAAGAGTACTAAAAATATCCAAAAGCTAATTGTTACTAAAAATAGCAAACCAGAGCTATAATATGCAAACTAGAAGTGCGTGATATGAGCAATATGCAAATTAGAGCCCAACTAGTCTAAACTAACCTAAATTTAGGCACAACTAAGTAAACTTGAGCTAGAGCATGAATGTGCAAACATGTGCTTAATTATGCATAATATATGCATGAGAATATTCTCGAGCATGTGCACAATTAATTAAAGCAACATATGCAAATGTTCCTAATGCAACTAATATGCATGCTCTAACCAAAGTTCCAAGACTCCGACTTGGCTCGGACTTGGAAAGGCCGACTCGACTCGTGACTCGGCTAAGACTCCGCAAAATCAAAAAACCCTTTAAAATTTGAGATTTTTAACGACTTAAAACTTGTTTCATGCACCCATTATTGAATAAAGCTTAAAGACACTATAACATCATCAAAAAGAAGCTAATTTGATCACATACATAAACATACATCCATCACATAAGTACAAACGTAAATTGTAGCTGAAGGAAATAGAAAACATAGATATATAGAATTATAAATGTTGTCAAATGTATATAAAATCCATGAAATCCATGACATCAAATGTTCCCAAACCTATGGCCTCCCCATTGTGATTTGTGGACTCCTTGATGCTCTTCTTCCCTGCTGGTTGCAAACCTATGGCCTCTTGTTTTTCTTCCTCTCTCACTTTTCCTCTCTTCTTCTCATAACAAGCAAATAGAACACCTTTTAGTGTAAAATAGAAAAGATAAGTAAAAAAAGCTAAATACCCTTTTTTTGTTTTTTTGCATGTGCGGCTGACTGTTGCCACTGGTTGGGTCATAGACCATGAACCTTGCAAGTCATGGCATGACCCGATGACTCGGCAAGTCATGCGGGTCATGACCCATGACCCAGCGGGTCATATAAACTCGCCCAGGCCAACTTGGCTTATTGACCCAGACTACCCGCACGGCCCGCGGTGAGTCCTAGGACTCTAGCTCTAACAGACAATAGATCTAGGATTTTGCCAAGTTATCCATGATTGATAGTGACTATTGTTTTTTACTTGCTTTTGCAACGTGCTGTTGAGAGTTCATGCAAATAGATATGGTGGCACACAAAGGTGATGCTCACTTGAAGATGTTGATTAGTGATAAGTTGATGCTACGAGTTTATGAAGGTTTCAAAATGAGCTATGTATAGAGGATTCACATCTGCATACTCAATGGTCACAATTGATCCATAAACCACTGGGTTGAGAAACTAGTAGTGCATAAGCAATAGACATCTAAACTAGCTCTACTATTACTATTCTTATTAGTGTTATGCAAGCAATTAATAATGTTGGAATAATATAATAATGCATAAATAAACTACTATATCATTGTATAAATGTTAATAATAAGAATAAGATATCAATATACGTGGTTGGGCTTGCTTATTTAATTAGTTACATATCAACCAGCTATTTCATTATGCAATCTTTCTAAATAATATCACTTCTGATTATTCTACCAAATTCTTTATGGTATCAAAACATTTTCCTTGCACCAGTGAGTGAAAGCCATGATTCAGAAGAGGCAATTGCCAAGCTTGTGAAGCAGATTATAGGAAAATTGCACAGAAAAACAAACGCAGTCTAAAAGAGAGAAGAGCATGTGACACATTGTCAACAAGCATGGAAGGTGAGAGAGATAAGGCAAGTGACCTCTCTATTCACCCGGTGTTTGCCTCACACTATCATTGGAGAAACAAGATGAAGTAGCATACAAGTCATCAAAAACCTATTATACACAAACATAGCACTATTGAACTAAAGTTTGTCATGTCAAAGGCATAGACCAAGTAAAGTAGTGACTACCACATAAGTTGCAGCTTGAGGATATGTTAAATGTCTGACCTCTTTCATATGTGTGATTTTATTCCAAATCAATTCTTCTCAATTGCTGAAGATTTTATTCCAAATGTTAATGTTGGCATAAAACATAATAAATTATAAGTTGATATAAAAATATATACATGAACCAAGGACCTATAATTAAATTAACAATAATGTCATTTAAATCTAGATTTAAATAAAAAATTAAATATATTACAATTTCGAAATTTAAATCTAAAGAATTTAATAAAGAATAATAAGCTAAAATTTTGCCAAGTGTCTAAGGGGTCCATGTTTCCTTACGAGGTATAAGCTTTTGGCCCAACTCACCTTCATCCTGATTGGAGTGTCACCCCACAGTGTCAAAGTTGTCAGAGCATACTCGAATGCATGTTGTTGCAAGTTCATGCCACGTGGAGGTGGGCCCCGGCTTTCTATAGTGCAAAGGAAGCCATTGTGCAGTAGCATGGTGTCGAAGCGGTGGAATTATTTTCATCTACGAAAGCGCAATATGTTGACATGCGGCACTGACTATTGCACACAGTGGAAAGTGTCACTTGTCAATCACTGATTGGTATATGTCTTCTCAAGCGTGTAAAGATTTTTCAAAATCTAATCAGCTCAATATCTGGAAAGTGTCACTCTACATGTCAATCACTGATTGGTATGTCTTCTCAAGCGTGTAAAGATTTTTCAAAATCTAATCAGCTCAATCTCAGACATTGAACTTGCCCCAATCAAGCCAACTCGATGATCTACATTCAAAATTCAGAACAGTTAGTTCTAGGCACCATTGGTCGAACGAATGTGCAATAATGGCGAAATGACTAGATTTGGTTGATTTTTTGCCTATTTGATCAATAAATATATCATCAAGCCTATTTTGGGGAGTACTTTATATTGCAATCTGAATTTTTCAGCGAAATGAGCTCTCTAGAATGAACGTGCTAAAACCAGGGTCTTCTACAAATTGGTTTCAAAGTGAAAATTATTTGCTTATATTCACTCAAATTTGCTGAATTTTATATCCACAAGATTGTAATTGTTGTTGAAATCTAGTTTGAGTTGAGAATTGAGATCAATTATCTAGAATTGTTGCAAATTGTAAAACCCTAAACTCTTTTTGAAAACCCTAAGTCTATGAAAAAGGCCAAAAGATCTTCAACCAAGAGGGGACTTGAGGAGGATTTGTTTATTCAATAACCAAGATCTACTAGGAGGCATATAAATGTCTATGGCTCAAGGGATGCAAATGACAAGCTGATTGACACTCTAGGAGGTTGCACAAATGTCACGTTGCTAAATTCAGGGCAATCTCTGTTTGAACATTGGTACAAAAAGAGATTAGCGCATTTCCCTCTATAAAATGCTTTGGTGCTAGACATGGGAAACTGGTGGAGCCCAATGTCTTTGTCAATGCTGACTTTGTTAGAGCTATTGCAAGAAGATATCATGCCAAAACAAGTAAGGTCTTGGTAATGTTGGGAATATTGCATCAAAGGATGCATATGCTAATTATTTATTAAGTTTGTTAAATAGGTAAGTACAGATGTTTGTTTGTTTGTATCGAATTGTTATTACAACTCAATATATTTAGGAGTCGTTTAAGGAGGTTTCTTATGATATAGGATATGGAAATTATATATATATGTAATCTATGATTGAACAAAATGAAGCGTATTATTCTTGCATAAAATTTAATACAGCTTCTATCTACTCTGTCCATATTTTCTATGATAGTATCAGAGCAGGAGGATCTCGTAGGATTGATGGTATGGGAGAAGATCAGAATGGTGGCATTCAAATCTGCCATTTCTAAAGTTGTGTTGATCCCAGTGATCTCGTCATCGTTAATGATTATCGGCAATCTAAAGAAAATTCATTTTTTGAATTGCTCATAGATACTAGCAGAGGCTAAGAAACGCACCTTGAGCCAAGAAATCATCTCTCTTCTCACTCTCTCCGCAAGGCTATATGGCTATCAGTAGCTTGGCCCCATCTTATTCTCACATGAATGTAAGCTTCTGGTAGTTCAGCTACTTTAACATCTTTGGTTTTCCCTAGACTATTTTCACTGTCGCCATTTGAATTATGTTCAACTTTGGGTTTCACATCATCCTTCTCCTTTGAACCAGCCTCTGCAACTTTGAGTTGCTTTCCTTGAGAATCTTCTGCCTCTAGACTTTTTTTCTCTCTTTGGCTCAGAGACCATCAAAAGATGGTGCGTCCTTTGATTTGGGTTTAGGAAGCATTTTCCTTTTTTCTTCCATCAATTTCATTTAAGCTCTTCAAGCCTAGACCCCTCCCAGCTCCATGGTCAGAACTTGAAGTTTCTTCATAATCAGTGCTTATCGACTTCATCAGACTCATTCCCATGTCTCTGTCTAATATCATCAATTGAAACTAGTGTAGAAGACCTCAACAGCCTGCTAATTTTCCAGTACGTTTCCCCCATGTTAGAGAGGTTAATTGGCAGTCTAGCTTTCAGCCGCAGCTACAATCTTCTATTATTCGCCATTGAAGATCTCGATAAATTCCTTTGTGAGGTCGATCTAAGCCAGATCCATTTCTCTGTATCTTTGTATACACATGTAGCTCGTTATTGGGGACTTTTTGTTAGCTTCTCAAGGTTGTAGGTTCTATATTGAAGCAAACGTTGAGAGAAAGTAACATAAAATTGAAAAGCATTGATCTTGATTTTATTTGTTATTTTGTGGTCTTCACCATGTGACAATAAAGATGTGGCTGTCAAGGATCTTAAGCGTGGTATGTGGCAGCTGATTATAAGAAAGATTCTGCCAAGGACCCTACAAACTTCACCTCACAGGTTATCATCATGAACCACCCTGACCAAATCAGAAATGGGTATGCCCTTGTGCTGGACTGCCATACTTTCCACATTGCCGATATTGACCAAGGTAGACAAGCAGTTGAATCATATTGCTAGTAATTTTATTTGTTGATGCTAGGCTAGTAGTAATAATATAGGTATTTTTCACTTTTATGAGAGATTGCTGCAAGATGAGTCTTTCAGTATATCTAATTTTTGTTCTCTTGTTTGAAGACTTATGTGTTGAGTAATTTATACTTAATTTTGAAAAAAAAAAAACATATTTTAAAAAAGTGTAAAAAATAAAAATAAAAAATAATTGTCTCAATTGTATATGGAGTGCACGATTGATCGTACCTGACATTCCTTGTGAGGGTTGTAACTGAGTGGCAATGATCTATAATGGTGGCTCGATACGTGACAAGAAGCTTGGTGTTCAAGCGTTTTATGTAAGTAATTAGATGTGTTTTTCCCCAATTACTATTGTTGGTTGTTATTGAAGGTATGTGTTTGTCCCCATTCACAGGATGATGTAAGTGATTGGAAGTGTTTGTCCCCAGTCACAAGAGTTGGTGATTATGATTGCATGTGTGTCCACAATTATAATTATTGTGAGAAGATGTGTGTGTCTCTGTTTGTAACATTGATGTTGAATAGATGTGTTTGTCCCTATCCAAATTTGATGTAAGACCTTGGATAGATGTGTTAGTCTCTATCCTTGGTTCCATGGGTAGATGTATTTGTTCCTATCCTTGGACGAAAACACAATGAGCATAGTAAAGCTAGTTCCACTATTACTTGTCATGAGTCGATGTGTATGTCCCTACTCATATCATATGATGAACTACTAAATGTGGTCATCAATTATTGTTGGTTCAATTATCCCCATTTGGAGAATGATACAATATGAGGGGGTGTTGGGAATATTGCATCACAGGATGCATATGCTAATTATTTATTAAGTTTGTTAAATAGGTAAGTACAAATATTTGTTTGTTTAAATTGAGTTGTTATAACAACTCACTATATTTAGTAGTTGAAGGAGGTTTCCTATCATATAGGATATGGAAATCCTATAAGCATGTAATCTATGATTGGACAAAATTAAGTGTACTATTCTTGCATAAATTTAATGCAGCTTCTAACTACTCTGTCCATATTTTCTGTTAGGCAAGAACTAAAAGTAAAATCCAAATGATTTGTTTTACCAAGTATTTAAATTTTGATGTGTTTGGTTTATATATGGCCCCAAACAAAGTGATTAAATTTATTGTCTTCAAAGAAACATCTCCACCACATAAGAGTGTATATAGGCCAATCCATATTCCAAGACACAAAATCAAAGGTTAAAACACAAAGTCGATCAAGATCTCATTTTTTCAAAAAGAAGCCTTTTGGATTGGAGACGTTTGAATGTTATTTTATCATGACCTACCAATCCCTATGTCAAATTGTTGGAGAAGATGTTCAATTGAAGATTTCAATTCACTTGATGTATATGGCATAGATATCCATGATTCCATGGTTACACTGAATTTGATTTTGCAACTTTCTTGGCAAATAGAACGCACAAAGAAATGGTGCTCATCAAGGCCCTTGTTCTTGTATGATGGCAAAGGTTTGTGTGATAAGACTTTGCAAATTAAAGATGTAGATGAGAAGAAGAATCCCCTCCCCATGTAGTGTTGGACTAATATTTGGGATTGGGATTGTGATAATAGAAATAAACCCTAACTTCTTGAAGTCTTTTGCATATGAAGAAAATCAAATGGAGCTTGATGGCAACTGAGTAACAAAGACCTATGATTTCGAAGGATCTTAGGGCTCTAATCAAACCATGTGTCAAAACAAGGAATAACAAGCTAGGAGAGCAATCCCAAACTGTCGTCATCTTCAAAGAGCAACAAATTAAGAGGCAAAAGATCTCTAATCCCAAGGAAAAGAGGAAAGTTGTTGAGATTGTTGAAATTGAAGATGTGGTAGAAGAGTCAATTGAATTGAGGCTTTTCTCTCTGAAATTAAAGAGTTGAAGGAGCAAGTTCAAGGAATAAAGGAGCATAAGATACAAATCATAAGCAAGTTAATCATAGATTTGGTTAACCAGAGGTTATCAAGAATAAATGGCAAGGTTGATGAAACATACAAGGTCTATACAGATCTAAATTTTGCCTTAGCCAGACATGATTTAGGTTCTGAAAATATCAAGGAAATAAGAAATAGATGGATGTCAAGGACCCCAACAATAAGGCGAATTGCCAAAGTATCAAGGTTTGATCCTGAAAAACCTGCAAACATAAAAGAAACCAGTGAGATGATGGATGTTCTACATTAAGTCTCAGCCTATATGTTGAAGCTTGATAAACAATTGAAAGAAAAGATCAAGTTCATTAATTCAGTGGAGAAGAAGATGATCCTTGACATTAAAGATAAGAAGGGTCAAGCATCCTTGAGCATTGGAAAGAAGAATTCAGCAATGTAGGCCCTAATGTAGTATCCTCTATTTGTGTGGACAATGAACTAAACATGAGATTGTTAAACAAAACATTAGATGAGATATATGCCCTAGAAATGAATTGTGGCAGTTTAAGTAGAAAGAAAAGGGCAAATTTGGATGCAAAATATGCTAGTCATAATGATAAGATCAGCAAAATATTGGAGTTCCAATGGTCATCAGAAAAGACATATCTAGCATGGGATGAAAGATATGGTGACTAGGCATATTTGCATTTCAAACGGTCATTAGAATTTAGCAGATAAAATCCAACTTAGTAGATGGCAAGATTGAGACAATTTAGGAGCGGTGCAACATTTTTTACTCATCCAAGTGGTCCAAACATCAAGAGTGGAGCTCTTCATCATGATCCTTGATGTATTTTAAACACAAAATCAAATATTGTAATGGGCACAAGTTACCAAGTCTATTTTGTAACATAAAAGTCAAATGTTGTAACAAGATTTTGTTATCAAGTCCTAGGCGGACATATTTTGCCTTTCCTATAAAAAGGAACTTGTAATATTGTAATAGGGATCAAGAATTAGCTAAAAAAATGGATCTAGTTGAAATTTTTGTGACTTTGGGAGATATTTGATAAAGAGAAGTGTTGTTCAATGTTGCAGAACAAATTTGCATGTAAGGGGAACACTAAGTATGAAAAACACTTTTATGTGTGTGTTCTCTACAATTATCTCCTTGAATGCATGCATTTTCCTTTTAAGTAAAGAAATCAAGGGTTTTGAAACTTGTAAGTATACATTTGCTATATGGTGTATCTTGTTTACCGCTTCTATTCAAGCAATAGATTAAACATGGGAAAATATGCATCATCGTAAGGGATCATTACGTAGACTTGCAGAATATACTCTTTCTTGGACATATCATTGTAAGGCGGTGATATGTTAAGCAGTGTTCTGAGTAAGAAGTTATGTGTCAGAAAAAGACTACTGCATGAGGTAGTTTGGCTTTGTAGCCCTAGATAGGCACCAATCTGAGAATATTTCAAAGTCAAAAAGCCTAGATTTTCAAGAACCCTAGATACAAAAACAACATTTTATTTTCTTTTAATATGTTCAAGTTGTTCCATATCCTCAAGGTGTTGAATTGAATGAGTTATTACAGATCTAGCTAATCTGATAGAAAGATCATTCAGACCTAAATAAAAGTGGTGAGAGCATATATGCTTTAATAAATATCTCAATGTATAAGGGCTAATATTTCAGATATTGTGATAAGGGTTACCCCCTAGGTCTAGCAAAACCTAAAGTGCAAAGAACAATTTATTATCTCCTATTCATTGGCCACTAATCTAAGAGTCTTGAGGCCTAAAGAGAGCTGCTTTATAGTAATGATCCACCACCCATCGGGGACAAGGGGACGATGGGATGTCAGGACAAGTTTCCAAGACAAGGGGACATCGGGGTACGGTGGGGGGGGGGGGGCATTGTATATTACTATATATTATATACTATCCTTATAGTAATTTAAATGCTAGTTATGAACAGATGTATAAGAAGTAAAATAGAAAAATTGCAAATACTAAATACTTGAACATTGAATATCAATACAATATTAGAATAAGAAGATAAAATTTCAATTTGACAAATGAAATTGTCAAATCGGCAAATAGAAGATTTCTATTATATCAAAAATATCATAAAGATTATTACAATGAGTAGCATGATATCAAAACAAGTACAAAATGTAGTGAAGGGAGGCCTCTAATCATCCCTCAAGACAAACTCCTCATCACTGGAACTCAATAAAGTGGGTAAAAAAACATCAACTTGATTCAACGCAATTTCCCCATCGATTTCTTCTTTCATTTTTTAATTTGAAAGCGGGGATCTAGGGGCGGCAACCGCCAGTGGGGTCAAGAGGCAACACCCCTTGCGGTGTCCCAGGGCACACATTTTCCCTCTTGCATGGCCTTTGGATTCTTCTATTTTGAAGCATTTTTCTCCCAAAATTGACGTGTTTAAACAAAATTTGAAAACATGCAATTTTAAAAAAAAAATCGCTTTTGTGGTCTACACTGACGGGGGACGCGCAGACGTCCCCAAGATAGTCGAGGGACGCCTAGGCGTCTCCATACCATTATGGGGACGTCATGTCATCCAGCAGCACAATGGTGGTGGACAGGCGGTGGTGGGGGGACGACTTGTCCCCGTCCCCTTGTCCCGTCCTAAGAACATGGGGGTCCAAGGGGGACGCATCCCCGTGGTACACTACTTTATAGAGATAATCAGGCAATCAGTTGGAAACACCAACAACATTTACATATTTTAAAGGTCCCCCCTCAAGTTGATCATGTAATGTCCCCTATTAGGTTTAGACATGATAATTACATATTTAATTCAAATTCTTACATTGTATGTCCTAAGATACAAAAAATTCAATCTAAGGTATTCATAAACAGTATTAGTTTAATCGGGACAAATTATCTATTAATTCCCACATATCTAATCATATTACTATTCATCTTAATGATGGAAGGTGTAGGTGTTATCCAAATTGCCTAGATACCAACTTGCAATGGATTCCCTCAAAGTTTACAGGTCCAAGTCCGTATCCCATCTTGGGTCTTGCACTCAAGGCTTCTGAAATGTTGGCCCCTAGCCTATCTTGGGACAAAGATCCATTGCTTGGATTTATACAAGCCCCTCTTTGGTAACATCACAACCTTCCCTTCTTAGCCAAATAGTAATAGGTCTAGAGTATATATATATATATATATATGTATGTATGTATGTATGTATGTATGTATGTATGTATGTATGTAATTTTGATTAATAATAATACATATTTCATTTTGATTTATAATAATAAATATATATATATTGAGTTCTTATCAATATATTTATTACAAATATATAATTCTGAGTTTATTATTATTTTTGTAAAAAACCAT
This sequence comes from Chamaecyparis obtusa, assembly GCA_027943335.1. Taxonomy (NCBI): domain Eukaryota; kingdom Viridiplantae; phylum Streptophyta; class Pinopsida; order Cupressales; family Cupressaceae; genus Chamaecyparis; species Chamaecyparis obtusa. Next base: position 833,158 of record BSBK01003419.1, read on the forward strand.
ATAGGGGTCCCTCACTCATAATAGAGTTTAGATATAATATTTAGCAGTCAGAATTACTCCCTGATTGCTAACCAGCCATGCACTTGATGTGATTTGCCACCTTCCTCAATATCAAATATAGTTATTCTCTAATGCCTTGAATTAAAGTTTCGATTTCATTTTATACCTTCGTCTCCTTAGAGACACACCCATCCATGCCCTATTTCCTTAATCGCATCACTAACAAACATTTCACTAATTGTCGATCCTATCAGAAATAGTATTTGAAATAGTAATAATGAGATCAGATGATTTAAGTCAATGTCTTTATGATAATGTTCATTTTATCTTAATCGTTGGTAAGCTTTGTTTCCCAATCGATCATTGTCGATAACTAGTTGTGATAGTCACAAACATCAATAGTCGCTGCTTGTTATCTTAACGTCGATCTTATTTATTAATAATTGTCAATTGATGATAATTGGCATTTATACATTGGCCCACACGTTATCTCATGTCGCCTTGGCTGATTACGATCATGATCAATCTTTGTAATGTTGAAGATTGATTCCAGTCACCGTTTGATATTCAACACTAATATCGTATGCTTCAATTACCGCTAGGATAAGTGTTAAGGTTTGAGGATCATTGCAAATATATTGAGAATGAGCCAAGAAGAGACATGTCCCTTCATGAGACATGTCTATTCATTAATACGTAATTAATATAATGACAATTATGATTATATATATACATACATACATACATATATATATATATATATATATAATATCTCTTGATATATATACATACATATATATATATATATATATATATATATATTATCTCTTGAGTATTATATTAATTTCTCTAATATTTACATAATAATAATATTCATATATATATTTAAGTGTATATATATATCTCATATATACTAAATATATATATACATATCTTCACTAGTATTGACTCATAGTGTTTATATGACTGAAGCTACAAAACATCAACACTCCCTCTTAGCTAGGGAGGATAAATCAATCCAATGTCAACACTTAAGACACTTGAAAACATCAATCATATGATGTAAGAAATAAAGGCATCATCCTCAAGATCTAGTCAATAGAAACATAGTCTCAATATGTGGATTGCCTCCATTGGCAATTCTATCCACAAGTTCTCAGGTGGATTGCCTCCATCGGCGATTCTATCCACAAGTTCTCAGGTGGATTTCCTCCATCGGCGATTCTATCCATTTAATATCATGAGTATTGGCCTATCAAAATATCAACACATGAAATTCACCAAATACTCTAAGTATTGGCCTATCAGAACATCAACATATGATATTCACCAAGTACTCAATAAGGTACTAGCCTGCAGAATATCAACACATGATATTCACCAAATACCTATCATATATCTATACAAACAACTCATAGACTGTCAATGACATCTAACACTTAGTTGTTGATTTACAAGATATATCTATGCAAACAACTTACAAACCGTCAATTTAATGACATCTAACACTTAGTTGTTTCTTTACAAGATGTATCTATACAAGCAACTTATAGACCGTCAATTTAATGACATCTAACACTTAGTTGTTGCTTTACAAGATATATTTATGCAAACAACTCATAGACCATCAACTTAATGACATCTAACACTTAGTTGTTGCATTAATTCATCATGATTTGTTTCAACATTATAAATAATGTATATCATGATCTAAGTTATTGTAAGATCGTCACCTTCCAATAACTTCTGCAAATACAAGTGATAATCATTTGGAAGTCGTCACTTCCTCATGATTTACACAGGGGCCAGGGCCATTAAAAACATTCATGATTCATAAGAATAATAATCAATTATATCAAGTTTACCTCAGAAGTGTTTCACCTTCAATAGTGAACTCCCTCTCAATCAACATGATCAAGATTGTCACAAGCTGACTAAACCATCTGCTCCCTCTAAAACTCAAGTTTATCAACTTCTTTACCTCTTTTGAAATTTCAGATTCCCTTTGCATCTAGTCTCAATCATCAATTCATTTGCAAGCATCAAGTTCTTTCTTCCTTGAATGCAATTATCTTGTGCTTCTATCCTGAAGGTATGTCAACGAGAGATTACAAATAGCTCACTAAACTATCTCAACTAAAAATACCAATGATAGAAGCATACAAGATTTTAATAACCAATAGTATAGCATGAATTAAAAAAACTCCAAAAATTATGTGCATTAATAAAACATGAAATACTTATCTTTTATAAATTTCAAGTATTTCATTCTGTAAGGTGAGCCCATATAGAAAATATCATGCAAATTCACAAAATGATGTCAACGTTCTTGAACATTACCATAATTATTCACATGACCTTTCTTGAATATCCAAAGGTTCTATACACTATGACAACCTTCAATATGATTGGATCTCCCTTCGAGTGGTTAGGCTTTTAAAGAAGGAACCTCGCTCTTTTACAGATTTTTACATAGACCTATACACAGTCGATCATAACTTTTGAACCTGACATTTTCTCTCCAATCGCTCCGGTGAGATTCTTCTATATTTGGTTATCACCAACATATCCAAAATTTAGCTAAATCCAACGATGCATTTGTGAGATATGGTCCTCGTACTAAGATTGTATTTTCTGAGACAGTCACACATTCACCATCAACAAACTACTCTCTTACATTTGCAACTTGGCTCTGATACCATGTTAAGGTTTGAGGATCATTGCAAATGTAATAGCACTATCTCATTGTATGTGTTTTCCAAATGCAACAATCTCTTGCATTTATATTGAGGATGAGCCAAGAAGAGACATGTCCCTTCATGAGACATGTCTATTCATTAATATGAAATTAATATAATGACAATTATGATTATATATATATATATATACATACATACATATATATAATATCTCTTGAGTATTATATTAATTTCTCTAATATTTACATAATAATAATATTCATATATATATTTAAGTATATATATATATATATATATATATATATATATATATATATATATATATATATATATATATATATCTCATATATACTAAATATATATATATACATATCTTCACTAGTATTGACTCATAGTGTTTATGCGACTGAAGCTACAAAACATCAACAATAAGTGATATTATAGTTTCCCTATTTCTATTCTTTTGTAAATGGATTGGACGTCCCTTGGTTGATCTTCGATGGCTAATATATATTCATTGCTGTTTATATTATGTCTTTGAATATTTATTATTTTCAAATTCCATTCATATTCTCATTCCTTTATGGATCAATTAGTGATTCCTGTAGATGTTGAGTCTCCACAAAATTTTTGGGCCATTATATTATATTTTAATTTCTCCTTATTTATTTATTCATATCTTGTATTATTTATTTATTCATTTAATTTTACTATTAGATTCTATTTCAGAACGGGGCATCACAGATCACTATCATATTCGTAAATACAAAATTCTCCTTTTCAGATTTCTTCTATTTTGGTGCTGCTATTGTTTTTCAGCTTGGCTTTGCTGTTATTATGTAGAATGCTATCATTGTTTGCATTGGATCTCTTCTGTTTCACTTGCATAAAATGTCATTACATACTTGCTCTCAGCTCCTCATTGGAAAAACAATGCTACAATAGAAGACATTAATTTTCATGGTCCATAAATCAATAATAAGAAATTCTGGAAAAAAACTTTGTATGTTTTGTTTACAACTTTACATCAACATTTCACATCACACTTTGTGATCCATCATTAGATGAAAGTAGAGATTACAACAGTATCAATCCATTCACAAAGTGTTTTCATTGACTCCATAGATCAGGCACATTAATACTTAGTCTTCTAATCAACATCTATGTTATTTTGCGATCTTGATAGTGCCATTCACTTCCAAAGAAATTTCAGCCTGTAAATTCAAGCTTTCACCAACTGTTGAGGAGAAGCCAAAACCCTAGACAGAGCAACCATATTGGCTAAGATAATGCTTATGTCTTCCTCGGACTTGACATCAATGTTAGAAATTAAAACATCACTAAACTATTGCCAACCTCGCAGATATTTTGCCATGAAGTTCTAGAGCGGAAGAACATGATACATTTGATACTGATGGCACAAGAGCCTCTTAAGATATTAACAGATATAGAAAACAAGCATGGAGATATATTTGATATTGATAGTGCTTCTGAATGTTTACAAATATATACCAAGAAAACTTTAGTTATGAAAAGCATTTTCAATTAATAACTATATTTCTCAGAAATAGCCCATACATTTAAAATATCAAAATTTCAAGATTTAACAAAACAGCATTCAGTTTCAAACAAAAGAAAGGAATGTGCCACAAGGAAAACAGAAATAGAGAATGTCCATACAGTGAAAACTAAGAAACACACCGACTTGGCAATTCTTCTAGAATGGATGGTGAAAGATCATTCTGCTTGGCTAACAAAGCTACTGCTTCTCGCAATAATACTTGTGGAGTTTTGAATTCTTTACTTCTGCTGCAAACATCCCCTTCAGCAACCAACCCATTGCAAGAAGTCAAGATATCTAATAATGCAAAGAAAGAAACATCACTTTTGGAAACCCCTTTTCTTGATTTCACCACCGAACTCTCCCATATATCCATAGATGAATGAAGTTCTCTCTTTTCAATAAAACTAAAGTTATGTCTATGGAAAAAGAAAACAGCTTCTTCCATTATGGGGAAACAAATATGGGATCCCTGTTCAATTGCCCTGGCTTTCCTGCTCATATCTAACCAACCAAGTTTTTTCAACACATCTTTTGCAAGCTTTGCTGAAAATTTGTCAACTTGCAATATCCACATGTTGCTTCTGTGTACAGTTTCACCTTCATTCTGCTCTTGCTCATGTTCGTCCCTTGTGTCTACAATCTTAGAGAAATGAGAGGGCATATTTATCGGTGAGATGAATGCTTTGGGATTTTTTACTTCACTTTGATTTTGTTCGCTTATACTCCTTTTGTTGGCAATCATAGAGACAGGAAAGGATTTATCTCTTGGTGAGATCACTCTATTTCCTATTATAGTATTATTTGCAGAGGATTTTTTATCATTTGTGGTATTGATTTGAGAAATTTGAACATGTTGTGCAGTTCTGTTATTACTATCTAGCCAGTGGTCTTGATCTGAAAATATCACTGAGTGCATGTCCAATTTAAGTGGCTCGTTAAATTTTGTTCCAAATGCATAGCATGAACATCCTCCGCCAATAATAAATAAATCATCTCCAACAATAGTAGTGGTACTGCGTACTAGAAGACAGTCACTTATTGATGAAATAGATACATGCCTCCAAACCAGAAGCTCAAGATCCAACAAAAATAAATCTTGGAATCTTTCAGTCAGAGGACAGCCCCCAATTATAGCTAGGTATTTGTCAAAAATTACATTAGAATGAGAAAATTTTGGCCCGGGTTGTCTCCCTTTTGTTTTAACCTCATTCCAGAAACCTGTTTTAACATCATATGTATAGAGATCCCCAAAAATTTTACTTCCATCATAACCACCAAATAAATATATCCTTGTTCCTCTTACAGCTAACGAATGGGAATGACGAGCACTCGGAACTTCACCCTTAGCTTCAACCTGTTTCCACTCCATTATATTTGTGTCAAGTACATGCATATCCCCATAACTGGTGGAGCCATTAATCCCACCAAACACATATATACATGAACCAACCACTGCAGCAGCATGTCGATGCCTACAAAGTACAAACAAATAAGCAAGTCAAATATTTTTGTTTTTTTCTCTATAAGCAAGTCAAATATTTGTTTTTCTCTATAAGCAAGTCAAATATTAATATAATGATAATACTCAAGAAACAAATCAAATCATTAAAATTAGACCATTCAATGAATCAAACCTATGTCTCAGATTTCATATAAACAAAAAGCACTGTTAAAGGTGCTTCCAGCATATAAAATCACCAAGCAATTTTCTGAGTGCAAAAGCCATATATGTCAGTCACTTCTGTACATAACGAACAAAACTAAAACATATCATTTCAAATATTTTGAACCAAACTCGTTAGCATTCCATTTAAAAAGCAACAAGTCTTGAATTTTCAATTCCACAGCTTTAAAACATGAAAGAAACAACAAAACATGGTGAACAAAAGAAAAATTATTTTCATAAAAATAGCAGACTTTTGAATTTAAAAAATATGGACCACATAACTGAAAAATCTAAGCCATGTTATTAAAGAAAAAGAATGTCAAAAACAGAACATGTAGTTGGAAAACCATCATGTACTTAAAAAGGCACTGTTTATCAAAAGGGCTTGTCTGAGGGCTTCCTATGTCAACCATCATGCAGTGTAGCAGATTAGAACTGCATGGAAAAAACTGCCAGCTCATGATTACCTGTGCATTCTTCTAAAGAAATGCTTCCGTGGGACCAACATTAGACCACATACAGTAGAAAAGACAATAAACATCCTCATGGCCAATCAGTGCTGCAGGTGAGGCAGAAAAGTGGTAGAAAAATTATATTAAAGTTATGCAACAATTTGAAAGGGTATGCACTACTGATTCAAATGGATATTAAAATGCAAATTGTCAACCATTTAAATTAAATGGTACCAGCAGTATGTCTCTAGAGTCTAGGCTCCACATCATTTTGTACTGAATAGTCCTAAAGAATAAAAATAACAATGGCAATCGTCACAAGTTCTGTGAAACATACGTCTAAACTAAAATAAACTTAAAGAATTACCTTGCAGGGAGGATGTCTCGGTTGAACTCAATCAGATGCCATTTCATTTCAGTTAAGTGAAGACACCATACATCACTTAGGATTCTTGTTGGGTCTTCCCGGCCACCAATTATGAATACCTGCTGACCCACCAAGACAGCCGTATGACCCATTCGAGCACTTGGTGAATTTTGAACATTTAGAGTCTTCAAATTACCACTTTTAGTATCCAGAATTAACGTGTCATTTCGTCGTGAATGACGCCCTTTACCTCCATAACCACCAAAAATAAGCAATGACTTTGAACCTGTCAAATGTGCAGCACATGTTGAGTGACCCCATCGAAACAGTTTCTCAAGTGGCTCACCAAGAATTTTTATTTTGATAGCTATAAGTCTGCGCCCAGAAGATGTGCATAACTCTGCAAAACCAGTCTACAAATAAATTGAAAAGTTTTGCAACATGCTGAACAGGTTTAGAATAAATCCCTCTGAGAATATAGATTAGAGCCTTGAAAACATTCTAGCCTTCCTAAGACTGCATGTTATAAAATTTAAAAATAGAGAAACAAGGCAACTCAAGGCACAAACAAATTCCTTAGCCAAATAGCCAATAATATATCCCAGCATAACTTAAACTATGATGATTCCAGCACTGGAATTCTCTCAGTTGAAGTGGTAATAATTTGAAAGCATAACCCAAGCAAAATAAAAAAGACACTTGCTTGAGAATTTGTGAGATTCACACAGAAACAGTGGTTATATCATATATGTCAGCTCGAAGGAGTGGAAAAATAAAATTTTAATTTATCCAGAAAGTGCCGAATTAAGGCGATGGTAATTAGCTGAAATTACACTATTAGTACCCAATTGAGGCTATGGTAACTGGGTGTAAGGAATCAAATTTCCACCTAGTCCACCAGCTTACCAGAGCTTTGATCTTGAACCATTGATGTCAGCAAGCTATATTTATGGATACCTGATATATGATTTTGAGGTTGGCTAACTAAAGTACTGCAGGTAGAATCATGACCATCTTCAGTTGCAAACATCTTAAACGGGCTACCTTTCTCACTAAAACAAGAAGCACTGCAGTTGGGAAATGGTATGCCAGTAGCATTATCTTCATTACAAGCTACAAATCCTTCTAGCTCAGTTATTAGTGACAAAACATTGAGCTGCCTGTGTTCAAGCTCTGCAACACCACTGTGTTCCTTTGATGACTCTTGTGAACTCCAATTGCCATTCAACATTTTTGCTTCTGTTTTATGTTTTCCTTTTACAGGCTCGGGATCATTTTCTTGGTGCTGACAAGGGTGCCCGTTCATCGATGGAGAATTACCACCCTACAATATCAACAATATAACATTAACAAAAGAAGACTAGTCATCATACAAATCATTTGTTACAGAGATTAAATCTAGGTGAGATTAATTTCATTGAGATTAAAAGTTTAAAGTACAAATAGAGCTCAAATTAAGTAAAAATAGTCAAACATACATCAAGTACTAAATATAACCATAATTTTTTTAAGAAACGTTGATTAAAGAAAATACAAAATTTTCCAGAAACTCTTTTCAACATGTAAATTATGTTGAAAGTAGGAATTCTATTGAAGTTGATAACATTAGACTTGGAATTAAATTCCATAGTTGCGGATTAGGATTAAAATACAGACTACATTATTTATTAATGAATGATGGTGTCAACATGTTTCTTGGAATATATATGTTTAGACATTTTGTTTAAGTACCATAGGAATGGAGGCTTTGACAAGAGGGGCAAGGAACTGAAGAATTTCTTCGAAGTAAGATGTGATTAGAGGATAAGTGAACAGCGAAAAAAATGATAGAGATAAAAGAAAAGAATCTCTAAGTTGCTGATACGTGTTCTGGTTCAGGTACAGGTAGGGGGTTTGACTACTCAGGTACAGCAAATAAAAATTTCCTTGGGGGCTATGGGTTTAGGTTCATCCATACATACATACATATATATATATATGCATGTTCAAACATCAAAGTTATAAATATAAAAGACGAGTGATACTCATAAATCCATAATTGCCAATAAAATTATAAATAGAATACCTCATTTATCATATTCATAATTTGCAAAGATGCAAGTACTCAAGCCTCAAAATGTCATTACATACTGAAAATTCAAATTACAATTGACATTTAATATTCATATTTTCTTTGGGTACTTAATAATTAAAATTTGCTCCAAAATATTTGAAGGCCTAATACAAAGATTCACTTGGTATATTGATACAGAGATTATATGAGAATTTAAAAGTGATGCATATTTTATGAAAAATGTATGCACATAAATTGGTATCTTTGCTTGGGTACCGCCCTCATGTACTTCCTGGATACCCAGGTTCATTGAAGGAGCCGCAGAGAACCCAATCACCCAGGAAGAACCAGTAACTGAACAGTACCAATACGAGGACCCACACCTAAATAGCAGAACCAGGTAACATAGGAAAAGATAATACCAAGAGTGACAGAACACATCAAGTGCTTTAATAAGAGGGTTGAGAGGAAAAAGGGAGAAAAGCACAGTCAATAGACCAAGAAACAATGGGAGAAGTTGACAAACTCGCACTGGCAATACATAGTAGACTGACAAAAAGATGAAGCGTCAAATTGACAAGGTGTAAAACTTGATCCTGTAATATCAGATATTAAAATGTCAATGTGATTTTCTTTATTGCGTAATTTATTAAAATGTGTAGAGTTCGACACTAAGATAAGATAGTAAAATATCAACGTGATTGTCTTTGTTGAGTCATTTATTAAAATCTCCATTCTAATCAACAATGTCACAATCAGTAAGCGAGTGGTATTGGTTGATGGTAGACTTCTAGAACCACTATAGATTGTGAATTTTTAAATAGGAGGGTATAACTAGCAACCAGATTTCAACCATATAATTGAGGGTGCTACTAGCTCACTTTTGAATCACCTGCATGCCCACCATAAGGAGAGTGCTAATAGGTCACATGGAGAGGGTTCTACAAAGAAGCAATAAGATTTTTTTAATGTAAAACTAACTACCAGTTTCATTAAAACTTTGACAAAATAAATTTGTGAGTTTAGAACGGTTTCTACATTCAATTTATGAAAATGGGCAACAATATATTTTCCTTGTGTAAGTGTAATAAGGTAATGCTCACTTTTAAGCTTATTAAATTAATTGAGTTTTAATGATAGCTTAAGTGACATTGTGACATTCCTATATTTCCAACTACAATCATTTTTAAGGTTTCCCAACCTAGTTATTCATTTTAAAGGACACCCACCCTAGTTATTCATTTTGAACACTACCCAGCCTAGTAATCCATATGAAACATGACCTTTGTTATATTGTGCCAAAAGCTCTTAAATTGTACATTGCAAGCGTGTATAGTTCATCGACAGACTCAAAAAATATTGGACCACAACAATAGAAATGAAAATGATTTGATAAAAAACTGCTTGCCCTTTTGGTGAGTAAAATGTACATTTAATTAATGAATCCCCCTCATTCTATATAACTGATTTTAAATGTTACTAAATAGAGTAAATGGTATTCTCAAACAAAACAAAAAATCCAGTACATTGCACTTGGAAATCATGTCTTATTATACCTGCTCCTGGAAAACTTCAAAAAACTTGTCAATCCTCTTTCTGTTCATCTCCATTTTGTTATTTGCAAGATTGACAAGAAACATGATGTAGTCCCTAGGCACCAATATCTGCCCTTTGTCGGCTATAGGTACTTCCATCCGTATCGAGCAGCGAAGTGCCACCATGATCCGCTTCCCAATGCTTGTGATGCCTACATTGAGATGATAGCAAAGTATTAGGTTTCAAAGTCCATAACTCTATTTCCACAAAGTTTACCCATCACATTACCAACCGTAGAGTTTCATGTCCATTGCCACAGCCACCAAACAGGCTTATATTACTTCTCTTTACGCTGAACTGATGGTGAAGGGATATGTACTTCGTAAAATGGTCACATGTTTAAAATCTAACTGGGATAAGGTTGTAAATTCTCGTCAAACAATATAGAAGGTAAGTTTAAAAACCTACATTGTTATAAAATATATAAGGCAAGTGAAAAACAGATTAATCCTGACCACTCCCTTCTGCAGTGAAAGCCTTTAGCTGCTATTAAACTGGAGAGAAATAAACACTAAAAACAACAAAAAATTTCATTTATGGACTAAACTAAAGCATAAATTCTCTTGAGTTGTCTTCCCAAGACCACACATCAAAACTCTACCCTTTCCAGCAACCCAGTACGACTAATAAACAAAGAAAACATTCTAAAATGGGCAAACCCTATTAATTAACTATGACAGTTATAAATCTCAAAAATGGAAGATATAGCAAAAAACAAGAATGCTGACTTTCCAAACAAGACCCCAATAGTTTTTTCCTTATGGTGTTCTCTCGTGGTCATGATCCCTTGTCCAGCCTGAAACACCATTTGATCTTCCAACAAATGGACTTCCAAATGAGAGGGATATATGATTCACTATACAGCCTCCCACGCTAAAATAAACACCCTGTTTCTTGCCCTCCAAATGCCAAGATCAAGCTCTAATACCACTAATAATTAAATAACTTGCATAAGAGAAAAATACAAAAGTGAATATGCTACAAATAACTGATATAAATAAGCGACTGTGAGGGGGCTACCTCCAACAATCTTTAGTAAGAACAAAATGATATTAACCTAACCACTAACTCCTGTACATACCATGCTTGAGCCATGCATGCCACCCAATCCAACCTCCTATATAAGACTATAAAAATGATCATATAACTTAATTAAAGGTTGTGCTAGCTACAAGTTGGCTACACGTATCCCATTCTTGCTCAACAATTTACCTTTGCCCCAATTGAGTTTCTCCACGGCTCTCAATGCATATTGATATGCTTCGTCAACAATATTCAATTTAATTACGGCAAGCTCATCCTAAAGTACCAACGCATTGATATATCTAGCAGCAACTTGCTCACTGTATTCTTACAAATATGCCTGTATTTGCAACCTCATAAATTATTTTCGGAATTCTACTACAAACAACTCCTTTCTCGAGTTTTGAAATTGTCCTAACAGTTAATGTTAATTATCTGCAGGTAAGAATTTGGATCTCAGTTGCTTCAACGTCATGGTTCACAATCTAATTTTTGTCTTTCCCTTGTCTTCTCCTATTAATTCTAGAGGTTATCCCACCATAAGGCAGCATGAAACTTCATCTTTGCATTGCAAAATTTACTCTACCTAGGTCCTCTACATCCATATTTTCCATGTCAAAATATTTCTCTAATTCTTGCACCCAATCAATGTACAGAAAAGAATTTAGATCACTTTTGAAATCTGAACCCTTGACCTTAACTTTAGTCGCCTATTTTGAAATGTTAGAAATGTTGCCATTGATCTGTTTTGTTCACAAAGGGAGATTGTTGGACTATGGTCATTGATAGCAGACTTAGATTGTTGGAAATATTGTCATTGATGACAAAGGCTGTGTTGTGAGGTTTTCACGTCATCACCTCATTGCAAATGGAAACCTCCTGTTTTTGCTTGGCAGTGAGCTAGTTGTCGCAGGTAGTCTTAGTTCAATGGCAACTTTCAAGTCTCCAAGTCTAAGAGATGAGTTTGAGCAATTTTTGCTTGCTAGGGAGTCAAGTCAGTCAGGGAATGAGTAAGAGTTGAGCCAAGTTAGTCAAGGATGTAGAATTGAAGTCAAAACATTTGTGATGAAATGAATTGGCCAAAGTGTACAAAGATGAAGTGAAGATGCAAAGCAAGAAGAGATGAGGTTTTAACCTGAAAGCATGGAAAGTTGTGAAGATCCCTAATTCCGATCCAGGAAAAGTTGTGAAAATTCTTGGAGAATACTTGTTCCAATATCAAATTTATCTTGGAGAGTCAGGAAAAGCTATGGAAAAAGCTATGGAAAAGAACACTTATGGAAGCGTGCTAATTACTGAAATTTGGCTGAGTGAAAAATTTTAGGATCTTCTAAAATCTAGAACCTCCATTATAACTCCTAGAAACCTGAAACCACTCTCAAACACCCTGAAAATATATACATAAAATATAACTTAAAGTATAAGCAAGGAATTCGTATACTTAAATGTTATATTTTATGTATTCCGCCTTTCCACTTGACCCTCTCATTTCACCTTTGCCAAAGACCACCTTGTACTTACAAGTGCAGAATCCACACTTGCCTTGTACAAGGATGTACTCAACTAGTGTGGAGTCTGCACTCATCAAGTATAAGAGGCATTTCCCCCTCACTTCCACGCCTTCAAACCGCCTCCTCCAATCTGCCTTCGACACAATTTTGAGCATGAACAAAATGATTTCAGGCCTATTCAAGGCAATTTCAAGAATATGCAAGACGAATTTAAGCACGAATGAGGAGAGTTTCAAGCGAAGATTCAAGAAAAATGGCGTCAAATTGAGAGAAGTTATAAATTTACAAAGCAATCGATGGCTGGAGGAGATTTTAAAGCCAAACACCTTGTAGTTGACAAGTGTGGGATCCGCACTTGCCATGTACAAGGTTGTACTTGACTAGTATGGATTTGGCACTTGTCAAGTACAAGTACACCCAACCCCCCTTCAAACCCCCTAGCCATTAAGAGGCCAAAATAATGCAATCTGCCACCTCAAATTTAGTTTTCTTTAAACAATCACATGATGAAATAGTTTAAAATAGGCTAAAAATGAAGATTTTCAAGTTGATTTTAAAAAGGCTTCATATATAGTTCTTGGATTTAATACAACTGTCTCCTATGTTTTGCAAGGTAATTTTAGAAGAAAGAGATGCTTGGAGAACAAAAGATGGTGGCAAGCTCAAGGTCAAGGACTTCAAGCGAGAATTCACAAATGGCCAACCTCCCATCAAAGAAGATCACGCTAAAAACATCAAACAAGAAGGTGATTCGAGATCAAGGATAAGGTGAAGATGCAAGTCCAAGATGGAGATCAAGGAACAAATTATGCAAGAAAATGATCAAAGCTACAAGTGAAAAAACAAAAAAAAAGATTATCAAACTTGAATTCCCTTCAGGAATCCAAGTTCAATCAATCCAAGTGGAATGATCCAACTACATAAAGTACATATAGCACTTCTACATCAAGGCCAAAACATCAAAATTTCAAGTACAAGCAAGTTCTGGCAATTGCCATGAGAAGATTTCCAGAAGATGGAGGAGGTTTGTGAAGATGAAGCAACTTGGGAATAGCCATCACAATTGAAGGCTTAATGATGTTGAGTATCAAGAGATATTTTCTCATCATCATGGAGATGATCAAGTTTATGGGATAAGCATGTTGAGGTGGCATGCACTCATCTTCAACCAATCAGAAGACTCCAGATGCACGTGTCCATGCATATTCAATCAAATCATGCCAAGTGTATATGTGGAGTCTACTTGATGCTTCTACCTAACTTATTTTCTAATTGGTCAATAAAAGCATTGTAATTTTCCCATTGGCCCACAAGGTGGTGCTTTAATGTAATTGAACAAACATTTAATGCTTGTAGCTATTAGTTGGATTAGGGCATTGTTGGATAAATCTTGGCCCTTGATCCTGAATCGATCTTGGTCCCTCATTGTAATTGAACAACTATAAAAGGCCAGGCCTTCTCATTTGTAACTCATTAGATTAGTTAGAGAGGGAGACACTTGTTGAAATTGTTGCCATAATGCCATCAAAGTAATTGCTAGTTCATTGTTGGTTTTCATGGTGGATTACATGTGTTGCTTTGGAATGGTGCATGGTTTCTACATTTCCTCACTTAGATTAGGATTTCATTTCATGTTGAATAGAAGTAATTTAATTGAATGAAAGCAATTGTGAATCAATCTTTGTTCAACTCGCTTAGACCAAACCACTAGCTACTTGTTGATTGTAAGTTTATCTTGCGCGGTCGAATGGCATATTTATAAGCTTTACTTCATTTTATTACTTGCACGTTGATATGCATTGATGGATGTTGTTAATGGAATGGTAATCGTTTGAGCATCTTACATTTACCTTAGGAGATCGCACTAGCTTGGTTGATGTCGATGGCTAAACTAAGTCTAGTAGAGTCACAACGACATTCATTATCTCTTGCATTATAGGATTGGATTAAATTCTCTAAACCCTTTCCCTTTGCAGTCTATTTGGTTGGAAGTAGTTGAAGTAGCTAATGTCCATTGAATGAACAACGCAAGTCCCTTTGTGATACCAGCATATCACATCATTATAACTGATTGAAAATCCACAATAAAAAGGAATCTTGAGGTTGTCTTAGTTGATCACACAATCATATGCATTGTTCAACCTCTAAGCTTCCTTATTCAAGAGATGATTCAATATTTGGTGTTTCATCCTGAAACATTGAGTGTTTTATCCTGCATGTTGTAGTGGCATAAAACTCACATCAACAAGTTGTTGTCAAAAAATGGGAGATTGTTTGCTATTATAACACTCTGCCAAGGAACCCTTGGACAACAAGGTCAAACATAAGGTAACAAGAGAGAGAATTGTCTTTTTTAGAATTGTATAAGTGAAAATGGTTATCAATGGTAGATTCCCACTTCACACATATACATTGGAAAGGGGGCCCTAAAATGTGATCCTTAAGCCCAAATCTGATTAGCACAACCCAAATAGATGAAGGGGTGCTAATGCATGATCTAGCTAAAGGAACATGACTTTAGGGTTCTTTCCATGTATGGCTAGAATGTAGGGATGCAAGTAAAGCAAAACAAAGTAGACACTCATGCAACAACAAGATATTAGATCTAGTGTATCAAAGTAAGTGTTATGAAGGAATAAGGATGAAGATGTACTCACCTTGAAGGTTAGTAGAGAAGGAAAACTTCAAATTTGTAGAAACCCTGCCAGAATATGTTAGATCTGGAAACTGTTCTAGATCCGAAGCTCAAAAGACTGAATCTGCCAACTGTGAAAATCTCAAGGCTACAGGAATAGGTCAACTTTCTAGGTATAGTGATGCAGTGGCATCCTGGCTTATCGCTCGGTACCTGAAGATTCTGATAATCTCGGTAACTATCTAGTGGAGTTCGGTTACTTGGCTGGTGACTTCAGTAGAAGACTGGAGTTTCTCGATCTTGATGGTGATTCTCAGTTGGAAGTTCTGGTGGATCTCTGTGGATGATGGTCACTCGGTGACTTGGTGGTTTGTTGCTAGATGCTCGGTTACCGATGGGGTCTCGGTGTTTATGCCTGTTGCTCAGTTGTTGAAGTGGCTCGATCGCTGGAGGACTTGGTCATTGAAGGAGACTCGGCATTGTTGGTGCTCGGTAATGCTTGGAGAGCTCAGTTGGTGTGGATGCTCAATGTATTTCTTGACGCTCGGTAGTTTGGCTTATCGACGGTTGTTCTTGGAGATTCGGCTTGGCCGACTGATGCATTTAATCTGGGTCGCGTTCCTCGAGTTATGGATTGACCGTTGGATGTCTGGGGACCTAGATCTGGCGTGTTGCATTCCCCTATGTGGATCTGGAGGCCGACTTGGTGAATTAAATATTGGTGAAGTTATTTGTGAGCCGACTGATGTTTGGCATTTAATATTTGTATATTTGGGAGCCGACTGGCTTTTGGGATTTAATTGTTTGTAAAGCCGACTTGTGGCTGGGGTTTCGTATTTAAGGAGATGTTTGGGTAGTTGTTTAGAAGGAGCAGGAGTAGCAAATGTGTGGATCTGTGAAAGCAAAGTTAGTAGCTTGTGAGCTTAGGTAGCAGAAAGATTGTTGTCGGGATAATTGTATGTACGGGTTATTATGTTAGTAAAGTATTATGTTACTCTCGGTCGTTAGTGATCGAGAGGTTAGACAGTTACGTCACGACACTTCGGTCGTGACCCTTCGGGTACTTTATATACTCTCTCGGAGGTTGGACATGGGAGATATTATTGTATAATCATTATGATATAAATGTACTTGCCAGTCTGGAATGATTAATGAAAGTATTTATTATTCTCTGATATATTCTGTGTTTATTATATTTCCCGTACGATGTCTGTGCAATACTAAGTTTACCCCAGCGGGTAAACATCTGGCGCCGTTGCCTAGACGTACTCGGGAAGAGAAGTGAGGAAAGGATTTATGCCCAATGTTTTAAATAAAGATAGAAATAAAAAGGCACAAGATGACGAAGGCGAAGCCGCACCGAAGGCTTTGATCTCCGCGCAACAACGTGAACGTCGGTATAGGCTGAGGCAACTTGCCAAGGACCAGCTTGCCGGAGGGTTGCCCAAAGGGAACCTCGGAAGTGGTACGGAAGGTGCAGAGGCCGACGAAGAACAGTTCACTTCGCCGGAGCATCGGAGAGTGCGGAGTAGGGAAGAACTACTTGAGGAAACGCAATTGAGACAGGTCTTACTTCAAGAAGAGCGAGACCGGTTTGAAGATTTGACCCGTACACCACGTGCGGAGGACCGAGACCACGAAGGGAATCGTACGGTCGAAGGTGACGGTACTGCCGGAGGTGCCAGTGACAGTACGGCCGAAGGCACTGCGAATGCACAGGCGAACCCTCCGTTGGAACCAAGGACTCCACACAGTACGGTCCCACCAGTCACACAACTACCGCACGAGCAAGTGCCACCAGTGAACACTACACACAATACTCAAGGAGGAGGTGGTGTCGGAGTACCGAATCCCTCGCGGAGGCAACAACCTACCATGGCTGCGAGTAAGCAAAAACTGCCCAAGTTCACAGGCCAAGCGAAGGAGGATCCTGTTCGGCATTGCCGGACCTGTGAGACTATATGGGCTGCCAATGGAGTTACCGACCAGGACGAATGGATCCGCCAATTCCCTGCAACATTGAGGGAGGGAGCCATTGACTGGTACTCGGATGTTGACAAGACGAGCCTGACGACATGGGACCAGGTCAAAAAGGCCTTCCAGACAGAGTTTCAATTGTTACGAGATGATAATGAGATATTAGCGGAAATCTACAACACTAAGCAAGCGAAGAATGAGTCCGTCCGTGCGTACGGACGGCGACTCAAAGAACTCATCGGGAAGATGGAGTCGGCCCCAGCGGACGAACTGAAGAAGAGGTGGTTCATAGAGGGACTCAAAACCTCCCTACGAAAGAAAATGAAGATAGTTCCACCTACTTCGTACAGTAATGCATACAACCGAGCAATGGATTTAGAGAGTGAGTGTAAGACCTCCAAGAAGATGAGGTCATCTTCTGATGATGACTCGGAGACTGAAAGCAGTGAGGATGGGTCGAGCAAGAAAGTGCTCGCGTTGCAAAAAGACCTTGAAAAAATGATGAAAGAACTCAAGGCCGCCAAGGGAAGTACCAATAAGACAGGAGAAGATACGGTGTGGTGCACGGACTGCAAGGAAGCAGGCCACACAAAAGGTTCTTGTCCGAAGAAGGCTTTTTGCGATATCTGCCAAATTGCAGGACATTCGACTAAAGAATGTCCCTACAACCTGAGGGCGAGAAATCAACAAGTACTCTATGCACAGGAGCAACCTTCCACGTCTGGTACTGGCGGACAACAAAATGCTCCATCATCCGGCGGGTATGGAAACAACCGACGGGGAGGCCGAGGCAATGATGAGAACAAGCCGCGGGTCCAGTATGACGCGAAGGGGAGGCCCATGATACAGTGCAGGAGTTGTAACCAATGGGGACATTATGCCCGTGACTGTCAGAATGAGGCTACCGCTCCACTAAAACTATGTCGGTGGTGCGGACCAGGGAACCATGAGGATGCTAATTGTCCGAAGCCCGGCTGCAACATCCTAGACATGGAACGAGGGGGCACGGAGAAGGTCCTCGCAATCACACGCGGGCAAATGAAGAAGGCCACATATCCTCACCCTCCGACAGAGAAACAAAGGATGCTCGAGGCGAAGGTTGCGATCGCGAAGGGTATGGAGGACCGAAGGGACTCCACAGATGTCGGCAATTCTACTCGAGCAATGGCCGAACAAAATATTTTAAGGCAGATAATGCAATTGGAGGTACCAGTAAAGGTCAAGGACCTATTGGAAACGATGCCGCATCTCAAAACGGCTCTATTCCTTGGGCAAAACATTCCAGCAAGCACGGTTGAACGAACGGAGATCACGAGTGGCTCTGCAGCCGACCCCATGACGCTATCGATAAATAATGGGCGGAATCCCGCAGTGGTGGAGATGGGTATTTTGGGTACCATCCTCACGAACACAATTGTCGACGGTGGGTCGGGCGTCAATGTCCTCCCGGAAGAAACTTGGAAAAGCTTGGGGAAACCGACGCTATGGCCACCAACTTTCAATTTATTGGGGGCCGACCAGCACGGTATTAAGCCTCTCGGTACACTGATGGCGCAGCAGGTGACTATTGGAACCCAGCCTTTCACCTTAGATTTTGTTGTAATCCCTCTTAAGCAGAAGGGGTATGATGCCATCCTGGGTAGAGGGTGGTTGGTGACGGCCCGAGCCGATCATAATTGGAAGAAAAACACCCTCGCATTTGAAAAGAGGGGAAGGAAGTTTGTAGTGGACCTCAACACGCAGATGGTTGGGGAGGAAATGGCATCCGATTCAGAGTCAGACGACGGGATGGGCGGAGAGGAAGGAAACATGGAACCTAATGCCGAAGGGATACTGAAACTGGAGGATGATACAGATTCGATGGACGGTCTATTCCACTGGCAAATGGGTGATTATGAATTATTTCCGCCGTCCTGCAACATATTGAAGATTGAGGAAGCCGAGAGTGAGCTCCCTCCGGAATATACAGCATACCGAGAAGGGGAAGTCGAAAGGAAAGAAAGCCCTGCCCAGGAGTTTTGGAAGGAGGAACCCATCTGGCACAAAGAAGCAAAGTTGGAAAAAATAAATCTTGGGGATGAGAGAAATCTGAAACCCATCGTTATGGGAGACAACTGGAATCCTGTGTGGAGGACCGCAGTCTTCAAAATCTTGATTCTCCTTCTTCTTATGTACGGGCAAGAGGCTGTGGTCCCTGTAGAATTTATGGTTCCAAACCTTTGGATGGCCATTGAAAATGGACTTGGCCACAAGGAAAGCTTGAGGGAACGGTTGCACAATGAGATTAAGCAAGGAACATTTCGGGAAGTTGCTCACGATAGGGCTGTCAAGTTATGGACTCTCGATGAACGGATACATGACGCCATCAACAGGACCAAATTGAAACCTTCCCTGGAGAGGATGGACCAGAGAGGAAGGACAGAGCAACCGAGAGGATGGCAAATGACTCGAGCGGTCATGCAAGCGACTCGAGAGCCATCCGTACGGGCGACCAGAGAAGCTTTCGGACAAGAAATTGAAAAACACCCGTATGGCTATGCATGACCGTACGGCGGAGGGGAAAAAAAAAAAAATTTTCGAAAAAGCAAAAAAAAAAAATTGAAAAAAAAATGAAAAAGCAGAAAAAAAAAATGAAAAAAAAATAATAAAAAATAACATGTCCGTACGGTACCGTACGGCATGCATGTTGGCACCGTACGGTACATGTACCAATGGATTTTTAAAAGACTGTACGGCTTCTTTTTTTTTTGCAATTGAAGCCGGAGACATAAACCTGTGACCGTACATAGCAAAGGAGGTACGACCGAACATTGTAGAGGGTCGGAAATTGTGACCGTACAGCAATAAATGAAGGCATTCAACTAGACCGTACGGCCACCTTGCTGCGGGTTTCAAATTCCGTACATTGCCGTACGGGTGGAAGAAAAGCATGAGTTTCCTTGTTTATGAGTTTGTGGCCGTATGGCTCGTGCAGGAAGGTTAGGGAGCATACCGTACGGAAAGGACACGGAATATAAAGCAGAGCCGTACGCTGGCAGGAATTGAGCACGTGGATGACTTTGGACCAATACCGTACGGTGCCGGGTGACTGTTAATATTGCCGCACGGTATTGTTGCTATACGTGAGTGACAGAAGAAGGAAGCAAGTCCGTACGGTTGTACGGCCAGTTGCACAGGAAAACAAAAGAGAGCACATAGTGCATAGTCCATATGGTGTGTTTGGGTGACCGTACGGTGGCAGATAAAGACGAGGATGCCATATAGTTTCATTAAGATTTTCGTACAGTAAGCGGGACGAGTGTAGGATAAACGTATGGCAGCTTCTATTGGAAGATTTAAAAAATAAAAAATAAAAAAAATAAAAAATGAGAAAGCATCATACGGATGCACGGCCATATGGCAAAGTGAACTATTTGGAAAAAAGCATGCCGTACGATAGAAAGTGAAAAGGCCAATGTACGGTATAGATCTGTACGGCTATGGCACCGTACGGCTAAGTAGAAAAAGAAAAGAAAGCATTATTACTGAATGTCAGGACCGTACGGTTACGTAGAGGGAAAATGGCACCGTACGATCGTATAGCAAAAGTGCGCAACACATAACCGTACGGACGAAATGTTTAAAAAGGAGCACCATACAACAAAAGACAGCGAAGGGATAAGAGCAGACCGTACGGCACTTTCAAAACGCACGTGCAAAGCATGGTACGGTGTTCAAGCCGTACACCTTGTCCGCCGTACGAACAGCTTTCAAAGCGCGCAAGGAGAGGACCGTACGGCAATGTGATAGCCACGGTGTAGGGGAAAAGCACCGTACGGTAATTAAAGACGTGCACATCCAAACACCGTACGGCAAAGGTGGCTAAGTGTTGAAATTCCGTACGGCACCAAGAGGAGATAACAGAGACTTCCGTATGGCATGATAGAAAATGCAGGCCGTATGGGTAGAAGGAGATCAATAAACAGCATTAGAGTTTTTGCATTCTGTATGGTTACAGTTTGTTTGTTTTTTTTCATGAGGAATATTTTTCGAGTCCGTATGGCAAGGAAAAAAAAAAAAAAAAAAACGACGACAAATCAAAACAGTTCAAAATGAGTAACTTATGGTACCAAAGGGAAGGGCATGAGCAGGAAGTAATGGAAACATAAGCGGTTTGCAGAAAAGAGCATGAGAGCAGACGAAAATCACAAAAATAGTGCGTTTCATTGACTTTGAAGGTGCTAAATTGGTCTTGGCGGCGGGGGCGCTGCCCCTCGACCCCGCCCTGTACCGCGACAGGGAGCGCGCCTGGGGCTCTGCCCCAGGACCCCGCGGGGGCGCTGCCCCTCGACCCCGCTGGGGGCGTTGCCCCCTAGACCCCCAGTCGGTTCAGTTATCAACCCTTGGAGAGTGTGACCTGTTGATGAGATCGGAGCTGCTACAGGCATGGAGTGTCTGCATGCCGGAGGTGAAGAGAGCACTGGAGCAAGTCTTTCAAGAGGGGTACTACGCTTTGAGGCACTTGGAGTAGGTGTTGGCTGGACGTGAGACTGTCTTGGTGGATGCATCGAGAGCTCGGGAGGAGCTGACCACCTAGTTGGAGGCAGTAGAGCAACACTTGGCTCAGCGTACCCAAGAGTTGGAAGTAGAGAAGTTGGCGCGGGTGGCTATCAAGGTCAGATTGGCTAGGGAGATAGTATGGTGTTAGCGGAAGCTATAGCTGAACAGTATGTTTTGGAGACAAGTTTGGTGCAGGCACGAGAGGAATGGGATGTGACGGAAAAGACCTACTGGACGCAGCATTGCTGGGGAGGGCGGCACTTCAGCTTTTTCAGGGATGCCCCTCTGCCCCTTCTTAGTGATTTTCTTCTTCTATGTGGTGTATTTCATCTCCCTGTTGTTGTAAGTCGTCGGAGACGACTTGTTTTTTGGGGGGGATGATGTTGTCGGGATAATTGTATGTACGGGTTATTAGGTTAGTAAAGTATTATGTTACTCTCGGTCGTTAGTGATCGAGAGGTTAGACAGTTACGTCACGACACTTCGGTCGTGACCCTTCGGGTACTTTATATACTCTCTCGGAGGTTGGACATGGGAGATATTATTGTATAATCATTATGATATAAATGTACTTGCCAGTCTGGAATGATTAATGAAAGTATTTATTATTCTCTGATATATTCTGTGTTTATTATATTTCCCGTACGATGTCTGTGCAATACTAAGTTTACCCCAGCGGGTAAACAAAGATTGCTTGGAAGTTTGAGTATAGGTTCAGATCTTTCTTGGAGTGCCTACCAGTGTTCTGTTGTGTTGCAGACCTAGGCTAGCTAAGGAGAAGTGTGTTGGATCCCGCATGATCTTGTAGAACTGTTTCTTGCATGTAATCAGTTAGTTGATAAATAAAGACATTTGTTTTCTTTTAGATCTGGTTTCTTGTTGTGTTTTCCGCTGTGTTGGTGTTTGGCTGCAAGGTCGGACCATCCTTAATTGGATTCTCCATCCTTGACTGCATCATATAGGTCGACTTTCTGGGTATAGGTCGACCTATACCCAAGAAGTTCATACCAGAAGATTTTGTTCTGTACCTGTGTCTGGTTCTGCAATTTCGCAAATCCGAATCGTAGATATGTCACATGTACCTGCACACAAGAGAGAAGTGGAAATTGTTGTGGGGAGGGGCTTGCCTTGGTCAAGTCCCTATTTAGGAATTAACGTTGAATTGAAATAAAGGAAATGCTATCATGAAGTAGAAATTGAATTTAACAATGAAGTATATCATACCATGTAGATGCAATGGTGCTTAGTATATGATTAAGTATGTTGATGCAATAGATTTGACTCAACACAAAAACCAAAAGGAAATCATGTAAGACAAAACCTCATGTAATAAATGTTTGTAATTCGCCTCAATGTTGAATTGAAGAAGAGAAAGACTTGAATGGATGAAAGTAGATCTCCTCCCTTGATAGGCAACTCCTTTGCTTCCTATGGAGAAAGAAGCTACATCAATGGAAGGAAATGCATGAAGATGGATGAACTTAAATGTTTGATGGATGCCTTCAATGAATGCTTGCTTGCTTGCTTGAACTCCTTGAATGCACAATAGCTTGCTTGTGGATGGATTGAGATCTTGTTGTCTTGTAATTGTGGATAGCTTGCAAATTGTGGATGTGAAAATGTGGGGAAGAGGCCTCCTTTTATAGTAGTTTTGGAGTCCAAATTCACAAAGGTCGACTTCACCGAGCAGAAAAATGAAAATACTTTGCATCAAGCCAGAAACCCACCAAAATTCAACCCCCGAGGTATAGGTCGAACCAAGTTCGACCTATACCTGAAAAGGTAAATTTCGAGATGAAAGTTACGGGATTCGAGAGGTGTTAAGAGTTTCAGGGAAAAACATAAAGATAAGCGGTGTTGATGCGAGTTTTGTTCCACTTACACAACATGCAGGACTAAATATTCAATGCTTTGAGAAATAAAACATTAAATCCTCTCTTGAACAAAGTCATCTCCCATGCTAAGCTTTGCAATGAAGATCATGAAATGACTCCAAGGTTCCTTACACTTGTGGATATCTAACTCAGTTGAATGATGTGATTTGCTAGTTAATCACTTAGGCGAGCTTACGGAATTTATTCAAAGGTGTCAACTTACTTGCATTGCTAAAAATTTGGCTTTGCAATATATAATAAAGTATATCCGTGATTTATATCACTTCCAACTTTGCTCTTCAAACTTCTTAGACTACTATTTCTAACTATGAATGGGAAAACTAATGGATGGAGACTTCAACTCCACCTAGTGCAAAGCTTCAAAGGATCTCAAAATGGTTTTCATATCAACATCTTCCCCTCAATCCAACTTGGAGTACAAATTAAGGATCTAATGCCAATTGAACTTGATCACAATTACTAGATTACCACACAGGGCACCCTTGCATCTACAAGGAGCTAGTGGTCTAGTTTTATAGAATCCAATCAAACATCCACCAATATCACCACACAATCTATCTATCTCTACTCTTACTCTAACAACTTTGAAATAAAATCCTATCTTAATTGTGGAAGTAGAAACCATGCAATAATACCAAGTGTTCCAACTCAATCACCATGCAAAACACAACAATGATAAGAAGAACAATAATGGCATTACTTAAGCAACAATTTTCTTCAATCTTCCAATGTTTACAAATGAGAGCAGAAGGCCTTATATAGAGGCTTCAAATACAATGAGTGGCCAAGATTAAGAGGCAAAAACCTTGATTAGGGTTTCCATAACCACCTTCTAGAAATATTTAATGCTCACCCAATTACAATTAAGCACCACCACGTGGGCCAATAGAAAAATTACATTGCCTCCATGGACCAATAAGAAAATTCAAATCCATAACAACCGGATAAGGATCAATGAGATGTGGATCAATGAGAAGAGAGCACATGTAGAAGAAGCCACCTCATCACCTTGGGAAATGTGCTGCTTATCCTCATCCTCCTTTCAAATTCAATGAACCTGGACATAATCTCATCAAATCGTCACTATGTGACACTTGGCATGTTTTTATTGATGGAGGATATGGCTGCCACCTCAGCAAATTTATCCAGAAACTTAATAAATATCCCCTAATTGTTGAGGAGAGATCATTTGTTAATCTTTCAATTGTGATGGCTCATCCTCAAATCTTCTTCTTCCTGAAATTTCTTTGTGTTGTAGTATCTTTCTTTGACATCTTCTTAAATATGCTGATCTTGTTCTTCCATCGATCATGTTGAGCCTTTTCTCCATCTGCCTTTTTGCTTGACTTCGACCTTTGATCTCATTGTTGATGCCCTTGCCTTTCAACGCTCATCTTCCTTCCAGCTTTGATCACGAACCAAATCTTGTCCTTGACTTCGTAGCATCTCCTCTTCAACATTTTGGAGTCATTTATGATCCTTGGTCTTGATGTCCAACTCCTTTCTCCATACCTAGGCCTGCAATATCAACACTTAGTCAAATCTTTGATTTTATCACATGAAATTAGGACTAAAACTAAGGTCCTACTCACTGTTACATGGAATCAAACCTCTGTAATTTGTATCAGACCTAAAAATTAGTTACATTATGCTATCTTATCCCACGAAATAAAAAAAATAAGAAATTAGATAAATCTCTATCTAAAACATTGTAGATCCCTTATCCCATCCTTTTACCATCAAGGGGATTGAAAGTTCAAACCAAACCTTGAAGAGCACACGATTATACTGAGAGGGGGGGGTGAATCAGTATAATAACCTTTTTAAATTTAAATGCTTTTATTCAAAGATAACTTCAATTACTCAAATAAACAATTATGCACATGAACACAATATTTACATGGAAACCCAATATGGGAGAAAACCACAAAATAATTTGCTTTTATATAATATTGTTCTTTTACAATGTTTTGTAGGCACCAACCTACTAGAGGCTCTAACCTCTAAATTTATGAGCACTGACTCACTAGAAGCACCAACTCCCACACTTTGCAAGCACCGACCTACTAGAAGCACCAACTCCCCCTGTCCGGATTCTAAGCACCAACTCACTATATACAAATTTTCTTCCACCTTGGCAATGTTGCTTTCTTCAACTGATGATGGACATTTTAATTTCCGCAGACACTTCTTCTTTTCATAAGTCAGCCTTTATTTAATATTTAAAATATATCATTATTGACACCTCATTTTATATATATATATATATATATATATATATATATATATATCAGATTTATTCTGATTATTTATCAAATCTTCATTTTCTCAAATTCATATAATCTGCCTTTTAAGTCTTCTTCTATTCTTCCCTTTCTTTTTCTGACTTCTTCACACTATTTTCAAAATGATAGTTTCAATATTTATATATTCATTTCTTCAAATGAAATAATGTGTCTCTTAAAATAATGTCTTTTCACATATGAAAAGGTGTCTTTTTAAAAATAATAAGTTAATCCACTTTTTTATTATTATTTAAATCCAACTTTATTAACACTTTTGCCGGCAAACCTTAAATGAAACCTTTTAAAACTTATTAATGTATTCAATCTTTTAACGCATCTCTTCCTTTTTAAAATTAACCTTTGATATATTAATGTTGCCGTTCTTTGAACCTTTAGATTTTTATTCGCTGACGGTATAATGCCTTCAATATATATTCAAAAAAATGCTGTATGCATATCAAATTTAAAACCTTCGATAATATCTTTGACCGCTGCATTTTATCGCATATCTAAAGTTTTTAGAACTTTTAAAACATATATTATTCCATATATATCTTCGACTATTTGTAATATAATATCAACCTTCACCATTGTAGAATGTATAACTTCACGGCATCCTTTTAATATATATCTTTACGGCAACCGCTGCATATAATGTTTGTGCTTTCAACCTTTGACACTGCATTAAAAAAACCTTCGATAATGATATACTCTACGTATACGTATTGTCTTCAATGACTGTTGCCTTTTATCTCTGAATATCTTCATTGTTTGCCGCTGTTGTATACTACCGCATATGAAATTATAAAGCTTTCGAAAACAGTATGTACATGTTTTAGCATCATAAAACTTTCAATACATACGTCTCTGTTTAATTATGCCTTCCGCACTTTAATTTGAATGAATATGTCTCTGAATACATATAATGAATATGTCTTTGTTTAATTATGTCTTCCGCATTTTAATCTGAATACATATAATGAATACGTCTTCTGTATGACTTCGATATTCTTCTCTGATATTACTTCGATATTACATCGTCTCTGATATTCTGTATACGTTTGTATACATCTCTGTATCTTCTGTATGCATATTTGCATATTTGTTGTACATATACTTCAATATTCTCTGATGTATGCATATTTGTTGTATCTTCATATACGTATGTAAGTTCTCTGTTATGTAAGTTATGTATTTGTATGCTGTTCAGTATCATATTATTCAAACCGCTGTTCTTCTTGGACTTGCCACTGTATGCAAACTGCTATTCTTCTCATCGTATTCAACTGCTAAACACCTTCATGCTATTTGTATTATATGTGCTGTATGTATAATATTCATATATGGCATTAATCTTTTTGACATCAAGAAACCTCGCCACGAAGTTAAAGATCGAATTTGAAGATGATGCCTGATGATGTAAATGATGGAACCAGAGGTGCCAGGCTGGATTTAGATGCTCCTGAACGGACTGTCTGCAAATAAAATGATCAGGGAGGACTGTACAGATCTGCCCTTCAAGTTCGAACCTTCTCAAATGCTTGCAATCGAAAATAGGAAATGATCTCCAGTAGTAGCTTGCACTGTGCTTAGAGGACTGCTTGATTTGATGGCTTCTTCAATTATCTTTGCCACACATGCCACATAGATTCACCACGCTGCTCCAGATCTGCAACCTTGGAGACCTGCAATGTATAAAGGAAAATTGCTGCTGCCAAAGACAAAATCGCAAGTGCAAAGCAGAGAAAATGGTTTTGAATTGGGATGGGAATGATCACCATTTTCCCAATATATAAGCGTCTCTGGAGATCTGGAAGAGGGCCGACTAGACTAGGGCTGACCTGGCCATATAATAAATAAATTTCGTCAAAAATCATTATTAAATAAAGGGCCGACCTGGCTGTTTTATTTAATTTGGGCGAAATGTCCTATTTAAGGCGATTTTATGGCCTATGAATTTCGATTTCCAATATTTCTCAATCCTGTGTTTCACATAGGGCAGGGCCTAATTTAATTAAGTCTAGTCCTCACGCTACATATAGGGCAGGCCAATTGATTTCGAATTTGTATTTGCCCAAATTCGTATTGAGTTTAGGGCCAGACTAGCCACACGTTTCATAGTTAAGTCCAGATTTAAATCATTTATGCCATACGCTTCATAATTGGGGCCTCGAATTAATGTTTAGCTTGAATAGGTCCACACGTTCCATTATAATGGAGCTGATTCGGCTAATTAGAGCTACACGCCAGGCTGGGGGGGGTTTGTTTCATTGATTTTTGTGCCCAGATTTGGGCTCCATTTGCCTTGAATTAACCACATTGGCATAGGGCAGGACCTAACTTCAATTACTATCTAGATCTGCCTTAGTTTTAGGGCCCCTATGGACCACACGCCATATAGGGCAGGGCCCAAATGCCAATTTAATTCAGATTCTGGACCAGATTTAATACTATGGCGCTCAGATTTTTATGCTCAGATTTGATGGGGCAGGCCCTATCTCGAAATTAAAATAGACCCCAAGGTCCTCGAACCCCAAAGCTTAGAATAGGGCAGGCCCTAACCCAATTAAATGCCCAGATTTGTATTAAATGAGGGGCTGTTTGATGCTTTACTCCATATGATATAGGCCTGGCCATATTGCAAATCGCCCTATATAAAGAGGAGACCCCAAGGCAATTCAATCCATTTTATTTGCCTTGCAAGCTAAATTCGGATTCTGCGTACAACTACCACTTTGAAGGGTTAAAATTTTGAATTTTGTAGTTGTATTATCAAATTTATAGGGGCAGATGTAGGCACAACTATTGCCCTTCGAAATCCGGGCTATATGCTTTGTAATGAACAGCCTAGGGGGCCTAAACAGGGTCTAACTTAAGTCTGTCATAAAAAACTTAGGCCTTAAAATAGTGCATTGTGAGATGAGACAACAAAATTTGATGCACGAAAAGAGGCCCCAGCCCCAAGATGAGACACGAATTAGATGGAAGCAAAATGTGCTCGGCTCAAAGATGAGCAACATTTAGATGGAACTGAAATGCGTTCAGCTCAAAGATGAGCAACGTTTAAATGGAACTAAAATGCGTCCAGCTCAAATATGAGCAATGTTTAGATGGAACTAAAATGCGTCCAGCTCAAAGATGAGCAACATTTTTCTGAACAGAGAAACAAGTCCCATCTCCAAAAATATTTTAAACTTAGCCAAATTTACCTCGTCTTCCATCCATTCTCAACCTCCAACTTCATTCCATTTTCGCTCCATCTCCAAGATTAGAATCAAATCAATCCCACCTCAAAACTTAGTTAAATTTTCAATTCTACCCACTTAATAATGGCAGTAAGATAGCAAAAGAGGGGGTCCCCATTTGCAATGGGGCGATGGTGTGAAAATCTCACAAGCGGGAAAATCAAGCATAAATGCATCCAAATCTTGAAATGGGGCCCAAGAGGGAAATGAATTATGTGAATGGATGGGTAAATGGGAAATTGTGCATAGGAATTAGAGCCAACTTAGAGTTTTGAGCAAGATTGAAGGAGAAGGTAGGACCTTGATTTAAATTATGTATGCAATTAGGTGCAATGTGAGGTCCTAACATAAGAAACACACTAAAGTGGGCTATAATGGTCCCAAAATGAGTACAAAAGTAAGTGCTTACTTTTAAGGACTATACAAGAATACTTTACTACATGCATCCTGGAGCAATGAATAACATAATATCATGAAAGAGAAGTGCATTACTCCTCTCCACTACGAAGGTGATCTACCAACACTATCCAAAGGGTCCAATGGCATGCGTCACTATCGTGTTAAGGGTGAGACCCCAACCAAGTGTACCCATGACATGATCTTGCAATTGAAAATAGAGCAACAAAAACTAGGGGATAAAGGGTATCTAGTCATGATCTCAACGTTTACACAGACCTTTGTTTACCCCTCTCTGTTATGAATGCATAGGATTAGATGCACTTGGGTAGAGAATGAATGTGCAAGAACAAATGATGAATGCGCAAGGGCAACAAATGGATGCACAAAAACAGAGGACATATGCGCAAAAATAAAGGGTATGTCTGCAAAAATAGGATGGATGCGTAGGAAGAATGGATGGATGCCCAAGTCTAGTTTTATTCCAAAATTGCAAGGCTAGAATCAAAGACAACTCTCACAAACGGTCAAAACACACTATCTACTCACTAGAAAACACCTAATGCACTCAACAAAGGTCAAGCACACTCCATACAATCAAGAAAGGCAAGGTTACTACACACAAACCATTATTAAAATACCATCATCAAGAACATTTAATTGGAATCCCAAAGCCTCATACTAAAGAAGTTTACTTTCGTACTGCCGTGTGAAGAATAAGTCAAGATAAATTATATACTGGGACCACTCGAAAACATGTACACTTGTCCCCAATGATGGTTGGTCACACCACCCGACCACTAGGTACCCTTAGGCCCTTGCCACCGTGCTCACGGAGTCAACCATATGGCCCATCACACATATGCAATCCAAGATGACAACAAGAATTCAAGTACAAGCCTATTCCCTATACAAGGAACAAATACAATGGGATATACTACCATATCACACACACGGGGACAATCAATGCACCAAACCCAGAAGGCATACTGCTCAACTATACAAGGAGTGGGTGGAGAGTCCAAATCAAGAGTATCAAGCCCGGACTTAAAAACCACCTGTTGTGAGGTCTTCACACCATCGCCCCATTGCAAATGGGGTCCCCCTCTTTTGGTTGGCAATAGGTTTGGTTGTCTTAGTTGGCCTTGGTATAGTGGCAGTTTTAGTTTTCTCCAAAACCGTGAGATGCATTTGAGCAGATTTAGCAAGATCATGCCCGCTTAGGAGTTAGGCTTTGAGGGAGGGTAAAGTCTTTGTCTTGGAGTGATGATGAGATAAAAAGTGTAAAATCTGGACTTAAGACAGCATGGATGTTGAGGTGGCATGGCTAAGTTTTAAAGTGTAATCTTTGACTGAAAATGACTGAATACACATCAACTTAGGACAGTATGGAATGAAGTATGATGAGAATGGGGTTTGAATTTGGGTTGATGATGAAAATTTGAGAAACCAAGTGCATGAAAAGATTGACTTGCAAGTCAAAATGGTATGGTGACAATGAAGTTTGAACGAAAAAAAATTACCAACTTGGGCAAATCTTGTATCTTGGTGGAGCCCAAGAGCTGGTCCGAATCTGACATCTCTTGGGGCTCCGGAGCCCAAGAGCAGGTCAGATTCCAACCTACTCTAGGGCTCCATGATCATGAGTTGTGATGAAACCATGTTTGCTTGTGCACTTTGCCATTTGAAAAGTTGATGAAAGGTGGACAATGACATGATGAGAAGATGAAGGATTGGTGCAAGTCGCTGAAAATCAGAGTGTTGAACGAAGATGAGATCAAGAAATGAAGTCAAAATTGCAAGTAGCACATTGATGGCAAGTTGGGATGATCAAAGTGTAAAAGACGAAGTATAGAAAAGAATAAATTGGAGTACAAAATCAACTTTGAAAACATGAAAGAGATCTTACTGAGAATGGTTAAGTCAGAGGGTGAGCAGCTTACCTTGATCTTGAGCCCAAGAGATGGTCGGAATCCGACCTCCCTTGGGGCTCCAAAGCCCAAGGCTCCCAATGGGCTCTATGCCCAAATCTTTCACCTTGATCGCATACTTGTTGAGAAAAATCAAAGCCAAATCAGGTAACAACATGATGAGTTTGACTTGTTATCAAGGCAATGATGATGAAATCAAGCCGCAAGGCATTGAAATCAAGTGTTGAAGATGAAATTGGGTGTTGATCAAGCTTAGAAACCAAAGATAAAATGTTGAAATTGCATTGTGAATTAAAGGCGAATGCATGAAACTAAAATGTCCAAGTGCAAGGAAGTGAAATTACCTTTGGACTGGGACCAAGGAGTGGTCGGAATCCAACCTGCCTTGGGGATCACAAGCCCAAAGGGAGGTTGAATACTGACCTCCTCTTGGGCTCCATTATTTTTCGGCACTAAACCAAAATCACACACCACCTTGTAAAATCTAAGCATTAAATGCAATTGCAACTGTTTGAAAATCATTTAAATTCTGCAAGATCAGCATTAGTAATAAAATCAAATGATTAAATGCAAAGGTAAAACACTCACATTTGAGCACCTAGAAGAAACAAAGTAGATTACTTACCAAGTTCAATCTCCCTAGCACTCCTAGCTAATAAAGTGAGGTGGCGCAAGGGAACAGTCCATCCCTTGAGACTTTAACCGGTCTCTATGTCGGTGTACTTTTTCCTTCAACACATACTCTTGAAAGCAAGAAAATCAAGACATAGAAATTGAAATAATAAGTACCTTGCTGCATGAAATGGAAGGTTGTAGAGCCAAAAATCTCCAATTGCCATTTTTGCGGCTTCATGCTTCTTATTCCAAGCCATGCTCACAAGCGATGGTTGGGCACCCAGAGACGTGCATTGAACAAAAAGGGAATCTAATGTGGATTTCTTCTTATCAATCCGAGTCTCAATGCTCACACTCGCAATACCACTACTTGTAGATGGAGGTAATGGAGGATGAAGATTTGAAGAGGCCTCTCCACCAAAGTTTGTTGTTTCATCCATATGCTTATGTTTTAATTATTTTTTCTCTTCAAATTCCTCTAAATGAGCTTGCATTTCACGTATAACATCCTGGGGTGCTGCTTTGGCATCATGCCCTAATATATGTGCAAGGTGATGTTTCAATTGGTTAATACCTCCCCCGCTATATGTAACTTTGCAATGCCAACATATAACTTCTTTTTCTGATTTGGGGAATGGCAAGTTTTCAAGCCTTATCCCTTTCTCATCTAACAAGGTTTGCATTTGGGTTACACTTAGGTGCACTACACCCAGGCAAGAAGCCAACGTGTGAGCTTAAGAACTTCAAAAATGGTGTGGACCTGCAAATAACAATAGCTATGGAGATGGATGGAGAGTCAAGAAGTGTCTAAGAGGTCACATGAATAACCAAGAAGCTAAAGAAGGCTGAATGAAGGCAAAACAAGGGGTATAAAAGGTAACTGGATGGAATCTTGCGCAAGCAAGCCCATTATTTGGGCATTACGAACATAGGTTGACAGTTCGTAACACTCCAACGGCAACTTGCATGTCTACAAATTTGCTGACACGAGCGCACCACACGAACATCTATGTGGCACACACTTGTCCAAAACCGTCGAGGCCACGTGACTAGGATTTCAGATCGGGTGGTGAGTTGGTGATTGTTGGCGAGTGACAGGGATTTGAAGGATTAATGTCTTAGGCTAAGGTAGGGAAAATGTGAAAATGACATTTTACATAGGGGTGTAAAATTTAAGTCATTACAGTATGCCACATTGATTATTTTAATTTTTTAAGTTGAAAGTAAAACTTAATAGTATACTTATTATGTTTATTTAATTTGTTTTAGGTCACCTTATTGGCAAATTGCGGTAGATGCTATTATTGTTTATGGTGTGGGGTTCAAAGCCCCTAATGATGTGGAGCTAAAAGGTCTTATATTGACCCAAAAGGTGGCTAATGGAAAAGTCACAATTGCTGAGTAGCATGAGGTATGGAGGAGGAAGGGTTGCACCATCATGATTGATGGCTGGACCAACAGAATAAGTAGAACACTGCTGAATTTTCTTGTCTCCTCATCAAGTAATTGTAGAACTTGTACTTACTACTTTGTAAACTATATTCAAGAATCAATATTGGTTTAGTGATTAAGTTTTTAAATTTTGATTGTACTAAATTGCTTTTTTTTCTGAGGCGGCACAATGTTTTTGAAATCAGTGGATGCTTCAAGAAAAACAAAAAAATATTGAGTATCTTTGTGAGGCCTTGGAGGATGTGTTGAAGGAGGTGGGTGAGAAGAATGCGGTACAGATAGTCATGGATAATGTAGCATATTATGTTGTTGTAGGTAAAATTCTTATGGAGAGGCACCCCACCTTGTTTTGGATCCCTTGTGTTGCTCATTGCCTTGACCTCATGTTGGAGGATCTTGGCAAACTTCCCTAGAAAAAACATGTGTTAAGCACACAAAGAGCATTTGAAAATTCATATATAATCATACTTGGGTCCTCAACCTTAGTAGGAATTTCACAAATGAGAAAGAGTTGACTCGTCCAGGGATTACCTGACTTGCAACAAATTTTATCACACTACAATCCTTGCTTCAGTCCAAGGCCGGTTTGAAATGTATGTTTGTAAGTGAGGAGTGGACTGCATCATCATATGCAAAGAGCAATGCAGGGATTGAGATGGCTAATTAGGTTTTTGATGAGAATGGCTTTTGGCAACCGCCAAGGAGATTGTGCAGGTAATTTTCCTTTTTGTTCTCATTTCCATTTCATTTCATCATTTTTGTTCACACTTATTTATGTTGATCATTCATTTTTAAAAGTAAAACTTATAACTTAAAGCTTAATGTTTCAACTTTTGCAATGATCACAATTCATAGAGTCTCTTATTGCTCTCTTACGAATTGCTTATGGAGAGAAGTCCGCAATGGGATACATTTATGAGGGCATGGATAGGGTGAAAGAGGTCATTAGATCTTTTTACACAAGAAATCGGGCTAAATATGGTCCCATATGGGAGGTCATTGATCGATGGCACAATCTACTTCACATGCCTATACATGCAACTACCAACTACCTTAATCTAGCATTCCAACTTCCCCCAGATTTCAAGGCCGATGACGAGGTCTGGAATGGACACTAAGATGTTTTACAGAGAATGTCACCTGATTCATCAATTGGAGCACACGTAGTCCATGAGATAGAAATGTATAGGAAATCACAAGGAGACTTCTTCTCACGAGACTAATGCAAGAAAAACTGCACTACTGATGTCAGGTAAAAATCTATTCATGGCATAATTTAAAATTCAAATCTTAAACTTTTCTATCTATGAATTTAATTCTATTACCATTTTACATTGATAAAGTCAAAGTTATAAAATAGATTATAGAATTGATTTTTAATTTTTCTTGTTTTAGATGCATGGTGGGAGATGTTTGGTACTCAAGTGACAAATCTACAGAGGATTGCAGTTTGTATCTAGAGCCAGCCATGTAGTGCTTCAGGATGCGATCACAACTGGAGCATGTTCAAGTATATACACTCAAAAGAGTGCAACAAGTTGGCAATGAAAAGGTTGAATGATCTTGTGTTTGTTCATTACAAACTTCGCCTCCGTCACAAACAGATCTTGGGCACTAACACATCTCCTATCACTTTAGAGGATATTGATCCACAGGTAGAGTGGACACTAAGGTTGATGATCCTGTCTTCAGTGATGGAGACTTGGAATGGGTTGATGAGGTGGATCGAGAAGCAAAGGCAGTAGCGATGGCAAAGGAGGCTAAAGCGCGAAGAGACCCATTGGAGGACCCTAAGACTAAGATTGAGGATGATGAGGATGAGGATGTGGATGTCACTGAGGCCGAGCCTCAGACACAAACAAAGATCATGGCTGCAGAATCTTCCAGGACCTATCTTAGGCGTACATGTAGGAAGGTTGCGGGGTCGATTGGTCATTGATATAGGCTACTCTAAGCCTTAGTCTTCTAGGCTCTAGCTTTTATTTTGATATATGTTTTGAACTTTCGATTCCATGGATTTCATATTCCATTAACATTGTAGACAATTAACAGTGACACTATTTATATTTCTAATGTGTTATTTATATTTTTAATGTGTTATTTAGTTTAACTTATTCCTTCAAATATTCGCATTTATACTTATGTGATCAATGTAAACTTCAGTATATGTGCAAAGTAGCTTCTATTTATCTCAATTATTGTGCCTCCAATGTTAATTTCTTAAATGATGCATGAAAAAAGTTTTAAATCCTTAAAAATCTTTGAATTTTCTTGGGTTTTCCAATTTGCCAAGCCCTTGCCGAGTTCAAATATTCACATTTATACTTATGTGATCAATGTAAACTTGTGTATGTGTGCAAAGTAGCTTCTATTTATCTCAATTATTGTCTTTAATGTTAATTTATCAAATGATGAATGAAAAAGGTTTTGAATCCTTAAAAAGCTTTAAATTTTCTTAGGTTTTTCAATTTGCCAAGTCCTTGTCGAGTTTGGACGCCAAATCTGAGTCCGAGTCAAAAATCAACTTGTCGAGTCCGAGCCAAGTCCAAGTCTTGTAACACTGGGTAAAACACTAATTAATTGTAAGTAATTAATTAATGATTATATATGAAGAGGTGCAATTTTGAAATTTAATTGGTATAATCCAAACAAGTCAGCCTTGCCAAAAGGGGTGCATCCCATCTCCCAAACACCTATATAAGAGGGTTGTGCATTTCATTTCAAGCCACAAATTAAAAGGCATTGCTCAGGTGCAGATCAAGTTTCCTAAGTGCAGACCAAGTTGCTCAAGTGCAGATCAAAATCCTTCAAGTAGGGCATCCAATTAAATGAAAACAATCACAGCTTAGGAGTCACTGAACAATATATCAGGCCAAGTTCGAATAGGCATCAGGTCATTTTGACAAACCAAGGTGGTCAAGAGGATAGCGAACTCCAGCAGCAGACTTGGAGACATCAAAATGATTGAAGAATACACAAAAACAAGTCCAGGTCCTGTTATTACAAGTCAAGAATTTCAAAATAATCGAACTGGGAAATGAAATCAGACCTTCCAAAAGGCAAACTACTTCCAGATTTAAGTTTTGGACTTGGATTTTGATCACACACAGCCAGATAAGTAGGACATTCTCCCGATGTTTCATGATCAACTAATGGCTGTAGGTGCATGATTAGATGAGGGTCCAAAATAAAGGTTAAGTAATAATCAGATCGTGTAAATCTGAACTCTAAGTGTTGTTCAATTATAATCAAATTTTCACAAATTGAGATCCAACAATGCACCTCAGATGCAGGAGTTTAATTAAGTTGATGTTTATTTGAGATATTGTCATCAGTTGTTGTTTTTTTGATAGATGATATTGTCATCAGTTGTTATTATTAACTGCTCCCTTGATTTTAAATATAAGTTAAAATGCACATGGCTAATAGTTGGTGTTGTATGGCAGGGTTAATTATGGCGGGAGGTGGAGATGGGGAAAGCTCAAGGCCAAAGACAGGAGCTAAGGACAGATTAAATACAAGACAACGAAGGCAAGCACAAATCAAACATGATATCCAAGACATGACTCCAACCAGTTTCACATCGAAGTGGAGGAAAGTGAATGATACAAACCTTGGCCCGTACATGGATTTAGTGAGAAGTCGGATGTTTTCAAGCAATCCTCCAATGTGGGCTAAGAAGATGGTGAAAAGTGGGATTGTGCATGCAGCTGCTTTTCCACCAGCATTGCAAGGGACAGAGTTAGTGGTTGAATGTGCCAGGAAGTACAATTCACAAACAAGGAAAGTAGTCACTCCAAAAGGAAGCATTGCAATAGCAGTAACAGTGGAGGATGTAAGGGAGGTGTTCACTATCCCTGTTACAAGGATAGCATTTGCAAGACAAAGGAGCAAGCCATGGAGGAATTCGAGAACAACTCTAATGCATATATCATTCTCGTCAATAACGAATGGCTAGCAGGGCCAAGGAAGCATCATTCTAAACTCCAAAATTGACAAAATCAGATTTCAAGGAAGAAATTGGAAACCTCATCCTTATGTTAAACAAAGTTATGGGAAACCAGCATGCGGCGCCTTTTGAGCCATGGATGCGTTATTTTATTGAGAAAATCACCACTACAAATGATATGTTTGATTGCGCGACTATGATCGGCAACAACATGGATCAACAATTGAAGATTGTGGAGAAGTCAAAAACATTCGACATGAGCTCCTACATGGTATACATGATGGTATGGCTTCACAAGTTCAAGGGATTGAAAGCTTTGGGTGAACTTTGGGTGAATTGGGGACAAAGGAAAAACAATACATGGTGTACGATTGTTACCCACAATTGCAGCTTCACCACAACGATGGATTCAAAATTGCAAATGATGTTTTTGCCATGCGCACAGTAAGGATATTACAAGGGACTCCTCAAAAAAGGTTGTCAAAAGAAGCTGAGGATCTAGTGAAAAAACATGGCTTTTGGGGTACGTCCAATTCCCAAGATTCACTTATATTAGAATGGCAGGAAGTACATTATGCCCAATGAAACTTCTGAGGTTCCCACCAAACAAGTTGGCAATAATGGAAGTAACCAAACAATTGCTTGCATATGATAAAATCCAAAAGCACAAGCATAAGCTATGGGTCTACTTCTCTTTCCAAGTTGGAAGTTCAATTGAGACTTGCCCATCACTCCTAGCAGCAGAGGCAGTTGAAAAGGAGTTTGAATTTTACTCACTAAGCCTATACAATGCTCGCCCCAATTTTGATCCACATCATCAAATCCGGAAGGTATATGGAGTCGACTTTAAATATCTGGCACACGTAGAGGATTACAAGGCGAATGCAATTGATGACTATGAGATAAAGAAGAGATGATTTTCTCGTATGTCAATGGATTTCATTAGAGCAAGCAAATGGATGCACATTCCAAATCAGATTGAAGATGATGGAAAGTACATTCAAGATGATTATGAGACAACAAGGAAGGATGTCATCCCTGCTATTAATTGGTTAGACAATAATGAGGGAAGTTTTTATGAAGTAATGGTGTCAGTCGCAACATTCACTCGTGTGTGGGTGGATAAACATATGACTACATTAAAAGCGCAAGGAATTCCATTGACATACAAGTTGATGAAAGATGTGGGGGAACCTGAAGAGGAATCTGGACAACCACCTAAGGTCTCAAATAAACAAGAAAGTCAATATAGCAAGAAGAGCAAAGGGAGTGACAAAGCATCACAAATGAAGGGAGTAAAAAGGAAGGAGGTTGTAGGCCAAGAACCACCTCAAAAGAAACAAACATCAGAAAGTGACACCACAAGCTGAGGTTGAAATAGAAGCAATAGAAAGTTTGGGTTCTGGCTATTCGCCCTTATCTCCAAGTGAGCAAGAGGTGGACACTCCTCAAAAGGTTGAAGAACATCAAGGAGAGGAGTATGTTGTGGTGGACAACGAAGCCATTTCAAATGATAATCAAACAAGGCCTCAGGGGGGGGTAATTAATGAGGAGGTCAATGCAGACACCCAGAAGCAAGATCAAGAGCTTGAAAATCAAGAGGATGAACTAGGGGAAATCAATGCGCCAGCATGGTTGTTAGAGTGGATGAAGAGAAAGCAAACAACAGTGATACATCCAATCAGGAGTGTGGAAGAAATCCTGAAGACAAGTGATAGTGACAAAGGAAAGATACCTACTACCAAATTTTCCAAAATTGCAAGGGTACAAATTGTTGTCCCAAGAGTGGACAAAGCAAGAAAAGATATACAAATACAAGACTATAATATTGAAGAGTATGACTTCGAGCCAACCACCAAGAAGCAAGATGTCGAAGAGGCCCATGGAGCCAATCAAGCCCTTGAGGAAAGACTAAACAAGACAGATGCAAAGAAGAAGCAATATAAGGAGGAGCTCAAGCAATTGAAAGAATATAACAGGCATTTGATGGATCCAATACAACTAAAAGATCATGCATTTGTACCTCCTGTCACACTTGAAAAGGACTCAAATGGTAACTTAGAGATTATGAGGGCATCGATTTAGGAAGTGAGAGCATGGGTGGAGGTCTTCAAAAAGGTTGATGCTTTCCTTTCAAAATTCGTAGAGAAGTATAACATGGGTGTTTCCATTCGAAGAGCACAAGCTTTGTGCACAACATGTGAGGAACTTCAATTCATTAAAAAAAAAACATACACAATTGCAGGCATTAAAGGATACTTCTAGATCTAGGTTGGAAAAGGGCAAAGTGATAACGGAAGATGAGGTGACCGACTTCCATGAGTGGTATCTTGTGTTAGTTTCAAAACGGGACACCTTAGAAAGCGTGAAGTGTGATTGCCAATGTTTGAAGAAAACAATCATGATAGTCCAAAATGAAATTTTCGAAGCATTGAGGACAACATTTCAATTTGAGGGGAACAAGGAAGAAAGCATATATGTAGAAATGTTGGGAGAAAAGGATGAAGGTGGTTTACTTCAAGGGCACCAATATTCTCAAAAGAAAAGAATTGAGAGGACTTGCATCACTCAAAGCTTTCGTGACTACTTGTCTTGACAGTGTAGATGATTGGGAGAAGACTTTTGCCTCTTGCATAGATAAGTTGAATGTTTCTGAGTATAAAATCCAAAAGGCGCCAAGTGACCCATGGACAAGATAGATGAAAGTATGACCAGATTTATTGAATTTGCAAAAAAGGAAAAATCAAAGGAAATCATCTTCAAAGGGAAGTTTTGTTATAAGCCTGTGCAGCATAGAATTTTATTAGGTCTCTAATCAAGTGCTTCATTTCTATTGGTCCATTGGTTGGTGCCTTTTTGTTGTAGGTTTTTACCTAATCTATTCTCTTATTGGCTCTTCAAAGCAATGTGATTTTTCTATTGGCCCACAAGGTGGTGCTCTTTCGTAATTGGGTGGGCATTTAATAATTGTTAGTAGTGGTTATGGAAACCCTAATTAGGGCTTTGGTGGATTAATCTCAGCCATTGATTTTGATTTAATCTTGGTCATTAATTGTCCTAAAGCTCCCTATTTAAGGCTTGCTCTCCTCATTTGTAAAGGAGATTGTTGGAGAATTGTTGCAAATATACTTCCCAAATTGCTCTAAATTCATTGTTGTGTTGCACATGGTGAATACTTGTAGTCTTTAGGAGTATTGCATGGTGATCTACATTCCTCATTTAGATTAGAATTTGTTCAAGTAGTTCAAATTGGATGAAAGTTATTGGGGATGTCTATTTGTTGAACTCGCTTATAAACCAAACCACTAGCTACTTACTGATTGTAAGTCTTGCCTTGCGTGGTCTAATGGCATAGTTATGAACTTAACTTCAATTATTACTTACACAATGATATACATTCATTGATGATATTGATGTAATGGTAGTAGTTTGAACATCTTTCAAGTTTACCTTAGAACACTGCACTAGTTTGGTGGAGTTGGTGACAAGACCAAATCTAGTAGAGTCACAAGGATATCCACGATCTCTTACATCCTAGAATAGTAGTAAGAGTAGTTTAGATACTTAAGTTTATTTGCATTTCATTTCGCAAGTTGGAAGTTAGAACAATTAGTTACACTCAATTGTCATATCATTCACAAGTCAAGTTGATGCACCTTAGTGAACTAGCGTAAGTCCCTTTGTGATACCAACATATCGCATTATAAAACTGAGAGTATCCACATTAAGAAGGAACCTTGGAGTTGGCTCGATGATATTTTCTTGCAATCTTTAGCATACATGGTGTCTTTATTCA
The DNA here is from genome assembly GCA_027943335.1 of Chamaecyparis obtusa. Classification (NCBI taxonomy): domain Eukaryota; kingdom Viridiplantae; phylum Streptophyta; class Pinopsida; order Cupressales; family Cupressaceae; genus Chamaecyparis; species Chamaecyparis obtusa. The sequence continues at coordinate 874,804 of BSBK01003419.1, forward strand.
AGAGGATTCAATATTTCGTGTTTTATCCTGAGACATTGAGTGTTCCATTTTGCATGTTGTAGTGGAATAAAACTCACATCAACACCACCCAACCAAAACCACTAAATTTTAAAACTCAATGAAATGAAAATCCGGAAAAACCCATTTTCCTTCATACCAATCTCAATCCAAAAACACAATTCTTTTACCAAAATACTCAAGCAATAAAGCTCCAGCAAACATAGAAGTGCAATAAATCCTATCTCCAATTACCCGTGGATCCCATAGGATGTTTGGCCTCGTGGACGTTATTCAAAACTTTCATTCATTCATTCATTCTTCACTAAAACTCATGAAAACATAGAATTCTTCATCAAATCTTTCCAAACAAACTAGAAATGAAATTGTATTAATTACAATCACTCTATGCTCATTCTAAACAAAGAAAACTGAAATTTAAACAAGAAATAAGGGAGAAATCATAAAACTTACCTTCTCATTCCCAAAAACCTCAAAAACAGTGGAAGTCGAGAAATACTCCTCCAAATTGAATAAAACTTTGAGAAATAGAGGATCTCGACCCAAGGGATCCATCTATGAAACACCCACAAAATTCTTTTCTCCAAAATTTCACACCCAAAGCCAAATTCAAATTTCTCAACTCTTTTTCTATATAAAGCCCTTGAACTCGTGAAAAGGCCAATGTAAAAGTCAATAAAAGTTGCACTTTTCATAGACTTTCAATGACTTAAAACCCAAAACATAAAAATATGATTTTTCCTATAATTAAAAATTTCATCTACAAACTTCTAAACTAAAAAGGGCCAAAACTAAATAATAAAATCCAAACCTAAATAAACTCCTCACAAAACTTGTCGATAACCATAAAAATAACATAATAATGCCAATCGGCAACATCGACTAACACATGATTACACATCACTCCACCCATGCACTAACCAGCAACTACTCCAAACAACAAGAATGCACAAGTAACACACTGAACCTGACACAATACATTCAAGTAGTCGAACACGGTAATTGAGCATGTAGGCACAAATAACTAGTTATTGTCATCCAAGAGTAGGAATGACATTTGGGCTTGAGACATGATTTGGCCATATGATTAACTCCAGTTTAACCCCCGTCGGGGATATTATAGGCACGCTCAAACCTATGGAGCCAAGTAGAGTCGATGCCTTGTACCTACCATCACTCAGAAAAATATGAAAGGAATATTCTATCATATTTTTCTAAATAAAATGGAACTAAACTATAAAAATGAATTGAATTTAAAGATTCGATGCTTTGTACCTTCCATCACTCAAACACTGCACGTTAACTGTACCAAGACATATGTACAAATAGCCGAAGGACGCATAATCATTATCAAACATCAACAGCCAGTGAAAGGCAACCTTAGTGGCGTAATCATTCTATGAATGTTATGACACTGCCCCTTCTCACACATCAACATCTAAATGGTACATTAACAGTCTTATTTAGCTGAATACATTGTTTACCCTTATATAACATTAAATAGAATTACCATCATTAATCATCATTTAGATATTTCCATTATCAACTTATCTAACTATGTGTATCATTTAACTTATCTAACTATGTGTATCATTTATCATCTACAATATCAAATGTCATTACTAACATTGATCATCAACTGAACATCACATATAATCCATCTAAACTAACACGTTGATATCAATAGTTATCAACTTCAATCATCAAGGAACCTTGGGATCTCATCAAAGATCATTTTGATGAATAGAGACCTTTCCATTAAATTATAATATAAAATTACACTATTCACAAAAAAGGGCCGGGGGATACAAGATTACCCCGGGAAAGTCAGACGGCCAAAACCAGAAACATCAGCTATTCATCAAAGATCATTAGTTGACATGCAGTATCATAAAATCACAACAAGCATGATACAAAATCCCCAACTATAAGAGATGATAACATAAGAACGAAGATACAACTACTCAACAAACAAGACCACTAAATCATACTCAGCATGGAATTACAATTATTGTCAGTACCAAAATATCATTTGTACATATCTACATATGAATGCATCCAAACAGCATCATATAACATTACAACAATCCATTTATTACTAACACATGTTCTGTGCTACATTAATTTCGCAATTAATATCAACACGTTTTATTTGGTATCCAAGCCAAGGTCCAAAACCACATTACCTGCTTCCAGTAATGCGCTTAGGGTGGCGCTAAAGTTATATTGGCTTTAATTGGAGGCCAACTCATGGAATTTTATTGTTATGATTTAATCTTATAGGGCCACCATGTGTGTTTTGTGTAATTAATTTTTAACACCTAAAGGAATATATAAAGGTGAAGCATGTTCATAAGTATGATGTGGGAGAAAATATTTAACATTCAAATACAAACCAAAGCAGATTTTGTTGAGTGTGAAAGTGCAGAAAAATGTTCATCATCCGTTGAAGAAGCACCATCTAGAAGGTGAATTTTGGAAAAGAGTTTGATGCCTCCTAAAAGAAGAGATTGGTATCTCTTGCTGAGTTGATGCTCAGTTGTGGCAATTGGTATCTCCAATAGGTTGGTGCCTGCAAATTTTGTAATTTGAGATTGGTGTCTCCAGTGAGCTGGCGCCTGCAAATATTGTAAGATCATTTTATTTTTGGTTGTGGCTAGATTTGGGCAGTAAACCAAGGAATCCTTCTCTGTCTTTTTTCCCTGAAAGGGGTTCCAATTAAATCTTGTGCCTCTTAATTGTTAGATCTTGTGTGATTTCTATTATCGTGGAGGTTAGATTTTAATAAGTAGAAGTTTATCTTATGCTGATTCACGCCCCCTCGCCAGCTCAGTATAAGTGTGTGCTCATCATGAAATAGATTTTCAATGGACCTCTCCATGGGATCTACAACTCCATTCACTCCTACAAGGGATCCCTCATTCTCTTGTTCATCTTCAGATTCACCTTGCCAGAATCAAGCTTCATTTGCTTATAATATCCTAAGCAGTTCGTTTCCAAGTTCCATCTATGTCTAGCTCTTTTCCTAGCTCTCTTTTCCCGATTCAAATGGACTCCTTTCTAATCGATTTTATAGGATGCTCTAAACTAAAGCTGATGAAGATTACTCTGTTCTGTAATGGAATCCTTAAGCTGCCCTTAAAATAAGTAAGCAATAAACACTAAAAATAACAAAAGTTACACTTGTTTCCACACCAAAAAAACCAAAACTTTTTCATTTATCAACTAAATTATCGTAATGTCCAAAGCCAAGTTCTTAGGCAAATCCGATCCTTAAACCCCTACTAGCACATTATTTGGATAGCTATACTGTTAGATCCTACTATTAAAATCAGATCTTAGACAGCTCAGATTTATTTACTATTTACACATCAGCAATATCATCGAATTTTCAAACAGAAAATGGCATAGATAACTCCACTCTTCTTATTAAAATGAACAGCAAATAACATATGTAATTTCTAGATCTATTTCTTACTACAGCGACAACTGTATTACATTCAAATAATTCTCTAATATCAACAATTACAACAAAAAAACTCTCATACTCGTACTAACGGCAATAGTAAATTAGACCAATACAATGTGATGGGAATCAATGTCCAATGAAGCTTGAATTCAAACTCGGTATGAGAATGCCCTTCAAAATCCATTGAGTTTTTGTCCTATGGTCTCTTCACTTGAACACGGATGCTCAAAACAATTTCCAATAATAGATTTGTAAAGAGTAAATGGTGATCATTAACTTTTTTATTTCCATCGAAACAATAACAAGTCAACCACAAAATAAGCCAGCAACTTCAAATTTGAACAGAGATTGTGGGTGGGAAAGAGTCCACTTTTAAAAGTTTTTGCATCAAAAACAGACCACTGATGACATTACAATACATATTGGGAAGTTAAGAAGAGAATGGAAACAAAGACAGGAATACCAAGGATTGAAGGCCAGAGATAACACAAGACTCATACTATAGGTGATGGCATCAAGGGCGAACAATGGGCATACCAGTTAAGACAAGTCCAAAGAGTCCAACAAATACAACAGCAAAGAAGTGAAAGGCTAGAAGGCATGACAAGATGGCAAAGTCGAAAACTCCAATGGAAAGAAAGGAAAGGCAGAGTTGGAAAGAAAGACTATTTAGAAGAGAAGACACACAGTAAACAAGACCAGAGGAAACACACGAGAACAGACCTAATATGTACAAACTTAAATTAAGTAAAAATGGGACATGACAATTACAGCACACATTCTCTTAAATATCCTCCCCAGACCTCAAACTCTTTCCATTTCCAACAACACGCTACTGCTTTTTTTTAATTAAAACCTAAATTGGGCAACCACTATTACCTGTCACAGTTACAAATCCACACAACAAAATTCCAAATTTTTGAACTGACAAGAAATTGGGAAATATTCGGCACGAATTCGTTTGTTATACATCACAAATAGATTGTGGGGTTCCACAAGGGCATCTCATACACCAAAACCGGTGTCCCCGTGACCACAACCAGAGTGAGAGGTAGAAATGTAAAATCTAGTTGAGCAATATGTAAGGTAATTAGGTGAATAAGAAAGCAATCTTCCCCGCACTAAGCCTCATACACTAAATTAGTGACTCAATGTTCAAAACCAGAGGAATAGGATTATAATTTAAACACGTTTTTATTAAGGCAAATGAAAAAACAATTACTTTGAGGACTCCACAAGCTGGTCTAATGCATCTAATTGAGGTTTATAAAACTACCATTAGCTTTATATTTGAATGGACAGTGTGTTAATGCAAACCACACCCTTCCCACTGAAACAATAACAGCAATGAACGAAAAATGGAAACAAAAAATTACCGGATTCTCGAAATCCACAGGAAATAGCAGAGGCCACAAGAGACTGAGCTGCAGAGATATCGGAGCAATCAAGAGCCAGTATAAAAGGTTCGAATCTGAAAACGACGAGACCCCCATTTTGCAAATCCTGTGAAAACAACAAATCGAGGACTTGGTTTGCATCGGCAGTTTCGTGAGTCACAAAAATCCAGTCGCCTGCCTTCTTCTTGAGCTTCTTGTCCGCTGGGGGAAGTTCTTGCAGAATAGAAATTCTGCCAGAGCAGGAGCTGGTAGTGTAGTAGGAGGGATGTTTGTTGATAGAGTTGATGAGGTGAGTGATGGGAGCGTCAACCCCACCCTTGCGAGATTTATCAGAGGCTGCCTCGAGCGATGCTATTGCCTGTTGCTTGCGCCTCTGGAAATCCATCTAAACCTTAAACCCTCCAAATGTTCGCAAAACAAGTTTTGTTTACACAGATCACTGCAACATTTTACCTCCCATGTACGTGGAAGTAGAGACTGCCTTAAAAAATAAAAACAAAACAACCCAAAACAAAATAAAAAAATAAATGGTCCTTTAATAGGTAGTTTTGGGTTTATCTAAATAGTAACTAGGTTTTGAAGAAGACATAGGATCCTCTCGGCAAGATGGATTAAAATGAATTTTGATGGAGTATCAATGAATAAACAAGTTTTG